>PVLA01000937.1:303014-429166 GCA_004027455.1 Hydrochoerus hydrochaeris
TCCTGGAATGAACCCCACTTGGTCATGATGTATAATCTTCTTGATGATTTGCTGCATTCTATTTGCCAGTATTTTGTTGAGAATCTTTGCATCAATGTTCATTAGTGAGATTGGCCTATAGTTCTCTTTTTTGGTTGCATCTTTCTCTGGTTTTGGTATCAGAGTAATACTTGCCTCCAGGAATGATTTAGGGAGGATTATTTTTTTTCTTGATTTCGTTGAAGAGTTTAAGGAGTACTGGCATCAAATCTTCTCTAAATTTCTTGCAGAATTCAGCTGTGAATCCATCAGGACCTGGACTTTTCTTTGTTGATAAGTTTTTAATTACATTTTGAATTTCAATAGTTGATATTGGGTTGTTCAAAATTGCTATATCTTCTTGGTTGAGCTTTGGCAGTTCATATGTTTCTAGAAATCTGTCCATTTCCTCTGTTTTCCACTCTATGTCCATTTCCTCTGTGTTTTCCACTCTATTCATGATCTTTTCAATTTCCATGGGATCTGTAGTAATTTCTCCCTTTTCAGTTCTTATTGCATGAATTTGGGTTTTTTCTTTCTTTCTCTTGATAAGGTTAGCTAGGGGTTTGTCAATTTTGTTGATTCTCTCAAAAAACCAGCTTTTTGATTTGTCAATTCTTTGTATTTTTTTTTAGTTTCAATTGCATTGATTTCTACTCTAATCTTTACAATTTCCTCTCTTCTATAAGCTTTGGGTTTAGCTTGCTCTTCTTTTTCTAGATGCTTGAGATGGAACATTAGGTTGTTTATTTGTGCTCATTCTGTTTTCTTGATATGACAGTTTATTACTATATATTTCCCTCTTAAGACTGCTTTCATTGCATCCCACAGATTACAGTATGTTGTTTCTATATTTTCATTGAATTGTAGGTATTGTTGTATTTCTTCTTTAGTTTCATCTGTAGCCCACTGGTTGTTCAAAAGGCTGTTATTTAATTTCCATGTATTTATGTAGGTTTTACAATTTCTTTTGCCATAAATTTCCAATTTCAGTGCACTATGGTCAGATACTGTGCATAGTATGATTTCAATACCTTTGCATTTGCTTAAGAATGTTTTATGGGATAATATATGGTCTATTTTGGAGAATGTTCCATGTGCAGCTGAGAAGAATGTATATTCTGATGTGGTTGGGTGGAACACTCTGTAAACATCTACTAAGTCCAATTGCTCACAGGTATGATTCAGTTCTGTTATTTCTTTGCTGACCTTTTGTCTAGTTGATTTATCTCTTTGTGACAATCGGCTGTTAAGATCTCCTGTTATAATTGTATTCTTGTGTATTTGGTTTTTTATGTCCATTAGTATCTGTCTTATATAGTTGGGTGCTCCTGTATTTGGCACATATATATTTATAATTGTTAGTTCTTCCTCTTGAATTTTACCACTAATAAGTATGTAGTGACCTTCTCTATCTCTTTTAATCATTTTAGGTTTGAAGTTCACATTGTCTGCTACCCCTGATTTTTTCTGGGTTCCTGTTGCATGGAATACTGTTTTCCATCCTTTGACTTTTAATCTATGAGTTTCCTTTTGGGTCAGATGTGTTTCTTGTATACATCATATTGTGGGGTCCTGTTTCTTGATCCATTCTGTCAATCTATTTCTTTTTATAGGTGAATTGAGGCCATTTATATTTATGGATAGCAATTATATGTACTGGCTCAACTTTGCCATGTTATGTTCCAGTTGTTTCTTTTTGCTTTTCTTCTTATTTAATTGCTTATCCTACCTGGACGTTTCTTTCTGTTGTTTTAGGGATTGTGGTCATTTTTATCTCTGTCTAGTATGTCCTTCAGTATTCTTTCTAGGGTTGGTTTGGTGGACATGAATTTCTTCAGTTGTTCTTTGTCATGGAAGTATCTTGTTTCTCCATTAAATTTGAATGAAAGTTTTGCTGGGTACATCAGTCTGGGTTGAAGATTGTTTTCTTTCAGGGCTTGAAATACCTCACTCCAAGATCTTCTTGACTTGAGGGTTTTGTGCTGAAAAGTCTGCCGTGATTCTAATGGGCTTTCCCTGATAGGTGAGTTGTGTCTTTTCTCTAACAGGTTTTAACATTCTGTTTTTATGCTATATGCCTGAGATCTTAATTATTATGTGCCTGGGTGTGGGTTTATGTTGATTGTGACTGTTTGGTGTTCTATATGCCTCACTTATCTGCATATCAGATTCTTTCCCCATGTTTGGGAAATTTTCTACTATTATTTCTGTAAATACTTTATGTATGTCGTTTGCCTGCACTCCTGAATCTTCGCTAATGCCCATTATTCTTATATTGTTGCTCTTGGCATCATCATGAAGCTTCTGGATTGTCATTTCATGCTGCTTTGTTATTTTTAAAAGTTCTATCCTTTCCTGATCACTAACTGTGATCCTGTCCTCAAGGTCCGAAATCCTATCCTCAGCTTCCTTTAGGTGGTTTTGCACGCTTTCAATAGAATTTTTTGTTTTGTGGATGTCTCTTTGAGTTTGTTTCATGAATTCTGCTTGTTTTCTATATTGTTCATTCAAAGTTTCAATCAGTTTCCCATGCTCATATACTTTTTTCTCTAGTTCTTCTTTAGCTGCATTCAACAACTCGTTTACTAAAGTTGTTATTTCTATCTTTACATGGGAGACTACTTCTAATATGATTTCCTCTATAGCCTGATGCAGTTGTTTTTTTATTTCACTTGCTATCTTTTCAGAGATTCCTGGTGTGTTACTTTTGGGGTCCTCTATTTCAATGTCCCCTATACTTGCTTCTGGTGAACTTTATGTTTGAGACTGCATTTTTTTTTTCATTTTGTCATTTTCACTCTGCCTGGTGTTTTCTATGTGTAGGAGGGGATCACACACACTCTTTTCAGACACACCAAAGTCTTACAGTTAGTTGGAGGGTGTTTTTACTACTAGCCCTATTTATCCCCTATACACCTCTATTTTAGGGGTATACTCACCACATTAATACAGTCAATCCAGTGTAGTCCAAAGTTCACCACCTGGGAGCAAAGTTCCAAATTTTCTCACGCTAACTGGATATCGCTGAGATCTTCTGATGTTCCAGGTGGGAGGGTGGGCCCATCTGTAGCAATCCAGGGCAGTTTTCAGTCTTGGGTGGGCCTCCTCGATGTTCCCGGTGGCAGGGCAGGCCCACAGGGGAGGTTCCGGGTAGCCTACCCCTGAGGCGGGCTTGCGCTGAGTTTCAGATGGCAGGGCAGGCCCTCGGTGGAGCTTCCGGGCAGCCTACCCCTGATGCAGTCTTCCACTAAGTTCTCTTTCTTTCTTTTCTTTGTTTCTTTCTAAATTTTATTTAAAGAGAAAAAAAAAGCAAAACAGAAAAAAGGGTAGAAACAATACAGAAGTTCAAAAAAAAATAAACAGTAAGAAATCACCAGTTGATAAATTACATATTGTCTTCTTAGATATAGTTGTTCAAGTTACAAAATTGAAGCATACAATGTGAACATTCAGACAGTGAAGCTGCAAACAGTTCTGTTCAACAATCCAACAAAAACTTAGCAACATGGTTATCAATCCTACACACTTAAATATACATGCAGTTATATCGTTTAGAGCACTTTCTGTTCCTCCTTTTGCTATTTAAGTCCATTATCAGCTTAGTTATATCATGTTTCAGCTTACTTAGTACCTTACTGATCTGTTTTGATTTTTTTTACTTTATTTTATTTTGATGTTTTTTTTTTTTACTTTATTTTATTTTTTTATTTTGAAGGCAGTAAAATAAAGCTGAACAAAATGAACAAAGCCAATTGAGACAGTGATACTGGTACAGAACTTCACAGCAGATTACCAGGATAACAGTAATAGGTACAGTAGTATATCTTGTTTTCTTCACACTAGTTGTTCTTTCAACAGGTACAGCAAAATTGAAGGAAATACTGAACTTATAAAAACAGAGTATTGAATAGAGCAATACCATTAATCAGAATACAGTAAAACATTGATAAAACTATGTGCCTTCAAAGAGATGGCAGAAATCCCCCTTACTTGCTATATTGCATATAGTCAAACTCGCATGAGATACTCAGATCTCTGGCTCGCACTTGCTAACAGGGGGTTGGGGGTGGGATGGATGTTTGCTTCTTAGCCCATACACCAGTGGGCTCACAGCTGCTTACCAGAGCAGCAACCTGGCTGCTTCTTTTCCCAGCACCCCAAGTTCCAAAATGGCACAGATCACAGGAGACACTGATGGTTCTCACCCTGGAGCAGCTGTGGCTTGGCCTCTTTCTTTCTTTCTTTCTTTCTTTCTTTCTTTCTTTCTTTCTTTCTTTCTTTCTCTTTCTTTCTTTCTTTCTTTCTTTCTTTCTTTCTTTCTTTCTTTCTATTTTTGTAATAGGAATCAAACTCAGGACCTTGAGCTTGCCAGGCAGACACTTATGCCACTGAGCTAAATCCCCAGCCCAATCTCCATTGTTTCTTACAATTTGTTCTTCAGATTTGAGGAGCATGAACTTAGAGTATCATCCAGCATTTCTGCTATATCATCTTGGAGGTCCCACCAAAACACTTGGAAGGAGGTAAGAGTTTGCTTTTGTTTCATGGCACCTCTAAAATATTTGACCACTTTCATCTCTCAAGAGCTACTACTTTTACCCATTCCTATTCTCCAATAAATTTTCCTATTCTAAAAAAGTAAAAAAGATTTTTTAAAATGTACAATGGAGTACTACTTAGCCACAAAGAAGGATAACCTTGAGACTTTTATAGGTAAATGGGTGCAATTGGAGACCATACTTATAAGTGAGTAAACATTGCATTGTCTCCTTGGTATGATAAATTGAAAGAGTAAGTAAGGTCTAAGATGTACAATAGATATGAAATGGGAAGAAATTGTTTAAAAGGAATTAGGATGGGGGAAAGCATAAAGGAAGGAAGGGAAAAGGGAGAAAAATATAACTTAGCTATACTAAATGTAATTTAGCTATACTAGTGTCTCTTAGTTAATTGAAAAGGAAGTGCCAGTGGCTCCGCCCTTCTGGCACTTCTGGTGGTTGTAGCTCCCATGGGTTTCATCTTGGGTCATCTATGCTTTCTCCTAGCCAGAAAGAGTGGCTATCAACAAGAAATCAAACAATAGCATGATGACAAGGATGTGGGATAAAAGGAATCCTTCTACCTTGTTGGTGGGGCTGTAAACAAGCACTATAAAAATCAGTCTAGAGAGTCCTTGGAAAACTAACTAGAGAAAAACTATGCAAGGCATTTGTCTCTTATTTATGTCCAGGCATACGTGGGAAGCATTTACACCTAGAGAGGACCTCACCATAATCCATACTCAGAAAAATGCCAAACTGATCAATAAGCTAATTTAGTAATCACACAGCCTTAATCCCAGCATCACATACTCTAGATTCAGCCACCTCTGAGAAAGTCTTACCTATGACCACATAAGACTTTAGCGGGACAGCTAGACACAAATCATAACATTTGGCCCTAGTATCCCAAAGACTCTCAAACATCCCTTTATGCAAAAGGCAGTTAGTCTATCTCCAAAAGTTTCCAAAGTCCTAACAGTTTCAACATTGCTAAAAAGCTCAAGTTTAAATTCTCTGAGATTTAAGGCAAACTCTTAGCTGAAAGCCTCTATACAAATGAAAAGAAAGTTAAACACTTCAAACACACAATGGCACAAGATGGAAATTTTCATCCAAAAAGTACAAAGAGGATAATGCAAAGGAGTGGAAACAGAGCAAGACTAAAATTCAGTAGGGTAAACATTAAATCCCATAGTTCCATGTCCAGCATCCCCGGCAATCTGTGGCAAATTGTGAACTCCAAAGGGCTATGGTGGCTCTGCCCCTCTGGCACTTCTGGTGATTGTAGCTCCCATGGATTTCATCTTGGGTCATCTATGCTTTCTCCTAGCAGTTGTCCTCAGATGATCCATGTTCCTCACTTCTTCAACTTTATGAGGTCTCCACTGCCCCTTCACATGGCTTCACACACTGCTTTTTCAGGGGAACACTGCCTGGGCCCCCAGATCTTCTTCTGAAATCTGGGTAGAAGCCTTCCTGACCCCACAACTCTTCCATTCTGGATGTACCTAAACCAGTACCATATTTTGATTCTGATGTTCTGAGGTAAGAATCTCCCATCAAGTACACCTTAAGGCATTCCACAGCTGCTGTTTTAGCTGGCATCTCTAAATCTTTCCAAAATCTTCCCACATGACAGTTCCAAAGGCTCCTAAACCACATGATTAGGTACAGTCATAGTAATGACCCTACTTCTCTGGTACCAAATTATGTCTTAGTTACTTTTCTCACTGATGGGACAAAATACCCAAAACTCAAAGTTAAAAGAGGAAATGTTAATTATGGCTCACAGTCTGTAGAGCTTTCAGTCTATAATCAGCTGGTTCTAAGACAGGGTGGCATCACAGAGGAGAAATAGTACATGGCAAAGCAAGGAGGCAGAAGGCAGCAAGCAGCAAATTAGTAAAGCAGCAAGCAACAAATAGTGACAGTAGCTCTCTTTTTGTTCTTATATTTTATCCATGTTACCTGTCCTGCACCCCAGGAGGGCCTTGCCATTATCCACTCCCAATTAGTGGACTAATTTAATAATCACACACCCTTGATCCTAGTATCACACAGTTTAGGTCCAGCCACCTACAAAAAGCCCCCATTTATGACCACATGAGGGTCTATCATCTAGACACAAGCAATAACAGTTATACATAAGGAACATCTTTAATCCAAAAAAAAATTCACTGAGTAAAAATCAAAGACAGGAAACAATATTACATCTGATGGGAACATGGCAAGAAGCCAAAGTAGCTATCCTAATTTTATACAAAGTGGATTTCAAGACCAAACTATTCAGAAGAGGCAAAGAAGGTCACTACCTACTGGTTAAGAGAACAGTTCAACTAGAAGACACAATAATTATTCAGTGTGCACTAAACACTGGCAAGCCCAATTTCACAAAATGAAAACTACTGGACATAAAAGATCATATAAATGCAGGCACTATTAAAATGGGGACCCCATTGCCACAAATAGATCAAAAGAAATATCAGATGAACCAAACCTTTGAATAAATGGACTTAATAGATATCTACAGAGCATTCCACCAAAAAGCAACAGAATGCTTATTCTTCTCCAGAGTACATAGGACTATCTCCAGAACAGGCCACATGCTAGCCCATAAAATATGCATAATTAAATACAAAATAATTGAAATTACCCCATGTATATTATGAGATCATAGTGCAATGAAACTAGAAACTGGTGGAGGGGGACAGAAATTACCCAAACACACAGAAATTAAACAATACCCCCTTGAATAATCAATAGGTCATAGAAGAAATCAAAGAGGAATTAGAGTTCTTGGAATTGAATAATAATGCCAGTACAACATACTGCAACCTGTGGGACACAATGAAAGTAGTCTTAAGAGGGAACTTTATAATTATGCACATCCACATCAGAAAAACAGAGTGAGTCCAAATAAACAATGTAATAATGTATCTCAAGATCATAAAAAAACAAGAACAACCCAAATCTAAAGCTAATACAAGTAAGGAAATACAAATCGGACCAAAAACTAATCAAGACTAAAAACCAAAACAAATTCTGGTGTCTAGACTCAGTTTTTCATATCTTCATAATGAGAGCAGCAACCCTCCTCCCAGGAATGTGAGAGCTACCTGGCTTGTGCAGGTGGATTTTCCCTTGAGACAACTCCAAATAAAATGTTTTAATGGGATTGAAATTTTGAAGTAATATTCATGAACAAAAAGGGGTAAAATTTGAAAATATTAGTCCTTCTGGGAATCAGTGCCAATGCACAGGCCACCTCTGGACTGGGGAAAACCAGACCCCAGCCCCTTCCAGCACACAGGCTGGCAATATAAGTACCAATTCTTCTCGCCACCTGTAAGTAACCAGCTTATCCAGAGAAACAGAGGCTGTGATGATAGCTATGGAGGTGAAATGCAATTGGATGCCTGTGGTGCTTTGGTGTTTCATTGACCTTGCAGGTCTAGGGCCAGTGGTCTGATCATAGGTTCAGAGGATAGCAGTACACAGTGTAGCATCTATGGGGAATCTCCTTCTGAGGGTGGCAGCCATTGTTAATTCCCTATTATCTTGTTTTGAAGTCCTGTATCATTTTCATTATTTTGTTGGGATTCCCTATTATCTTGTTTTGAAGTCCTGTATCATTTTCATTATTTTGTTGGGCTGGGCTTTATTCTGTTTTGTCTTTTTGATTTTATTATGTCTAATGGCATGGGCAGTTATTTCAAGGATAACAAGATAGTGGAGCAATTTTAGATTTACTCTTATCTTGTTTTGAAATCCTTTATTGTGTTCATTGTTTTGCTTTTATTGGTTCTATTCTGTTCTGTTTTGTTTGATTTTTACTCTGTCTGAAGATATGGGCCGCTATTTTAAAGATAACAAGAGGTATGGTAACAATTGTTGATTTCCTATTATCTTGTTTTGAAGTCTTGTATCACTTACACTGCTTTGTTTTGATTGGCTTTATTCTGTTTTATTTTGTTTGGTTTTATTCTTTTTAACATTAAAAATAAATAAGTGAATAAATAAACATAAAATTAAAAATTATAAATAATCTGAAAATATATTATTTCAAATAAAGTTCTGTCATTCAACTATTCCTGTCAATATATAGACTATATTTATAAGATATTTTTTAAAAACAAAATCTCATTTCTTAAATAGGTGATTAAGAATGCCTTTCATTCCTTTCACCAAGCCCCAGGGACCATACATGTCACACAGTTTCCCTCCATTCTTCAGTGGCCTCCACAAAAAGCTGCTGACCTACACGGCAGCATTTACCTGTACCACCCAGACCTGGGCCTAAGTGAGTTCAGAGTGGCTGACCACGGTGGCACTGGTCCCCTGAAAAAGCTCTTGATTGCTTTCCTAGTTGAGACCTGTAGGGTATCAACATAGAACAAAAATGATGAGAAATTGATGAGAGGGATAATTTTATTTTCTGCCACCAAGGCTCTTTGGGGACCTTGTTGGCAACTACAATGGCAAAATAACTCCTTTTATGACACCCTTTGTGACTCAAAATGGACACAGTTGGTGTATTCCTAGAAATAAATGCAAAATAAAACCAAACTATTGAAGCATAAAGTTTATGAAAATTTCCTTGAAATAACACAGAAAAATATATCTCCTATGAAAATGACACTTCATAGGATGGTGAAAATGATAGTAAGACAGCAAAAAATAAAATATGGCCACATAAAGTTACTGGGATTTGAAGTATAAGACAAAATCCTTTGGCTGACCAGGAAAAATATTAAATGATTCATTAAAGAACAAAACCCAGCAGGCTGACACTGACCTTCATAGAAACATTTATTATGATAAAATGGAACATATTAAAAAATAGCCCTAATGTTTTTATCAACTATTCAATATATAACCTTGTTTTATGTGTACTTCATGTTTAAGGACACAGTGTTTAAAATACGCACAGACAACAGTGATGTAACTCATGTCCTAAGCAGCATTTCCTCTGGCAGGCATACCATGACTTTTCACCCTTAGGAATGCCAGACAGCACCATTTTGAGCATGAAAATGTCAACACAAAGCACAACAGTACAAAAAACACAGCAGTAAAAACATTGCTAAACCACATTTGTTTACGGTAAGCAGCAGTAAGGCGGTGTCACCCAACCCAGCCTCAGTCAGGAATGTTCATGACGGGTAATTCCAAATTTTTGCCACTCGGCATGTGCACAAATAACCACAAAATTCACAGCTGGCTCTTGATTTAAACACTACAAATAATTTTATAGGTAGGTGAATTTGTGGACTATAGATCTGTGAACAATGAAGACAAATGTTAATTTATGGTCCAAAAGCTCTGTGATGACAATGTTTTTGCTTTTAATAAAAATGGTGGGTATGGGGGGGAAATAGGTATGGAAGATGCTTGCAATCAAAAATCCATTTACTTGGAGGCAACTTGAGACTATCCTCATAAGTGAAATAAATAAGAATCATATGTATAAATATCACATTGTGTCTCTAGTGTAAAAAGTAATAAGAACTATAGGAGTAATGAAACCCAAAATGTGTGATTGCTATTGTAAAAAAGAAACGAGAGTGCTTTAAAGGATATAACTGCATGTGGGTTTAAGTGTGTAGGATTGATAACCACATTACTAAGTTTTTGTTGAATCTTTGAGCAGAACTGTTTGAAATCTCATTGTTTGAATGTCCACTTTTTATGCTTTAACTTTATAACTTGTACAATTATTTCTAAGATGACAGTATGTAATTTACCAACCAGTGATTTCTTAGTGTTTAATTTTTTGAAATTCTGTATAGTTTCTTCCCTTTTTTCTGTTTTGTTCTTTTTTTCTCTTTAAATAAAAAATTTTAAAAACCTTTTCAAAGTGCATTTACTGACTGCCACGTTTGCCTCCTGGTGGATTATAGCAGCATAGCCTATGGAAAGAATGCTGGAATTAAGGCAGGCACTGTTTTGTAATGGTGGAGATAAGTATTCCCCATCTGAGTCAATAAAGCTGGTGGAGGTGCCGTAGATTTGGCAGTGGACATAACTTTCTTATTTGTGGACTAGAAGTTCTTCATGTAATACAATATATCTTGTCTTTTAAAAACCTTGTGGGAAAAAGATAAGTATGCAATTTTAGCACAGTAAAGCAAGTATAGCACTTTTCTAGAAAAGTCACATGAATCTGAGCTACATATGATTGTACAAACAATTAGGATTAGGATTCTCAAAGTGTTGACTGGGATAATTTGACAAGCATAATTCCTATAAAACTATACTCTAGCTCAAAAAGTCAACTACATTTTTGTCTGTAACATCATAGACTCTGACAGCTGGCGTTTTTGCAAGATGCTATTGCTAACCAGTCATTTGCTTTCTCACTGCAATATATTGTAAAAATTATTTGTGCAACCAGCACAGCAAATTGAACCTTAAACGTTAGATACTTTTCTTTTCACAGCTTCTCTAAACTTATACCTGCTAAGCGTATAACCAACACTCCCTCCTCTCCTCAGCCCAGATGAAATGACAGAGTATACTGATATGGGGTCCAGTTTCTGCTCCCAGGAATGGTAGGCATGGAGCTGAGGATGGCTGGGAGCAATAAAGCATGCCTCCAGATCTTTGCTTTCTCATGGTATATTCCCCTCTGCTCTGTTTCTCCCTCTAAAAGACCCTTGCACATTTGGACAGGGGAAAATGGTGGTTTGGGATAAATGATTGCTTCTCCGACTCCTCAGAGTTAGCTTTGAATAAATAACCTCCTTTGATTTGGGCAGCAGTGAGCAACAAACACAAGTATATGGTTTTACATAGCCCGTAACATTATACAGGCAGAGATTATGTACACTCTGGAGAATACACACAGAATACAAACAGAAGAGGAATTCAGGTTAAGGAGAAGAAAGGTAAAGCCACAAACTCCATTAATCTCTTTAGCAATCTCTTCATTATAAACTTCAGGGAGTGTGTGTGTGTGTGTGTGTGTGTGTGTGATGAACTCACTGAAAACTCAAAGCCCTTCCTTTAGCATTAGCACAACCAGAATGGGTATCATCTCCAGGGAGCCTATTCACAGAAGCGATTTCTGCAATGTCCCCAGAGTCTTCAAATGGAACCTTGTCTTGACTGCTGTCTTGCTCTCTCAGCACACTATCTTCTGCAAGCTCACATGAGTTGGAAGTGGTAGACTGCCACAATGAACACCAACATGTAGGGTTTTTCTTGAGTATCATAAGCTGCTTTCACATGTTTTCTGTTCTTTGGCTGCCTTTGTCCCTGAGCAGCACACAGATGCATCTGCTGAATGACGCTGCTTGTCACCTGTGCTCCCATTGTAGACGGGTTTTAACGCTATGCGAATTTGCTGCTTTTAATATCCAGTGATGTTTCCCTGGGAAATTTGGGTGGTTCTGATTTCCTTCTGTCATTATCTTCCTTCATATTGGGTTTCACCTGTTTCTTTGGTACCACTAATTTGAAGGCACCTCTTCTCTGGGTCTGTCACATGGACATTTTTACCTTCTGATGTTTGAGCTTCTAGATATCTTAGGCACATCTGACCGGACGTGCATCTATGATAAGATCATCTTCATCTGATTCTTGAATATTTAATTTTTTGGTGAAATAAGAGGTCTTTGGCATTCACAGACCAGAGGCAATTTTGGCCCACAGGTCTTCAGGCGGCAGAAATTCTTTTCTGCCACATGCAGCTGTGCAGAGTAACTGAGCAAAGGCTCACACTCAAGGTCAGCTGCGGGACATGTGTGGTTTATCAGCTATTTTCTAGGTGGATTACATTCACTTTCTGATGGTTCACTCCAGCTTGGGCCAGGATGGATTTTGGAAGATCTTGTCTCACATTTGTGTGACCGAGGGAGGCCAGAGAGCTTTGATATCTGCTTCAAGTGTTACTGCAGATCTGCAGAAGCTCTTCCTTCTCTTCCAGCGACCTCAGTTTTACTGACTCGAATTTTTTTGTTTTGATGATTTTTCCTAATTCTTCCATTGTAACACCTAGGGCTGTCAATGGAAAATGAATTTTGTCTTTAAAATGACTGAGGATGAAATGCTAATTCTAGGACATCCCAGGCAGGTAGCTTCCTCCCTGGATATTAGCTCTTCTAAGGAATTTTGAATACAGGAACTGTTTAGTGTTTGTGTCTTTCAAATGTCCAGCTCATTTCCATGACTGATGAAAGTACACTCAGGCATGATTATAATGACTGTGTGGTGTGATAAAAATATACAATGAATGTTTAAATTTAAAATAATTATTATGATAAAAGGAAAAAAATGGTCATTAAGGGGTTAGAGGTTTAGCTCTGTGGCACAAGTGCCTGCCTGCAAGTGTCAAGTCATGAGTTTGATTCCTGGGACCCCCCCAACATCCCAAAATAGCCATTAGTCCCCCTTAAACTAGGTTTCTTTGCTTCAAATACATTTATCACATTGTTCTTGCCACTTTCTGAAGCAGTTCTGAATCACATTCTCTTATGTACAAGTGTACAAGGTTGATGGGAAATACAGTGAAGACTTCTGCCTAGTGCCATGCCACAGAGAAGCAGCTTTGTGGAAACATTACAGTGTGTCCTCACCCACCTTATTCCCTGGATCTGGAGCTGTGTGACCCCTGGCTCTTCTCCAAAGTCAAAAGGACCATCACAGGTACATGTCTTGAATAATTCAGGACACTGAGGCAGTCACAACAGAGCAACTAAAGACACTTTCAAAAGATACCTTCCAAAACTGCTTTAGAGAATTGCAAACATGATGGGATTTGTCTGTTCAAAGAAAGAGTTAGTAATTTGAGGGGTATTAATGGCAATGTCTCTTACTGTTCTACATTTTATTAAAAATTTAAACATTTACCCTATATTCTGATCCCACTTCTTATAAATCAGTGATCCAGTCTGGTTTACGGATAATTATTGAACTATGCTGAATAAAACAGTTTGGATATTCACCTCTTTATTACCAAACAGTGACAACCTGGAATAATTCAAAAAGCTGACTGTCAGCTTACCCAGAGACACTTACAGTGTTGTAGACTAGCACATCTCTGTCCACAAGAAACATTTACTTAAAGTATTGGTCCATCCTTCATTGAGTGGGTCTAAATATTCTCACTAAGGACCATGATGTCTAAAGAATGCCTCAGACACAAAATAAACACTGCTTCCAACCACCATAAAATGCTGAAAATCAACAAACTAACAAAACTCCAGAACACTGAGTTCCACACTCCGGAGAAAAACCAGAATCATGAAAGACAAAAGGCTCGACACAGCAGCTGCCCACAGCACCCTGGCAGCTCATTCCTGAGTGTTTTAGCTTCAGAATCAGATCCTCTTCACTCTTTCCAAGACACAACTTCTTCTATCATTTAGGGTACAACTTAAACACTGTTCCCTTCTCCCAAACTACAGATTTTAGACGTGAGATGAGGTCCAAGGATGCTTCTTAGGACTGTGGGCTTATTTTAGAGAACCTACACATTTTGAAAACACACACATACTTCTTTGTTGTGCAATAAGCTTTCTCTGGGTTCAGCAGCCTTTCAATTTAGCACGCATTCTCTGTCGGGAAAATGACTGAACTTATTTGTAGAAAAATGTATGCACCTTTGAGAGCATAATGCTAAGCGAAATCAATCAGACACAGAGGGCTAAATATTGCATGGTTTCTTTTATATGTGAAATCTAAATATTTCAAAGAGGAAATAAAAGATCAATGATAGGAAACAGGGAACTAGAATTTGTGGAGATGAGAAGGGGACCGGGGAATGGGGTGGCACGGGGGTGGGATGAGGGTTAAGATGCGGTATGTATGTGTACCAATTCCCCATTATGAATGCACTTATTATGTACCACAGGATACACTAATAAACATTTGAACAGGAAAAATTAACAAAAGAAACTGAAATAATGAAGTGGGAAGTAATCTTCTAAGGAGGGAGGAGAGGAGTAGGTACAAGAGTGAGAATTCTCCCAGGAGTCAGATGTAGATTTAATTTCTCTTTCAGCAAACCTGGAAAGGCCAGTGACTTCTGGATAACCTGCCAGAAATGTGTTTTGGTTTATTTGGCTGCTGATATTTGGAAAGCACTGTTAAACACTGCTTTGGGGACACTCAGAAAAAAAATTTAAAAAAAAAACGAGATTATGCCCAGTTTAATCTGTTCTGCTCCCCAGAAGCTAGCAGACAGGCACACTTACAATACTCCCTCGGGTGAGAGGTGGTGGAGAACAGCTGGTATTAATTTTCAGGACCAACATATGGAATACAGGTAGGAAGAGCTGATTTCAATAGGTGATTGCTGTCTCCCCAGTAGAATTAACAAAGATCTAGCTGCTGGCTCTTGCTCTGCCCCAGTCCACCTTTCACAGGGCACTGGAGACCCCTTACACTAACTCCACATGGGGATGGTGAGGCCAGGAAGGATCAACCACGTGAGACCACACACAGGCGACTTACAGCAAACCCATGAGTGCTGTTCAGGGAGCCTCACTGGGCTCCTCACCCCCTGCAGCAGACCTTACCTGGACTTTACAGGGAGACCACGCGACACCCTGATCCACTCCTGCTTCTCTCTGGCTGGAGCCCTTGGCCTGGGATCTGAGCGGTCAAGGCAACACCTTCAGGGAGCAGGTGCCTGGAGTTCTTTCATGGGTGCCCCTCCCTCCAAAGCGGAAGGAGAGGAGAGAGTAGGGGAGGGGAGAGAGGGCACTCGAGGGGTGGGAGGAGTGTTCACTCTGCCAGCCCACATCCACCACCTTCTCCAGCAGCTCTGCAACCTCTCTCCACCAACCCAGTGTTTCAGAACTGTGTGACCTCCCCAAAGGCCCAGGAATAACTACCTGAGAGCACCCACCACCTCCGGCACTCTTGAAAGGAGGGAGGGAGAAATAAGGGCTCACACCTTTTCCCAAGGGTGTGTAGCAGTGGGGGACCACCCTTGCAGACTCTGGAGCAACTTGATTCCCAGCTCTAAGGTAAGTTATCGCAGAAGTTTCTTAATATGAATTAAGTCATCCTTGCAGATTACCCTACAGAACTTGAGTTCTGCCAGTAAAGGAAGTTTGCACAAACAGATATGGATTTATTCAAGGTTTGAGAGCTCTTTATAATGTTGTGCACATGGCAGGATTCTGCTGAATTTGGGTTTTTACTTTTGGACTTGAGTTAAACCTCTTTATGAAGGCTTAAAAAGCTGTGCTCAGAGCCCCTATGGGACTGCTGAGTGCCAACCAGTATTTGACACTGAAAATCAACATCGGTGCCAGCCTTGTGGTTTCCACTCCTTGAAAGTCCTTCAAGTTGTCTGCCTGTCCATGAGGAACAGAGCAGAGGTTCAGGATACTCATCCGAATGTTCAGAGAATCATCTCACCTGGTAGCTTATTTCTTCAAACAACTGGAATACAGAGGATGGCTGCCCTGTCTCTGAGCTGTCATCACCATTTGTGACATTCTGCAAATGGCAAAAAAGTTCACCTGCTGTTATGGTTGATACACTGTGTCAACTTGGAAAGTTTAAAGGTTTAACTGAGAGACTCAGCAGAGAGCCAGGGTTCTTACTTTGTAAATATCCTCATCCTGTGCAAGAGGAGGGCAAGGGGATTGTGTGAGTGCCACACCCGCCCTGAAGGCGGAGGAGTTGCCAGTGTACCACATAAGGCTTGTTTTCTCTTTTTGCTCTGGCTGCTGCCTTGAAGTGTTGCCCCAGTGCCATGCCACCCTGCAGCCAGCTGATTATGGACTGAAACCTCCAAGAACTATAAGAAATAAACCTTCCCTTCCCTAATTTTGAGTGTCGGGTATTCTGTCTCAGCAATGAGAGAAAAGTGACTAAGACACCTGCATAAGACTATTATAGTATTTATACTTCATGAAGTTTTGACTTTATTATAACAAAATGGGGCCATTGGTTTGCAGCAAGGCAATGGGCAAATATCAGGCTATTTTACTGGCCACTCTAAGCACTGTCTTGAAAAATGCAACAGCCAGAAATCCAATCATTTGCTCTCAATAACAGAAACTCTCATGTGTAATATAACTGCTTAAAAATTCTCAATACAGTCTATTCAAGTAGACTGGGTTTATCAAGTTGATTGTGGCAGATATTGATTGGGAGCTATGCCTTTAGGAGTGTAGCTTCCTGGAAAAAGGATGATTTGGAGTTGGGTTTGCTGTAATGATATTAGATAACAGAAGCCCATGGTCTTCCAATTCTGCACAAAAAGCTGCATTGCACTCACTAGAGCTTTCCAGTTTTCACAAGGAAAATGAAAACACATCTTTCCATGCTGCTTCCAGTTATGGATTTATGAGAGTACATACCCTAGAATACTGGGAAAGAAAGAAGGCTATTCAAGAAATCAGGACATCAAAGATCTGATAGAGATTCTGGCCCTACTTGAAACAGTTGCTTTACTAGACCAAGGAACTGTTGTGTACTGTGCTTATACCAAAAGCACGTTTCCACATGACGAGAGGGAAGCAGAAAGTGGAAGGAGCTGACAAACAAGCTGTTTGACAGAGGAGCTTATTAGGGCTGTGATATCCTGTTTGGACTTACCTAAATTTAATCTCATTACAGTGAAGGGTGAGGAATATGCCCAAGAATGGGCCTTCACTAATATAGACACTCACTATGGAAAATTAATAATCCAGGACAGTTTTACTCCGTGAATCCCTGGTATATCCAATTTTTTAACATTTACACAAAGGGACACATCATGGCAAGGATGTGTTAACAGGTTTACTACAGCCTTATTTGAAGGGTCTGTATCTTTCCATGATGATTCAGAGGATTACCCAAGGTTCCATTTATGTGCTAAAATGAGCTCAACTGGACACATCCCAGTGGACATATCCTAGGGACACAATGTAAAGGTAAATGTCTCCTTGAAGACTGGGAAGATTTTGGTTAATATTTTTTAATATTTGTGTGCACTTAGGTTGAGTAGAGGTATATTGATAAAACTGAGAAGACAACTGACATGACTAAGTATTTGCTCAAAGAAAGTATTCCCAGGCTTGGAGTACTGGAGTTTATTTAAAGTGAAAATGGGTATCATTCTTTCTTCTCATCCAAAAGATGAGATACACTGATATCTTTCCAAATAACTTGGAAGCTGCATCATTATAGAGAATGAAATCCAAAGAAAATAACAGAAAACATGGCTCATACCTTAAAAGGACTCAGGCTAAACTTTGTCAATAGATCCATTTAAAGCAGGACAAGATTTTGTCCATTGTACTGCTCTGAATTAGTGTAAAACCTCAAAATGGACTTAAAGTCTTTTTAAAATTGTGTCTGGTGAATACTTCACAGAGTTTTTGTTAAGTGACCCACCTTTTAGATTAGAAAATGAAGCTGGGATTTAAAATTTAATCCGCCGTAGCTGCCTTTGCTGTTTCCAGGTTCACCCACACAGTGAAAGAGCCACCCTACACTTCCGTCCTGGAGATGCACTCACAGGAGCAGAGCCTTAGATCCCTCACTCTGGAGTAAAGCAAGACCCATGCGTGGGACATACTTCTGGTCTGCTTTCAGATCCTGCCTGGACCTCCACATTAGAAGAGAATTAAGTATTTATTCAAAAGAACACAGACAACTA
The DNA here is from genome assembly GCA_004027455.1 of Hydrochoerus hydrochaeris. Taxonomy (NCBI): domain Eukaryota; kingdom Metazoa; phylum Chordata; class Mammalia; order Rodentia; family Hydrochaeridae; genus Hydrochoerus; species Hydrochoerus hydrochaeris. Next base: position 321,180 of record PVLA01000937.1, read on the forward strand.
AGATGTAATTATGCAGTTATGAATCACTACACTACATTTAGCCAAAATGGTCTTACAGAGCTGGGCTTGGTGGTGCATAATTGTAATTCCAGCATTCTGGGAAGATGAGTTGGAGAATTACAAGTAAAGGAACAGTGTAGGCTGGCTGAGGATTTAGCTCAGTGGCATAAGCACCTGCCTGGCAAGCGCAAGGTCGTGAGTTCAATCCCCAGTACCAAAAAAAAAAAAAAAGAACAGTGTAGGCAATTTAGTGAGACTGTCTCAAATGAAAACCTTTTAGCCCAGGCATGGTGGTCTGTGTCTGTAACCCCAGCACTCGGGAGGCTGAGATAGGAGGATTCCTATGTTTGAGGCAACTTGTGCTACATAGTGAGTTCAAGCCCAGTCTGCACTACATAGTGAGACTCTGTTTCAAAACAAAAAAACACAACATTTTAAAAGGAGCTATGTGAAGCTTTATGTAAAGATCCTGGGTTCAATCCCTAGGACTACAAAAATTTTTTCAAAAATGAGGTTAGGTGGTAGAATGGCCTTAGATAATGTCTTGGCTGTACAATGACTATTTGTATAAGTGTAAATGTATCCTTCTACTTGTATATTAAATACTTTGCCCCAAGTAGAAATGATCATTAATAAAATTAGACCCCAAAAAGACAAATAAAATTAAATTAAATTAAACAGGCTACATGAGTCCAATAGACTTTGAAGAATCAAACCTCCTTTATCCAAGGCATTGAAGACTGCTGAGAACAGACCTAACTTTGAAGGAATTTTAAAATTAGTATTAACACTCATAGCAATGATCATGAGAGCCTACTTCAGGTTTAAAAGTATCATACTATGCATACAGAACAACAAGGGAAAATACCTTTGACCACCTCTTCCCTACAGGGAGAAACAAGGGAATTAAAAAGCATACATTTTACCATGTCAAAACCAATACAAACTGCCTGGGAAGCGTGAGGTCGTGTGTTCAATTCCTGGCACCAAAAAAAAAAATCCCCACTGTTCACTCCCATTCATCAGAAAGTAACCAGAATATGGGAACACCCAGTTTCCCATGGAAATGAAAGAATAATTAACAGTGAGGAATTGTAACAGTGCCATTAGTTTGAGGGTTGTCTTTGGCATTTACTTTCACAGCCACCTCCTTTTCCCTTCCATTAAGTTCCTTCCCCTCTGTAATCTTTTTGACATTCTCTGACTTTTGTCCAGCATCCCAAAGAGAAGCTCAACTTGAATGGTAAAGGTGTTAACTACAAAACAACCCTTCTTTGGAATTATAGTACTCGGAACACCAAATGATCTTCAGATAGTATCACAACGTGTGGTGTTTTCTTTCTTGTTATTCTATCTTGTCCCTCAACTAAAACAAAGCCTGCAAACAGCTGTGAGGTTTAACTTGGAGAAAATGTCTCTCTAAAAATAACCAGAGGAACTAACCCAAGGTGGTCAGGTCATTGGCATGCTGCAGAGAATTAAAAGGAAAGACACATGCCCAGGATGCTGAAGATTTCTTCAGCATGTAAACTTCATGCCCTGTTCCTCTTCTCCCTCCATATTAAAGCCAATTTGTACCCCCTGAGTTCCCCAAGATACAGCCTTGAGAACACGAGCACCTTCTCCATCTTCCAAGGTATTTGCCCCTGAATAAATCTGATTCCATATCAATTTCCGTGTGATGATTATTTGCTTTTGAGTGATGAGAAGCCCAGTCCATACTCCAGAAAATTTAAATGTCTCAGTCATTCCAAAATTATGACATTAATGTCAGAGACAAAAATCATTTGAGTGACAAGAAGATGTTATCTATTTGACATCATGTTCTCTACGTTGGCATCATTTGCTTCCTCATCGACAAGTAACTCTGACTCATTGAGTTGACCCATGTCCTCTGGGCCTATCACAGTTGCAGACATTCTTGTCCTTGGTTTTCTCAGATCTGGAGGGGCGGCGGTATTCCAATACAAGCTGCTGTCTGCACTTTTGGAAAAAGATGTATCTGATACACCCTCTGATGGGTGGAAGTACGAAAGGACGGCCAGCTCTGGATCAATGGAGAATTGACTGGGACTCGTTTTGGAACTGGAAAAGAAAACATCGATTAAGACTTATTTATCATTTGGGTGTGTTTGTAGCTCAGTTTAGAAAGATCTTCACAAAAAATATAAATGAATTTGGTCAATTTTATTACCTGATAACTTTACATAAATGATGCAGAATTTTTCAAATTATAATTTTATTGTAGTAAGGCCTGCACTAATGGAACATGTTTCAGATCTCAAGACTAATTTAGAAACCAATTTACTAAAACAGTAAAGATTGTTTTAGTAAAAGTTTAATAGGAAATAGGGGAATGAACTATAATCAAGAGGAAATAAATACCTAAGTTTAAAGTTTCAAAGAATTGGAGAAATATACCACTCCTGAAAAACACCATAGTCAAAAAATAGTAATTAATCATGACTGTGAATATTAGGCAATTTTGTTGGAATTTTTGAAAGTAATTTCTAATACTGTGTGAAGAAATTTTAAATAAACAATTCTCTCACTCAGGTTTGATTTGAACTTAATATTTTATTTTTTCAAAGGATCAAGTGGATAGGCCTCAAGGTATAAATGTGACAGACAGATTTGCTGTTTTCTGAAGATCTCAGATAAGGCTTGCTTGAATGGAAAAGCATTAGATTCTAATCACATATGTTATTTACAAGAGAAGAGATATCTCTTCTGTTCCAAGGCTATAAACAAGCATTATCTAGATCATCTATGTACTTTCCAATTGGCTATGATTAGTTCTACCTGCAGATGACTTTAAATTATTGGGGAAAAGTTCAAGGAGAATGAATATTTACTGAGAGATGCTCATCAGGAGAAATGGAGTAAAAATGAACATATTAAATTGTGTAAGAGTCAGGTTTTCTTAGCAGTTTACTGAGTCAGGAGGGCGGCAGCATCACTAACGGATTAGTTATGAAGACTGCAGATGGCGGGAGGCTTACCTCAGCTGCTTCAGTTTATACAGTGTGACAATGCAGAATATCACGAGGGGTATAAAAATGAGAAGGGTCATCAGCGCGATGCCCAGCATTAATTTGAGCTTGAGAGCCTCTAGGTCTGACAATTTGTCTTCATTTGCAGTGTCCCCATCAGAGTCTGTGAGGAGAGAGAGAAGAGGCCATGGAAAACAGTGTCCTGAGCGTCTCCCTGGGGTGCAAGCATTGCGGAGCTACTGCAGAGAAGTCTCCACCACCTGCAGGTTCACTGCTCACTCTCCCACACCTAAGGCGAGGTGACAGAGGAAGAGGCCACCACCAGGGCAAGGGCTCCTTGTCTCTGTCACCTTCCTGCCAACCTTGGAGCAGCTATCTGTGACCATGTTACAGGATCAGAGAGGGTTATTCATTTTCCCCTGGGATATAACCAGTAAGGCGCAAAAGCTGATTTTTGACCTTGGTTATCATATGCCAAAATGTTTGCATGTAACAAACTTCTCTTTGACCTTACTAGACACCAGTTTAAGTAATCTATCCTCTGAAGTTATTTTGATTATTTTTCACACAAGGAGCTAATCCTGCAGGAGAGAAAGTTATGTGCTGATTTCCTATAAAGCTGCCAGTATGGCTGATCCCATGAGACTGAAGAGCTAAGTTTGACTTTTTTTTTTTACTGAGAAGTTTAAACCCAATGTGTCCGACATTACAAAAACAAACAAACAAACAAACAAAAAAACCCAAAAGCTTGTTAAACTTTCTATAACAGATAATAACATCATGTCCAAAAATAAATGCTGTTCTTAAAAAACTGTTGTACACATTACTCACCCACCCTCTCCTCCACTTGGCTTATCTGTTTCAGGAATAAAGCTATGAAACAAGATGGTGGTCGCAGCCCCCACAAAATGATAACTGGAGAAGAACACTCAGGATAAAATGAAAGACGGATAACGGGAGAAAGAGAGCTAGATCTACCGTGACAGGGAAGAAGACCAAGAGATGGAGAGAGGGGACAGGAGGAGAGGTGAAGAGGGTGCAAAAAACGTATCCAGTACATGTAGCAAAACCTCACAAGGAGCGAGTCACCATGCTGTGAAAACGCGTCCTAACTAGAAACATGAATGGAGTCCCCACCGTGCGTGGAGTCCTCATGTACTGCAAACCTGCACTAATAAAAAAGTGAAGAAAGAAGAGTGCTCAGGGACTGTGACTCTCCTAAAATAGCAGATGTCCCCTCTGACATGCCAGCCACCAGGATACCCTCCTACATACCCTACCCGAACTAGGGAAAATAGTATCACGTTGCAGCCACTAAAATGTGAGTATTTTGTATCTGTTAATTGAAGTGCTTTGTACTTACCTGGAACTGGTTGAAATAATTGATCTTTATCATCCGTGCCCACGGTCGTTCCATTTATAGCTGTTGAAACAATAAATTGATGTTGTGACAATCATCTGGTAGAATTGTTATATATCTAGAAATACGTGTGTATTATATGGTCAGTTTGTTCTCATTGTGCGTGACAGTTATGTTCAATGTAGTAACGAGGGCTGTTCCTTAAGCCTGAGCCAAGCTCGTGTAGCACATGGGTTTTCTCCATGTGGCACATAGCAGGCTTCTTTCCTACAGGAGGATTAACCAGCAACTTAATAAGATACTTGGGGCAAACATAGTAAGATATGCTAGCCATTTTGGATTTGCTATTGTCTTGTTTTGAAGTCCTTTACTGCATTTATTGTTTTGTTGTTACTGGTTCTACTCTGTTCTGTTTTGTTTCTTTACTATGTCTGAAGGTATCTGAAGCTATTTTGAAGACAAGAGGCATTATGATAAACACTGTTGATTTTTGTATTGTTTTGAAGTCCTGTGTCACTTACACTGTTTTGTTTTGATTGGCTTTATTCTATTTTATTTTGTTTGGTTTTATTCTCTTTAAAATAAAAAAAAATGATAGCCAGATTAAGGTTTGACCATATGTATCATGCACAAAAATTTCTGAATCTCTGCCAGTGCTCACAAATGACCTGCTGTAAGTATTGATTTTTAGGTGACCAAAATCTTAGTGAGTAAGTGGTAGAGAATACAAATAAAGTATACGCAAACAATGAAGAACGACTGAATATGGTATATATTTCACATTCATTATACATATAGAAAGATATATATGATCCATGAAGTACATTTATATGTAAACACCTAAGTGTATATTTATATAAACATGTATAGTTTGATATGTACTTTGTATTATATATTCATGGTTATATGTAAGAAAGATTTTAGAAAACCAAAAATTTTCCCAGTTATTTAACTGTATATTTACCTTTAGCTAGCACTGACCAAAATGCAGGCAAATTTGGGGTTGTTCCTGTTTAAAAAAAAAAAAGGAAGGAAAATTAAGACTATACTGTTTTCAGAAAGACTACTTCACTCAAACCATTTGGGAAGCCATCATGGGTTGTCAGGACTTCACAGCTGTTTTATAAGGAACAATATTCTTGGCAGGAGAGTAAACTGGGGATTGTGATTTTGAAGTCTCTGATTCCCAGAAACCCTCCATGGAATAATCTTGGGAAGTATTAATTATTGCGTCTAATTAGAAATATGTTTATCCCTTAAACAAGTAGAAATTTTTACATGATTATTAAAATAAATTACATTTATAATATACTTAATCTAGTTACATATATAGAAATACAAGTCATTTATATGAATAAAGTTATTTAATATTTTTATCTTATTTGTCTATAAAAGTATGAACATTTATAAATATAATTTTATATAATTATAATACATTTATTAAAATAAATTTAAATTTCTGAAAAGCCCAGTTAGTATGTCTTGTCAGATACACCTAAAAATTTGCTCTCAGACATTCGCCACTTACAAGAGTTTAGTTACTTTAAAATATAGCAATATAAACACTTTAAGGATACTATTTCTTTATGCAGTGATCAGAGTAGTGACTTTTAAATTTTCAAGTCATATAATTATGTGGCTAAGAATGAAGACATCAAAATAATTTTAATTCTTTGCTTACTCTTAAGAAAGTCTTCCTCTTCCTCGAATTTTTTGTTTGCAGGTTTTTCACTAACTCTATCTATGAAAAAAAAGATAAAGGATAATTACCACATATAAATGTGCAGTAAATATATGAAAACAGGCATATTCTAAAGATAAAAATGGAAGACAAGAGAGAGAAGAAATTAAAAGCAAAGATATCAACATCTTCCTGAAATAACAAACAATGGGAAGGAAGAAGGCAGTAAAGAGGAACATTTCTGTTGCCTTGGGTGAGATTAAAGTTCTTAATTGTGAAAGAGAGGAAAGGCAGGGATCATAAGACCACAAGCCTCCTGCAGAGCGGAGGGAGAGCAGTCAGCGAAGATGATTGGCTTCCCAGGATTCCTTGCACAGGCCTTGAAATGAGATTTGCATTACTAAGTGGCATGGCTCTTGTTTAGTGTAAAGTTTGTCAACTGGAAAAGTGTTTTGAATGTAAAGATTTTGAACCTCAGTCTAGTGTGTGTCCCTCTGCTGGTGTGTCACTGCAAAGGTGTTTGGGAACAATTGTGCCTGGAAAACTATTTTTTCCTGTGTAATTGGCCATAGTAGTTGTTAACTTTACTGAATACAAGAGTCAGCACAGTGGTACCTTGGTTCATGAACTTAATTCTTTCCACAATTCTGGTCACAAATTTAATAGGATGAGAACCAAGTCAAATTTCCCATAAGGTCAACATTGAAACTAAGCATTGAATTTGAGTATAAGTTCCACACATATACAGACCACTCCATAATGGAAGTGTTCTGCAGAGAGGCAAAAATGAATTCAGGCACAACCCACAAACCCAGTACAGGAAGCCAGCTAACAGGAAGTGAGGAAGGGACTCCATCACTGGAGTGGACATTGCTTTAGATAGGACCCAAAACAATGGTAAATAATCTTTAAACTGTGCTGTGAATGTATTATGCTGAGAGAGAGAGAGAGAGAGAGAGAGAGAGAGAGAGAGAGAGAGAGAAATAGCTGGTTCCCTCAATGTACCCCTTTGCCCTCAGAACTTTAGGAACCATACTTAAGTCACCTTTAGTCAAAATCACCCTAGAGATCTCTGTTTCCTTGGGGCTTGTCCTCTAGGTTGTCCCTACCATGCATGTCCACATTGTCAGAGCCTCTGTTTAGATGGTAGGCATTTCTCATCCCAGGCTGCTTCTTAACAGCCTCTGGGGCCTTGAGGAATCTGAGGCACTTGGCCTGCTTTGGAGCTCTGGCTCTCACTATTTTGTCCCACGTAACTCAACACGCTATTGCCTGTGTCTAGCAAGATTCCCACGAAGGAATATTTAATTAATGTTTTCCCTGGAAGTATTACTGTCTAATGTTTGCAATTGTTTGAAACATTCCACTGTGACCATGTAGCTTTATTAATAATTAGGCATTTAGTGAGCTTGGCTTGTTCCAATGTTAAAAAGAGACTAGAAATAGTCTCTTCCTTATTTGAAGTTGGTGAGGCTAAAAAACAGAAGCAAAAAATGTGAATTTAAGGAGATTTATAATTTCCTAGATACTTAAAATTTTTCCCATGTAAACTAAATATATGAGATGCAGAAACACAAGACCCCCCCCCCCACCGCCTTTGGGCTGTCAGTACAATGAAACAGAGCCTGGAGGACATGGTGTGATGAACTGTGAACAAAACCTAGAGGGGACCCAGAACTGAGGCAGGCCTTAGAGTCACACAATGCACCTGGAAAATCTTTAGATTTATTTAAGAGCTAAGGCTTCTGTCCTCCATGGCCTGGCTTTCACTTGTGCAATGATGCTATCAATACTCACAGTTCTTTAGGGCAAAATTTAGATTTGTTGTTGCTTTTATGGATATTTCAGTCACAGTGCCATTTGGATTTTTTGTGGTGAACACATCTGAAAAAAAAAATCAAAAGTCTTGAATAAGGAAGTCAAGATGGCTGAACAGTAAGTAACAAAATACAAAGCCTCCTGGGAGAAACAACTTATATGCCAGAATAAAACACCTTAGAGAGACCCAGACAGAGGGAGATGGATCCTCTTGACACAGGAAGAGATTAAAATGTAAAAAAGCTTGTCAAATACTTTGGGACTACAACTGAAACAGCTAAAAATTATGGGAAACAGCATTTTAGCAGTGACCTGCCAAGTTTGCTCCAGCTTGAATCTGCACCAGCAGGCAGAGCTGCCCAAACTTGTTCCTGCTGCCACTCACAGGAAGCACAGCAGCGCTGAAGTCGGGGGTTGGTGACTCCAATGAGAGCGAAGCCGGTGAAGGGACCTTCATTAATCCACAGTCAGTGCTGGGAATGAGACCCCCCCACAGGAAGGGTGCAACCAAATGGGCAAAATGTTGGAATCGGGCAGGAGGAGCCTGAACTGGGAGCAACAGTGACTTCAGTTGGTTGCTCCCTGCCCAGAGCAGATTCGTGGGATTTGCTTGGACTGGGCTGCACCCCTGGCTGGGACTCAATGAGATGTCCCAAATCAATTCCCTGCACCTAGCACACACTACCCGGGTGAAGGCCCCTGAAGTTTGGCTGACCCGGTGGGGAGGGGCAGGCAAACACAGCCACTGCTTACACCTCAGTGACAAGAGCAGGCAGGAGAGGGTGGAGGTCCCTCACCAAAGGGCTTCAGAGGACATGTGGCCAGCAGGGAATGGGGCTGGGACCTGCACTGTAACCTGTGTGGAGGAAGCCAGGACCATGATAGGAGAGAGAGGCAGGAGGAGGCCCCCAGCCCAGAACACTGAGAGCACTGATCCAGGAGAAGGAAAAACAAGGGAGACTGAGGGCAGCAAACACACAACATCAGACATGGCTTCAATGGACATTAAGAGATACCTTCGGGACCTTGTAGACGAGCTCAAAACTGAAATATTAAATCAGGTAAAGCAGGATATGAGTAGAGTAATAAAAGAAATGCTCTCAGGATCTCTTAGGATGATACAGAGAGAAGAAGGGAGGAACACAAAAAAAGGAGAAAAACATTCAATAAAGAATATAAAGAAAATGTAGAATACATGAAGCAGATTCAAAGAGACTACCAGGAAATTAAAAACTCCATTGAAAGCTGGCAAAACTCCTTAAAAGAAACTAAGGATAGACTATCAAAACTTGAAGACAAGTTTGCAATGTGAGATCATGAAAGGAAAAATCTCTTAAAAATAACAAGGAAACAGGCAATAACAATACAAAGGCTAGAAGATGACAAGAGAATCAACAATTTAAGAATAAGAAATGTGAATGAAGAAGCAGGAATACATACAGGTGAATTACAAAGGCTATTCACAGAAATAATTAAGGAAAACTTCCCAAGCATGGGAAAAGAAAATGACATTCGGTTATGTGAGGCATACAGAACTCCAGCCACCTACAACCAAAACAGAGCTACACCCAGACATATATTAATCAAGATGCCAGAAATTCAGTATAAAAACAGAATATTAAAAGCCATCAGAGAAAAGAAACAGATTACCTATAAAGGTAAGCCCATCAGAATCACGGCTGACTTCTCAACACCAACCATCAGATTAAGAAGAGCTTGGAGTGAAGTATTCCAAGCCCTGAAAGAAAATAACCTCCAGCCCAGATTGATGTACCCTGAAAAACTGTCACTAGAAATTAATGGAGAAACAAGATGCTTCCATGACAAAGAGGAACAGGGGGAGTTTGTGACCACCAATTCAACCCTACAGAGAATACTGAAGGACATTCTAGAGAGAGAGAAAAAAATGCCAGGATTTTAGGAACAGTGGCAGAAAGGCCTCAATGAGTGGGGCATGTAGTAGAATGAAAGAGAAAAACTAGACAAACAAAGGCAGAAAAATAGCATAGCAGAAATGAGGCAGAGAAGGATAACTAGAATTGCTAACATAGATGGTCTTGATATACTATATTGTTAATAGTGAACCAGGATTTAAAACCCACATTACTCACACTACTCTGCTTAGATGTATTATATTCTGTTCCAGTCATTCTATCTGTACTAGATTTGAGGGCACAGACAGTAATCCCGAAAATAACAGGATATAGTATGGTAATCACCCTTAATTTCCTATTAACTTAATCTAAAGCTCTGTAAAACCTAACACTGTTTTACCATGACTGATTGTAATCAAATCTGTTTTGTTGGATCTCTGTTTTGTATTGATAGATTTTATTCAAAGCTGTTATGATTGGTAGTATCAAGTCTGAGAGTATAGGCAACTGCACTTAAGATGACAAGATCTACTAGAATATCCACTCTGGTTTGATTATTACCTGCCTTTGAAGTTTTATACTGTCTACAATGTTTTATTTTTACTAATATTGTTATTTGCTGCTATACTCAATTATACTGCTATATTCAATTATGCCTGATGATATAGACATTCTATTGAAGATAATAAGAAACAACACAGTAATCATTGTAGATCACCTTGTACTATGGTTTTTATATGACTTTTTGGTTTCATGTTTTTATAGGAATTTGTTTTATTTTGTCTTGCTAAGTTCTGTCTAATATAGAAAGGATAGAAATACATGCAGAGATTCATGCATGCATAGCTGTTTACACTCTCACTGTTTGACTATCTACTTTGTATGCTTTAATTTTGTAACTTGAACAACTATGTCTAAGAAGACAATATGTAATTTATCAACATTTGATTTCTTACTGCTTTTTTTTCTGAAATTCTGTATTGTTTCTACCCCTTTTTCTGTTTTGCTTTTTTTCTCTTTAAATAAAATTTAAAAAAAAGTCTTGAATACATAGTAGAATCAGTTGTCATACTTAGTAAAATCACTTTTTGTTCATAGGATTTTTAAAAAGTATACTGAATGACCCTCCCCACAAATTATAAAAATATTTCATTCATTTTCATACTTAAAATAAGAAACTGAGGGCAAAGTTTACATCAAAAATTCCTGAGAAGAAAATCAAAATAATGTTTCTAAGCTCAATGATTAAGAAACAATTTCTGAGAAAATTCACAGAAAAACATGCAAGTCCATAACTAATGCCAAAGTATATTAGAGGTTGTGCAATATTATCCCAATTGACTGACATCACCAAAACCTTAAGTAAGAATTCATCTGAACCTTCGGTAGGGCATGGGACCCTCAGGTTAAGGTCTGTATAGTTCAATAATAAGGTTTGCCGTACAGGCTCACATCAGCAATTACCCATAAAGAATCCTGTTCTTAGGAGTTAACAGCTGGTTTGGCTGTAACTCAAAAGCTGGTGAACATGTTCATCCACCCCAGGGGTCAAAGTAAATTGGGTCAAGATGGCAGACTAAAACTCATATGCATCCATCTGGTACCTCCAAACTTTTATGGAATGACAGAAAATTTTACATACACATTAATATATGAAGATGTATATATTTAATATTTACATATGCCCTCATTTCTCTCAGCAACACCTAAGAAAAAAAGGATGTCATTAATGTTTAGATATTTTTGTGGAATTTCTGAGGTAATCTTTGGAAAAAACAGAAATAAACCACGGTGATAACATTGTGAGTTAAGAAAGTATAAAATTAAAACACTGTTGGTATTTTTATAGGAAAAGATCAGAAAAATGATAATAAAAAGTACAATCAACTCAGTTTCATGTAAGAATTTTAAATTATATTAAATGTGGATATCACATAAATCAGTTTTAGCTATACTGGCTTGAAAAACATATGTTATCCCTATTTTATGCCATATTAAGACAAAATTTAAGGCATGAATTAAAGAAAAAATAAGAAATTCTTATAAAGAGTTAAGGAAATCAGTTAGTATCTTGAATTGGAAAAGTCCTGTTTAAGCAAGACATGAAATGCAAAATACAAACTAATCAATGGAATTGATTTCAGAGAACAGGAAATTTTATTCATGACTAAAGTTACTTAAACAGATTTAAATGTAAGCAATAGAGTGGGAGAAAGTTCTTAATATACCATGGAAAAAATTAATAAACTGTATATAAAAACAGGGCAACATTATGAACAGAAAATTTGCAGACCAGAAATAAAAATACTCAATAAATAATAAAGAAAATACTCAACTTCAAAAGTATTACAGTGCAAATGACAATATATTTCTCACTTATCATACAAAATATTCTGTATATTCATTACAGACAAGCTTGTGGACCATTTTTCTAGGATATAAATTGGTAAATAATTTTGGGAAGGTACTTTGGTGGTTATCCACCAATATTAGATTTACTTTGTGTTCAGCAATTTCAGTGATGTATAGCCTGAGAGATACACCCAAATGTATAAGAAAGAAATGTATAGGGAAGAAATGCCAGTTATCTAAGTGTTCTCTAACAACATAATAAATTATTGTCATTTTATGGAATAGTATGTATTCATTAAAATAATGAGATAAACTAGGCCTGGTGACATATAGCTATAAGTTCAATGCTCTGGGAGGCTGAGGGAGGAGGACTTCAAGTTTGAACCCAGCTATGGACTTAGCAAGACACTATGTCAATAAATAAAGAAATAAATTACAAAAAAAAAAGGGAAGAAAGAAATCCGAGAAAAGCTAGGGATGTAGCTCATTGCAATGGGCAATGAGCTACATTAAAACATAAAAGTAAAAAATTCGATATGAAAAGCATTCCAGAGTTATTGAATGAGAAAAACAAGTCCATAGTATGATTTCTTTTATGTGGGTGTATTAAGTATAAAACTTAAAAGAGGGTTATTCACTCATCAAGAAAGCAATAGAAGTATGTTATACATTACAGCTTTCAAGCATACATGTGTATGTATATCTTGTTTTCTATTTTTAATCGTTAATAAAGATTCTAGTATAATTAAATATCTTAAGATTGACAAGAACTTTTCACCTTTTAGAATGTTACCCCTAGTGAGGACATGGAAGAGAAGTCCATATGAGGAATGGCAAATTATAAACTGAATTTTTAACAGGCTTTGAAAACATACAGCGGCCACACTGTTACAGGCTGAACTGTCTTCCACCCAGAGGAGCTTGTGTGGAAGTCCTAACTCCTGGTACCTCAGGTGTGACCTTATTAGGAATCAGGGTGGCTGAAGAGGAAATCAAGCTGAATTCAGGCTGGAGTAGGTGGGGTCCTAACCGGATGTGAGTGAGGTCCTCACAGGAAAAGGGCAGGGACACAGGGAGAAACCAGGTGAAGAGCAGGAGCCAGAGACTGAAGTCACACTGCCACAACCCAGGGACACCGGGGCTCCCAGATGCTGGGAGAAGCAAGGAAGGCTCCTCATCTAGCTGTGGGAGGGGCTTTATTTGGTCAGGTAAATCTCTGATTTTGGACTTCTGGCCTGAGAACTGAGCCCCCTATTGATTTGAGCCCCCTGGGACTCTGTGTACTTTGTTTCAGCAGCCCCAGGAAAATATTCATCTTCAAATAAATACTTGTTAACTCAATGAATTAAGTCAGTTTTTATTGTGAATAAGTATCTACAAAGTCCTTAGGAAGCATGGTGGTTAGAAATGCTTAACCAGAGAACTTTGGTTAACTTCATAACATCTCTTCAAAAAAGTTGTAAGGGAAAGCAGGTGGGGGGGGCTTCTGTCGTGAGCAGCACACGTGGGAAACTTGTTTACTCTGGGTGTGGGATCAGCATCAAGAGATTTCAGAAGCGTGATTTTTTGGTACTTGGGCAGCTAGTGATAAAAAAAAAAAAACCCAAAACCAAAAATGTTGTAGGAAATAAGAATTTCATTGTATACACCGAAAAGCTGTCAGTGTACATTAGAATTTAACACATAGGAAAAAAACAATCTTGAGAGTTTAGAGAGTTATAATGTCAAACTACAATAATCAGGTTTTATAAATATTAAGTTTAAAGACTTACATTGTTTTATATCTTTATAATAATTGCCAGTTTTCTCATTAGCAGGAAGGTTAATCATATTGTTTTCTCCTTCAAGTACAGCAGGGTTATTAGCCGTATCTTTTTCTTCCTGAACATCTTCATCTGAAGATACCACATCAGGTAGGTCTAAAAAAGTATGACACATCAAAGATAAGATATGTTGATGTCCTTCTTACTTTCTTTTTCCCCAGTATTTTTCATAAACAATTTGGGTAGATTTAAAATCTAAATTATTTAATATTCCCAACAAAAAAACACCATTCTGTACAAAATTGCCAGCAGGCAGTTTTCTGTATTAAAAGTTATCCTTCCTACCTACTATTTTCTATGAAATTTTAAAATTCTACTCACCTTCCATACCAGGATTAGAATTGCTATTCTCTGAGGAAGAAGCCCCAGATAAAAATATAAATAATATCACAATCATTGAGAAATTAATGTGGGTTATCTAGTAATCTACTATTTCTCCTCAGAGTTTTCTTCCTGTGGCACTGCAGGAAGTTATTCGAAGACTAAGGAGGACATTATGACATCGCTCTTCCTGGAAGTCAGAATGCTGGGGAGGATTCCCCAGAGCTCTGTGACTCTATTTTGAGAGTGTTTCAGCTTTAATACTATGATGACCATTGAGAAAATGGCCATACTCCCAAAACTGTTATTCAGATTCAATGCAATCTCAATCAAAATACCACTAACATACCTTACAGATCTAGAGAAAACACTCCTAAAATTCATTTGGAAACAGAAGAGACCTAGAATAGCAAAGACAATTCTAGGAAACAAAAGCAAGGCAGGAGTCATCACAATCCCTGACTTGAAATTATACTACAAAGCTTCAGTGATAAAATCAGCATGGTACTACTGGTAAAGAAATAGACCCAAAGATCAATGGAACAGACTAGAAGATGCAAATGCAACTACAAAGGCACTCTGCCATCTTATAGTTAACAAAACGGCTAAACATGTTCACTGGAAGCATTACTTCTTTAATAAATGGTGTTGGAAAAATTAGTTTTCCACATGCCAAAGACTGAAACTAGACCCATGTCCATTACCATACACTAAACTAAAGCCAAAATGGATCAAAGATCTAAATATTAAAACAGAAACACTAAATCTACTGGAAGACAAGGTAGGTAGAAGTCTTGGAGACATAGGGGTAGGCAAAGAGTTCATAAACAAAACACAAACCACACAGGAAAGAATTTTAGCCAGCAGCCCCTCAGATAAAAGACTTATATCCAGAACATATAAAGAATTGAAAAACATCAAGCCCCCAAATTCAAAGACCCTCTCCAAAAATGGGCATCTGTGATGAATTCACATTTCTCAGAAGAAGATGTACAAATGGGAAATAAATATATAAAGAAATGTTCACCACCACTGGTCATTTGAGAAATGCAAATTAAAACAGCATTGAGATTTCACCGCACCCCACAAAGAATGGCTGCCATCAAGAAAACTGATGAGCAACTCTTGAAGATCATTATGTAAAATAACAACCCTAGTTATGCTCCTACCACCTTGTTTTGAAGGCCTATATCATCTTTGCTATTGTTATTTATTTGTCTTTTTTGTTTCATGTTTTTCTAGTAATCTGTTTTGTTTTGTTTTTCCCTCTAACACAGAAAGGATAGGTATACATGTAGAGTCTTATACATATGTAGAACTTCTCCTAAACAGTATAAGAGAATCTATTATATTATGTGTGATGAAATGAACAGCTATCTTGAAGAAAAAGAGACAGTATGATATCTATTTCTGATTTCCTATCATTGTGCTGTGAAAACCAGTAATGCTTTTATTCTTTCTTTAGAGTGGTTTAATCTGTTTGGTATTATTTAATTTCAACACACATGAAGGTATAGACAGCTATTTTGAAGAGAACAAGAGACATTATGGCAGCCATTGTTGATTTTCCTATTGTCTGGTTTTGAAGGCCTGTAATGCCTTCACACTGTTCTGATCAGTTTAATACTATTTTGTTTTGTATGAATTCATTGTGTGTGAAGATATGGACAACTATTTAGAAGAAAACAAGAGACATTATGGTAGCCACTGTAGCTCTCCTGTTGTCTTGCTTTGAAATCTGTGTCACTTGCATTTTTTTCTTCTGATCTGCTTTGTTCTGTTTTGTTATGTTTAGTTTTACTCTCTTTTAAAAAAAGAAAAGAAATCAATTGATAACAAATGTTGGTGAGTCTATGGGGGGAAAGGAACACTTCTCCACTGTTGGTGGGAGTGTAGACTGGTGCAGCCACTGTGGAAATTAGTATGGAGATTCCTTAAAAAACTAGGATTGGAAATCCTGTTGAATCTCACTCCAGAAAGAATGCTGCCATCAATCCTATTCTCCTTCTGGGTATTACCCCCAAAATTGAAAATGTTGTGTAACAGTGATATATATGTACCTATGTTTATAGCAGTGCAATTTGTAATAGCTAAATCTTGGAAACAATCAAAATGCCCATCAACGACAGAGTGAATGAAAAAAATGTGGTATTTTTATACAATGGAATATTACTCAGCTGTAAAAAGGGTGACCTTGAGGCTTTTATAGGTAAATGGAGGCAACTTGAGACTATATTCATAACTGAAATAAATTAGACTCACATTTGTAAATATTATATTGTCTCTCTAGTGTAAAAAATAATAATAAAAAATTGAAAGAGTAACAAGATCCAAGATGTACAATAGATATTGTAATAAAGAAAGGGAAAGAAATTGCTCAAAAGAAAGAACAACATGTAGGTATACACATATAACTATACATATGTTTAAGTGTACAAGATAAATAACCATACTGCTAATTCTCTGTTAGTTCATCCAAAAGAATGTTTTGTGCTGTCATTGTTTATCTGTTTATTTTTGATGCTTAGATTTTGTAACTTGAACAACTACTTCTAAGATAACAATATGTAATATATTCACTAATGTTGATTTCTTACTGTTACTTTTTTGAAATTCTGTATTATTTCTACCCTTTTTTCTATTCTGATTTTTAAAAATTAAAAAAATACTATGATGGCATTCATATTTTTAAAAAAAGAAAGTAAAACTGTCATAAGATTTTCTGTCAAAGTTAAGGGATAGTTTCCATGAAAGAATATTAATTACAAGTTCATGGATTTCAAAGAATCATTCTTATTGTTAATAACAAAATGAAGATGGACCTTTTGGTTTGAAAAATTTATAAAATCACATTGTCTTTTGCCTACTGAAATCACAGTATCTGTTTGAAGGCAAGACTGAATCCAATTTTGCTCTGCAAATTCTGATTTATATTGACTACTAAATTCTTTAGAAAAAGTTGGGTTGTTTTTGTTTGTTCATTTATTTTTGTCTTTTTGAAACAGGGTCTCAAAATGCAGTTCAGCCTGGCTTTAAGGTCACTTTGTAGCCCAGGCTGGTCTTCAACTCACACTGATCCTCCTGCCTGGGATCACAGGCACCATGACGGCCAGGTTTTAGAAGAAAAGTTTTAAAAATTCATTCCTTTGGTTTTTAAGGCCTAAATTCTTCATAAAACATAAAGTATGTGTTTTGATTAGTACATTTTCATCTTTTACATCCTATAATGATTGAAAAATGACCTAGCACTGGTATGAGGTAGAGATAACGTTAGGTAGAAGTGGACCTAGAGATACTATTAGTCCTTTCTTATTCATACAAATTGAGTAATAAACAATAAAGTCACAAAACCAAGTGGACAGTACTTCTCCTTACATCTTGTTTATTGGCACAGCATGTTTTAGGCGTACCTAGTGAGCTCATGCATCAGAGCTCTTTAGCTGGCATGATATATTTTGATTCTTTTTCCCTTTCCCTTGACCTCTCTTCAGCCCTTCTTCCCCTCCTATTTACAAAAGCTTTGTTTCCATTTTTCCTTCTTTTCTCAATTTTTTCTTTTTCCTTCTTTCCTCCTCTCCCCTCCCTAGTTTCCTTTCTTATTTGAACATTTTCTACCTATTTCACATTCTATTATGCATTTTGGTCCTTATTTACTTTTTTTGGTTTTCACACTAGAGAAACAATATTTATATATGTGTGTCTGATTTAATTTACTTAGTATTATCATCTCAAGGTCTATCTATTTATCTATAAATGTCTCAAGTTTATTCTTCTTTATGGCTGAGTAGTACTCCATTATATAAAAAACCGCATCCTTATCCATTCATTGGTTGGTGGGCAATTGGGCTGTTTGCAGGTTTTGCTATTATATACTGTGCTGCTATAAACATGGGTATCCATATATTTCTGTGGCATGATGCTTTTAATTCTTTGGGAGGATACCAAGAAGGGCAATAGCTGAGTCAAATGGAACCTCTACTTCAGTGTTTTGAGGAATCTCCATGTTGATTTCCCCACAGTGGTTGCACCAAACCACATGCCCAGCAGTGGACAAGGGTTACCTTTTCCCCACAACTCCCCAGCATTTGTTATTGGTTGATTTCTTGATGATAGCTATTCTTTCTCAAGTGAAATGGAATCACAATGTTGTTTTAATTTGCATGTCTCATATGATCAATGGCGCTGAACATTTTTAAATTTTTTTAATTTTAAAGAGAATAAAACAAAAGAGAACAGAACAAAGCAAATCAGAACAGAACAATGTAAGCAACACAAGATTTCACAACAGGACAACTGGACATCAACAGTGGCTACCATAATGTCTCTTTACTTCAAAATAGTTGAGCATATCTTCACACACATTAATATCAAACATAACAAAGTAGTATAAAACCATCCAAAAGAAAGCATTACAAGACCTCAAAACCAAATAACAGGAAATGAACAATAGTTACTATAATATCTCATTTTCCTCAAAAAATTTGTCTATACTTTCATACATAATAAAATCAAATAAATCACAACAGGATAGAACCAATCAAAACAGAACAAAAGCATAGTAGGACTTCAAAACAAGATGATGGTAAATCAATAATGGCTGCCATAGTGTCTTGTTTTCTTCAAAATAGCTCTTCATACCATCACACATAATAAAATCAAACAAAACAGAATAAAACCAATCAAACAAATGAATTAAAGCATTCTAAGACTTCAAAGCAATATAATAGGAAACCATGATTACCATAATATATCCCATTATATTCAAAATAGCTGTCCCCTACCATCTAACAGCATAAAATCACAAGACAGAACAAAGACAAACCTAACAAAATTGTGTAAACAATGCAAGAGTGCAAGATAAGACAATAAGAAATTGACAATAGTTTACACCTTTCCCTCCCAGGTATTTCCTCCCCTTTGCTCTTACATTAACTATTTTGCTTTTGGATCCCATTAACTCCTCTTGTTTCTTATGCTCGGGTTCACACATATGAGTTTAAACTGTTTCGCCCATGAACATGATCTCCAGTTGTGTCCACTTACCTTCGAGAGCCTTGAGATTATTCTACTGTATAGCTGGGTAGCTTTCCACTGCATGGAGATACCGTATCTTTCTTATCTGCTCTTCAGTTGATGGGCAAGTTACTCCTGCTTTTTTTTTTGTCTCCTGTCACATGGAACAATTGTTTTCTCTCCTTTGATTTTCAGTCTAAGAATTTCCTTTCCAGTTAGATGTGTTTTTTGTATACTGTATGTCGATGGATCTTGTTTCCTGCTCCACTCTCCCTATGTTTCTTTTTATTGCTGACCTGAGGTCATCCTCATTAATAGTTACAACTGGTATACATTGGTTTGTCTCTGCCCTGATATCCTTCTACTGTTGGCCCTCCACTTTTCCCTTCATTCAGTGGCCTGTCTTATTTGGTGATCTTCCTCTGCTGCTGTTCCTGAAATGATGGTCATCTCTATCTCTCTCTAGAATGTCCTTCAGCACTCTCTGTAGGGTTGGTTTGGTGGTCATGAATTCCTTCAGTTGTTCTTTATCATGGAAGTATCTATTTTTTCCATCAATTTTGAAAGATGTTTTACTGGGTAGATCAATCTAGATTGGAAATTATTTTCTTTCAGAGTTTGAAACACTTCACTCCAAACTCTTCTTGACTTGATGATTTGTGTTGATAAGTCTGCTGTGATTCTGATTGGTTTTTCTTTATAGGTGATTTGCCTCTTTTCTCTAACAGCTTTTACTATTCTATTCTTGTGCTGAATTTCTGGGATCTCGATTAGTATATGTCTGGGTGTAGATTTAGTTTGGTTATGGATAGTTGGAGTCCTATATGCCTCTCTTATCTGCATGCCAGATCCATTTCCCATGTTTGGGAAGTTTTCTTCTATTACTTCTGTAAATATCCTTTTAATTTCATTTGTGTTGACTCTTGCTTCTTCACCAACACTTACTACTCTTAAAATATGTTTCTTTGCCTCATCTTGCAGCCATTGAGTAGTTATTTCCTGACTCTGTATTGTTTTTAAGAGATCTTTCCTTTCACAATCACTAGCTTTAATCCTATCTTCAAGGTTTGAAAGTCTATCTTCAGTCTCTTTCAAGTGGTTTTGCCAGCATTCTATTGAATTTTTAATTTCCTGCATCTCTCTTTGAATCTGTCTCATGCATTGTAATTCCTTTCTACATTCATTCAAGGTTTCCATCATTTTCCTACGCTCCTCTTTTTGTTTATCTCTTCTTTAGAGCTGTTGAACAATTCTTTCAGTATGTTTGTGATCTCTTCCTTTACCTGAGACATTATTTCTGATCTGACTGCTTTTACAATCCCATGAAGTTGTTTCCCTACTTCAGTTGCTACCCCCTCAGAGATTTCAGTTATGTTACTTCCATTTTCTTCCATGACCGTATCTCCCACATTTATTGCGTGTGGGCTAGAGGTCTGAGTTTGCCTTTTACTCCTTCATCTTGACATTCTCCTGAGTTCCTCCCAACAAGCTGGTTGTGGGGTCCCAGGCACTCTCCATGTTGGCTTCCCCTAGGCAGTGTAGGGGGATGGGACAGGCATCTGGGTTTCTCTAATTCCAGATTTACAGGGAGGTAGCAGGTCATGGAGCGGGCTTCTCCAGACCTAGGCAGGTAAACTGGGGCTTTGCAGATGAAGGGTGCGTGGAGGTGGAGCTGCTTCTCTCAGCCTGTGTGTCTACACTGGGACTCCCACAATGGTGGCAGATACGCAGGGGCATGTGTTTGTCTGATTCTGCTAGTGGGTGATGGCTGCCTGAGGGAACAAAGGGCCTCAAATGATGGCCTACGGATGCACAGGGCTCACCTGGCTATGTGTCCCTGCTCCTACTGGCTGCCTGCAGGAAGGAGCTTTCTGGTGGCAGCTCCCTGAGGGTGAAGGTGGATCTGCTGGTTCTCTCTGCCCATGCTGGCTGCCTGCAGGACGTGGCCTTTTGGTGGTGGTGCACAGCAGGCAGAGGTGCATCTTTCTGTCTCCCTTGGCCTGCGCTGGGCACACAGAAGAAAGGGCCTTTGAATACAATTGTGTATTCATCTCAGATGCCTATTTTTGGATTGTGACTTTGAATTTGGGAGATCTGAGTTCTAGGTATAAGTCCTTTGTCTGAGACAATTGGCTAAAGTTTTTCCCACTCTGTGGGTCTTCTTTTCATTCTGTTGGTTTCTTTTGATGTGCAAAAACTTTTTAATAAGATGAGATCCCAGTTATTGATTCTTTGAAGTACTTCCCATACAGTTTGCTTGTTTATGAACTCTTGATTTGTTTATGAACTCTTTGCTTACCCCTATGTCTTCAAGATTTCTATCTACCTTGTCTTCCAGTAGATTTAATGTTTCTGTTTTAATGTTTAGATCTTTGATCCATTTTGGCTTTAGTTTAGTGCATGGTGATAGACACAAGCCTAATTTCAGTCTTCTGCATGTGGAAAGCCAATTTTTTTAGCACCATTTATTAAAGAGGCTATCCTTTCAGTGAACATGTTTAGCCCCTTTGTCAAATATCAGGTGGCTAAGTGCCTTTGTAGCTATATTTGTATCTTCTAGTCTGTTCCATTGATCTCAGGTCTATTTCTTTGCCAGTACCATGCTGATTTTATCACTGTGGCTTTGTAGGATAGTTTCAAGTCAGAGATTGTGATGACTCTGGCCTTGCTTTTGTTGCCCAGAATTGCTTCTACTATTCTAGTTCTCTTCTGATTCCAAATGAATTTTGGGAACGTTTCCTCCAGTTCAGTGAAGTATGCTAATGGTATTTTTAATAGAGATTAAATTAAATCTGAATAGCAATTTTGGAAGTATGACCATTTTTTAGTATGTTGAGAACCAACTCTTCTATTCAGTGATTCTTCGTACTGTTTTCTTAGTCTCTACTGTATTAATTTCTGCTCTGATCTTTGTAATTTCCTCCCTTTCATGAGCTTTGGGTTTGACTTGTTCTTTTTCTAGAAGCTTGAGGTTCAACATTAAGCTGTTTGAGCTCATGCTGTTTTTCTGATATGGGAATTTACCACTATAAATTTTCCACATAGGACTACTTTCACTGTGACCCATAAGTCCTGATAAGTTGTATTGGAATTGTCATTTAATTGTAGAAACTGTGTCTAATTTTTCTGTAATTTCATCTGTGATCCATTGGTTGTTCAAGGGGGTGTTATATATTTTTCATGAATTTATCAAGTTTTTGTGGTTTCTTTTGTCACTGATTTCCAATTTAATTACACTATAACATGATAATGTGCATGGCATAATTTAAGTTCCTTTTCATTTACTTAAACATGATCTATGAACTAGTATGTGGTCTATTTTGTGCAGCAGAGAAGAAGATGTATTCTGATGCTGAGGGATAGAATACTCTGTAGTCATCTAAGTCCATTTGTTCAAAGATTTGGTTCGGTTCTATTGTTTCATTGTAGATTTTTTTGCCTAGTTTATCTATTTGTGACAGTGGGATATTGAGTTCCCCCTTTATAATTGTATTAGTGCTTATTCAATGTTTCACATATTTGTTTTCTATAGTTGGATGCATTGGTATTTAGTGCATATATGTTTATGAATATTATCCCTTTCTCTTGGATTGTTTCCTTTATAAGGATATATGGTCTTCATTAATCAGTCTTGGTTTGGAATCCACTTTGTCTCCAAATAGAACAGATATCCCTGCTTTTTTTTCCAAGTGTTGTTCCTTTGAGTATTTTTTCATCCTTTGACTTTCAGCCTATGAATTTCTTTTTGAATTAAATGCATTTCTTGTGTGCAGATATTGGTGGCTCTCGTTTCTTGATCCATTCTTCCATTATGTTTCTTTTGATTTGTGAATAGACTATTAACAATGATAGCTATCACTGATATGTATTGACTTATTCTTGTGTTGTTATTCTGCTGTTGTTGTTTTCCCTTTTTGTTCTTTCCTTTTGTTTAATTACTTTTCCTGGTTGATTCCTTCTGTCAGGTTTCTTGGGGTTGTCTTCATTATCTCTTTCTAGAATGTCGTTCAGAACATTTTGAAGTGTTGATTTGGTGTTCATGAATTTCCTCAGGTGTTCTTTGTCATGGAAGTATCCTATTTCTCAATCAATTTTGAAAGATATTTTTTAGGGTATATCAATCTTAATTGGAGACTGTTTTCTTTTAGGGTTGAGATACTTAATTCCAAGTTCTCCTTGACTTAAGCTTTTGTGTTGAAAAGTCAGCTGTGATTCTGATGGGTTTTCCTTCATAGGTGATCTGTTTTTTTTTTCCTCTAACAGTCTTTAATATTCTGTCCTCATGTTGAATTTCCAGAATCTTGACTATTATATGTCTTGTTTTCAATTTTTTTATCATAGCTAATTGGACTTCTATATGCTTCACTATCTGTACGTCAAATTTTTCCCCTGTTCAAGAAGCTTTCTGCCATTACTTACATGAATAGATTTTTTATGTCATTTGTGCTAGTGCCTACATTTTCATTGACTCTGATCAATCTTATGTTATCCTTTGCATCATCTAGCAGCTGCTGGATTGATTTCTTGTAGCCCTTTGCAATTTTTAAGAAATCTTTTTCTTCATAATTGCTAACATTAATCCTGTCTTCTATATAAGAAATTCTGTCCTCATGTGGCTCATTCTGCTGCACATACTTTCAATGGAATTTTTAATCTCTTAGATATCTGTTTGAAAATATTTCATGGATTCCATTTCTTTCCTATGTTGTGCATTCATGGTTTCCATCATTTTTCTAAGCCCCTCTATTTTTTAAATCTGTATCTACTCTAAAGTTACTAAGCATGTCTTTCACCATCTCTGCAGTTATCTGAGAGATTATTTCTGATTTGATTTTTTTCTAGAGCTTCATTCATCTGATTTATTATTTCTGCTATTAACTCTTCAGAGAGTCCAGTTGGGTGATTTCCACATTGTTCCTCTTCACTGCCCCCTGGGTTTGCCTTTGATAACTTGGAAGCTTAGAGTTGCATCTTGTTTAAGTGTCTTCTCATTTCTTCTCCTCTTTCTCCTTCTTCTCCTTCTCCTCCTCTTCTTTCTCCTCCTCCTTCTCCTTCTTTTTTTAGTTTGATGCCTGGGTTGATACTTATAAATTGCCTATGGTGTAGCTTTATCGGTAATATTTAGGATCCTTGGATAAGGACTACTTTTCAGAGCCAGGTGTAACTGCTTTTCAGGTTTGAGTCTGTTGCAGGATCCTATCTTTTCAATTTGTTGAAGATGAGAAGCTGTTGCTTACTTGGCCCAGCCCCTGTCTTGGGCGCTGGCCTATAGTATTTTTTTATGAACCTTAGGCAATCTCAGTCTTGATATACCAGGAAGAACAACTGATCAGAATGAGTATGTCACCTTGGCTAAAGTGATACAATAGGCAATAGAAATTGTAACAAACACAATGACAAACTGTGGTAACTATTAATTTGTCATCTTTAACTGCATGAACTAGATTTGTGGTTATATAGAAAAATCTAAAATGAAATAGAAAGTTGCATGGACTAAAAAAGTCCTCAATTTGGCAATTTTACCTTCAGGTGAGAAAATTTAAAAGGGGTTGTGGGAAAAAAATAAAGAAATGGAAAAAGAGGAAGGTGTTAGAAGCAAAGCTGAAGGGAAAAAGAAGATTGCCCAAACTTTTGGAAACTCATGAATACAGGAAAACAAAACAAAACAACAACAACAAAAATGAGACAAACAACAACAACCAAAAACTTGAAACATGTTCATACTCATATAAAAACAAGAACAATCTAGAGAAAAATAAAGTGAAACAACAACAACTATTGGGAGACACTGAAGCTGGGAACTGACCACACATGCAGGGCTGAGGCATGGCTAAACCAAAACAGCACCTGGGACAAGCCACCTGAGGAAGCTGCTTTCGCCCAGAGAAACGCCTAGCCTTAAGACAATCTGTACTCTGGATTGCTAGGACAACAGCGTGCCATGTGACACTAAGTTGGTAAAATGTATAAATAAACACCCCTGCAGTGAGGGGCAGTTCTTTTCCTCCCATTTGGAGCATATGGTTTCCACTGACCCCAGCTTTGTCTCTTCTTTATTTTCTCATTCTCTCACAGTCCTTTACCCAAGGAACCTCAAGGGCTGTGGGGGTCGTGGCAAACAAACAAACAAACAAAAACAAGAGAGAGAAAATAATGAAGAAAATAGGAAAAAAATGTCTACTTCAAGGCATGTCTTTCCTGTCACTGATAGAGAATGTGGGTACACCAAGTCCAGATCTGAGTTAATTAATCCCAGCAAACCAGCTTTACAGAGGGGTAGTGGATAATCTCTGCAAGCCTGCACCTTTAGTTCCACTGAAGCTCAGGCTGGTATCTGGCTGTGAGGCTGAAACCAGGTATTTTTAGCCTACAATAGTCTGTGTCTCCTAAAGGCTAGAACTTGGCTTTCAGACAGTTTGAATTTAGCTCCCTGATGGTCCATGGACTTGAACTTGGCATCCTGACCCTTGGCTAGCCACTAGATGGAGCCGGTCTGCAGTTGTTTTGAGCTCTGAACTCCGCCCCTCTCCAAGATGGCTACTGGCCAATCACCCTTCCCTACATCACGTCTGAACCCAAATCACTCAGCAGCCACTGCAGTCTACTCCCTTCCACCTGTATGTCTCTCCTTGGAGGCTTCTGGGGTTTCCACTAGGTTTGAACTGCCCTTCCCATACAGTGAGTTTGGACTCAGAGAGAAAGCGCTACCTACCACCTCCTTCTTCTTCACTGGAGTCTCTTTCTTCACAATCCCTGTGGGCTTCAATTCTTGTTTCATATCCTTCCTGGGTCCTGGATACCCATTTCCTCCTTCTTTCCTTCCTCATGTTCCAATGTCTGGTTATCAAATCTTGGAGAGGCTCTTTCTCTGCTGCTCACCACTCTGCCATCTTCCTGGAAGCCCCTTCTTCTCCTATTAAAGCATTGCATAATTTCCCCCTCTTTTCATTTTAATTATCATTGATAAAACTTCTGAACTTCACAGGACAGACATAGTGAAAATGACACGAGCATCAGAACAAAGCAGCATGAATTCAAAAGGACACTGCGTTTTCAGCATAAGGAAAGTTATGTGGCTCTTTACTCACCTGGAGAGTGGACTCACTCTTGCCTAACTGCTTAAGAGGACTAGAGATGAAATAGAGGATTTGAGAACTAGAGAAGACAAGTTGGCAAACAAGGTCCAGGACCCAGATTTAGTCAACAGAAAGGAAGTAAGTGGTCCCACGCAAGTGCTATTTTACTTTTAGAACATGTAACTCGATCTCCTGAGAGGTGGGAATGAATGTGAAAAATGG
Organism: Hydrochoerus hydrochaeris; assembly: GCA_004027455.1. Taxonomy (NCBI): domain Eukaryota; kingdom Metazoa; phylum Chordata; class Mammalia; order Rodentia; family Hydrochaeridae; genus Hydrochoerus; species Hydrochoerus hydrochaeris. The sequence goes on from PVLA01000937.1 coordinate 347,713, forward strand.
CTTGTGGCCTCTGGAGCCCTTTCCTTTGGTATTTCTAGCAGGTGCCACAGAAAAGCAGAGAAACTTGAAGTGTGTATGCCCTGAGTTGCTGCAAACCACTGCACAGCTTTGAATGGGGCGGCTCAGCCATTATGAAACTAAGCAGGAGACGATCGTTTCAGGGTGAGGTGGCGACATCTGGTGGTATCACCATGTGTAGCTCGTGCTACAGAGCAGACAGAGCCAGCTACAGAAACACGTTTACACTGTGCCTCCAAATGTAAGCAATAGTGTGGGAGAAAGCTCTTCATACTGATAGCATAGAGAAGGCATGGCACACTGCGGATGCTCAATAAAAAAGTGAAATTCACACCTTATTTAGTTTAGAAACTATTTTTGTTTTGTTTGTTTGCTTTTTGGTACCAGAGATTTAACTCATGACCTCACGCTTGACAGGCAGGTGCTTGTGCTGCTGAGCTAAACCTCTGGCCCCAGTTTGGAGAACATATGGACTAAAAGTGAACTTTTATGAGAATTGATAGTATTAAGTGTGATGATATGGACAGTTACTTTGAAGAAAAAGAGACAATATTGTAGTCATTGCTGATTTCCTATCGTCATGCTGTGAAATCCAGTAATGCTTTTATGCTTTGTTTAGAGTGGTTTTAGTCTGTTTGGTATTATTTAATTTCAATATATATAAAGGTATGGACCGATATTTTTAAGAGAACAAGAGACATTATGGTAGCCATTGTTGATTTTCCTATTGTCTGGTTTTGAAGGCCTGTAATGCTTTCATTCTTCTGTTTTGATCAGTTTTATACTATTTTGTTTTGTTTGAATTTACTGTATGTGAAACTACAGATAACTATTTTGAAGAAAATAAGAGACATTATGGCAGCCACTGTTGATCTCCTGTTGTCTTGCTTTGAAATCCTGTGTCACTTGCATTGTTTTCTTCTGATCTGCTCTGCTCTGTTTTGTTTTACTCTCTTTAAAATAAAAAATAAAAGTGAGCTTAGTATTTTCTGATATAAACAGAATTTTCTTATTGGTTCATTACATATCTTTTGCTCTGCTGAATCCTCCTATAGTGCTAAGATAGTTTTGTCTTTTGATATGACAAACACATGCAACAAGTAATTGAACAGGTAGTGTGGATACTATATATATATATTTTTTAGAACATTAGGTCTGATGGAACTATTTAAATTTGTTTAAAAATAGGTTCTAATTGTCATGTGTCCCACAATGCGTCTTCTTTCTATATATGAGCGTAATTGTATCCACTCCCTCTATTTGCCCATGTAAAAGTCCTAACCCACAGGATTTCGACATGTGGTCATGTTTAGAGCTGGTTGTGGCACATGTGTTTAAGACGAGGGCATCCCGAAGAAGGATAGGGCTCTAGCTCAGTGTCACAGCTGCCTTTATCAGAGAGATACTTGGACACTGAAACACAGAGACTGTGAATGCCACGTGAAGATGAAGGCAGACACCAGGCGATGGTGCAGATGCCAAGGGGTGCCAGTGGTTTCCAGTACCCACCAGAGAGGAATGCTCTTGGAACACACCCCTCAGCACAACCTTCAGAAGAAACCAATCTTGTAGATACCTGATCTAGGACTCAGCTCTCCAAAACTATGAGACGATACATGCGTGTCTTCTAAGCCATGTGCTTTGTGCTGTTGCGAAGAGAGTGTACAAACTAACATTGAATATGACCTTTCTGGAAGTTACCATTTTAGGCTCTAATTAGCCCTTCCACACATACAGATTGTCTAATATTCAACTGGCAGAAACATATTCAAAGAAAAGTATGTGTTTTTTTTCCTACTAAGCCATGTTTTAAGACCGTAAAGAGAACTCTTAAGGATCTTTGCTCATACCAAGTATGTATTAAATATATTTTCTAATCTATGCCTTAGTTTTATTTTTCACATGATTTCATGTTCCTTGAGCACATCTGCATCATCAACTCATTTTCCCTTTCTGTATCTTCTCTCACCAAATTTGTGGCCTAGAGTAAGAAGGCATAAATTTGGGTCTGAGACCCACTTACTTTTTACCTGTATGATCACGGGGAAGTTATCTATCCTCTAGCCGTGAATTTGGTCACCTACATTATAGGAAAATTAAATTTCATTGCAAGAAGATATTTAAGAGTTATTCATTGGGTTGAATGTGTTTGCTGAATTTACTTCATACATTTCTCTATATATAGTTTGTCTTCATGCCTTAAATGAGCAGAAGATTTTCAAAGATCCATATTTTAAAGAGGCAAGGTTGATCAACCTACTAGGTAGGTCAATACAGTAGAAAAAGTAGTGAAGTTAACAACATAAAAATGAAGAAATAAGACAAATGAAGAAATATAAAATGGCCCAAAATATAGTTCCAAAGAACATTGATTGAGTCATTCTATACTATGAAAGAATCCATTAAATGCCAATAAATTCTATAAGCTATAATTGTCACAGTTTGAGCATAAGCTCAAAAGCCTCATACAAAATTTTAACTTGAGTGTTTTCCATCAATCTGAATTGTAGGTTCACCCACTATGTAAAATAAATGATTAGCTACATCACTGTAATTTTGTAAAACCAGGAACAATGAGCCTTGGTTCATCACCATAGGCAGGGAAGTGAGACTTTCTTTATTTCAGCTAATTGAAAGTTATCATATCATGCAAGATTGTTAATTCTTGAAGAACAAAAATCTTGCCATAAGATGTGAGGCTCTTTTGAACAGAATGACGTTTCTCTGTGGGACATTACGAACTTATACTGCCCTTAGGATCCTTACCTTTTGTGTTGTGTCGTTAGAATGTTGAGGCTCAGCTTGTAAGTAGAATAATGTAAAGCAATGCAAACATTTCTGCCATCCTAAGATCCCCTGGTGTGCTGATTAATCACCCTGAGATTAGTCTTCGTGGCTTCCAACCACTATCCACTTGCATGAGCTTGAGTAAGCTGGAAGTCCCTCTCCTGTGCATTAGAACCTGCCTGTCGGGTGGTAGTGCACACTATCCAAATAAAATGCTTTGCATGGTGCCTCCCTGGTTATGGGGGCAGGGATCTTCCATGGCTCCCAGCATGCAGTCAGTGCTCGGCTTCTACATGTGCAGCAGATCCCTGGCTGCCCACCATCACTCTCCTTGACAGACTGAGTGAAGGTTACACTGGAGATCGTAAGTCCATATCCAGCAGTGCTTGACTCGGTGTTGACCTAACTTCTGAATCTTTCTTTCCCCAAAATTTTCCCATAAAGCACTTCATCACACCCATGTGCTCTGTTCCTCATCATTTCTAACACAGTAATTCAAGAGTCTATGAGCAGCACAGTAATTTAGGAGTCTATGAGGATGTTCATCTAAAAATCACCTTGCTTGTCTTTCTTCCCTGTTGCATTACGGGAGGGACTTAAGTACTTTTCTGTCTTTTTCTCAGTCTACATCATGCTTAAGTTCTTTTGCAGACTCAGGAGAGAATATAGATATTAATATTATGAGGAGAAGGGAAGGACAGTTGCTTCTGAAAGGAAACAGGACATAGCAATATTATGTATATTTATTTCATGAATACTTATTTCATCTAGCTTTAAAACACAGGCCTGCATTACATCCTGACATTAAAGCTCCTGATGAAACTAAGAACTGGAGAACATTTATGGTCTGCATAATTTTCACTGACCTCAGAAGAAGCCACGCAAGTCAGATAAATCAAACAGTGATGCTTTCAACATGTAATGTGATTCCTAGTCATTGCTAAACCTAGCTAATGGAACGTACAAATTAATAAATCTTACATTCAGATACTGTTCTATCCTATTGGTTGCATAGTTTTGTCTATATACCTACATGTTTCATAATATGTCTAGAAAATTAATGCCATTGAGTTTCTTTAGTGGAAGAGAAAAATTAGCTAAAATTAACTATTAGTTCTGCAGATGACTGATCATCAAAGATAATATCTTCTGTTTCAGTTTTTTTAAAAAGCTGCTTGGATTTCTATGAATGAAATGTATATGTTTTATTTCCATTTTACAGCAAGAAGCAAAACCTAGAATTTTCTTATGCACCCTTTCAAAGGAAAATTCTGCTCTGGATTTAGAGTGGCATCTGTCTCTGGCTCTCTCCAGGAAATGCGGGGCCCCTAGTCTTACTCTCATAGCACTCAGCACTCAGTAACTGGTCATTGCCACCTTCTCGGTGTCCTTCTTAGATTCATCATTCTACCGAATCTCTAAGAGCGCCCACTGCAAACTTGAATGTACGTCATGTGAAACACATTCTGATCTCAGACAGACTGATTGTAGAAACACTAATGCAATCACAGTAGCATCACCAGGAAAGAAACTGAACACAGAATTGCTAAGTTACATGGGGTAGGTGTGCAGAGAATGAGACAATCTCCAAAGGTGTCCAGTGCCAAATGAGTGACAGCATCCACTCCTATGTTAGGAACGTGGGTTCGGGAGCACATTGGTGTAGCATTAAGTGCAGTTTCATCACTTTCTTGCATATGACGTGGGACAAATTACTTAGCAACTTTGACTGAGTATAAAAACAGCTAACAACCTCCCGTGATTGCCCCAAATATTACATGAGATTTTCCATGTAAAATCTTTGTGTATTTAGTTCATCATAAGCATCCAGTAGCACTTAGTTACTATATAAGCTTTCAGTATTAGTACCATCAAATTAATGCTATAATTATACAGTGTTTTAAATTCTTTCCCTAGTGTTAGATCTTAATTAGGCTCCTATTTGCCATGTGAATTCATTCATGCCTCAAGTGTTTATAAAGCAGGTCCTATAAACCAGTCATGGTATTCCAGGTGCATCGATTACATCAATAAACAAAATAGAGACTTCTGATGACATGGAGTTTACGTTCTCCTGGGAAGAGACACAATAAACAGTTGACCTAAGAAAGAAAGAAATTATGTGGGAAAAAGAAGAGCAAAGAAACGGGAGCACTGGGTTCTAATGAGCAGGTGTGGTTAGCAGAGGCCTTGCTGAGGGGGCACTGAGGAGAGTTAAGGGGAAAGGGATGTGTGGCTCTTAGGAGCAGAACGTCAAGGCCAGAGAGCAGCCAGGGTGCTGCTTGGCATGACTGAGGCAAGCAAGGCGGCCAGGGGCTGCCGTGGGAGGAAAAGGAGAGAGTCCTAGAGTCCAGGCTTCACTCTGCATAAAATGAGGAGTAGGGTGGAGCTTTGAGAGGAGAGAGGCTGCGTCCTCACCCACAGCTTGGGCGGGCAAGCTAGTTCCATTTCCCAGCCTGTGTCACCTCCTCCCACTGGAGTTCATCCTGACCCGAAATTCAAGCTTCTTTACCAGGCTTCTGTCTTCACATAGACTCATGTGGACCAAACATCACTGCTGTGGAATAAACTTCTGATCAAGACAGCTCTAAGCCAGACAGTTCACCTCTAGACAAAATAAACCAGAACTACAACTTTCCTAAATTTTCATGGATTTTGCATCAGCTAGTGTGCAGCTTACAGCAATATCCAATATATACATCCCCGAGACACACACACAGTCGTGGGGAATAGTCATCCCAGGAAACGCAGTGTTATGTTGATACCTAGTTTCTTTTATGTTTGTACCTATTTTTCTCTGTGTCCTGTAAATTTCTTGAAAAAGTTTAGACTAGTGGTGGCAAACCTGTGGCACATGTGCCGCAGCAGAATGTTTGTATCATTCAACGCTCCAGAGCTTCACCACCATGGGCTTAGCCTGCTATCCCTTGCTGAGTTGATAAGTGAGGACTTGTCTCAGTCAAATGATATCATTTCCCCTAGTGTACAGTAATACGGCTATAAACAAAATCAGTTTAATTAAATTGACTTTGACTTCCTCATTTAGTTTTAATTATTAACATGGTTGCTTGGTTGTCTTCATGAAAACTGAATTACATGATGAGTGCTACGTAAATACAATGTTTTAGTCAAAATAATGTTCTGCCAAAATCTATTTAACAATGAAATCAGATAAAATTTATAATTATTATAAATGACACTACAATTGCCATTTTCAATGATATTTATTTATTGTTTTGGTCAATGTAGTAAATAAGCTTACTTGGAAGTAGGGTTGAAGGTTAAAAATTAAGGATAACTTAAACATTAGCTTCACTAATCATCTTAATTTCCATTATGGAAGTCTGTTTCTTTCTTTCTTTTTTTTTTTTGTGTTTGTTTGCTTGTTTTGGTACTGGGGATTGAACTGTTGATCTCAAGCTTGCCAGGCAGGCGTTTATGCAGCTGAGCTAAATTCCTGGCTCTTTTAAAGTTTATTTGTTTGTTTGTTTGCCTGGTCTCACTAGGTAGCCTTGCCTGGTTTGAATTTGCAGCAATCCCCCTGCCTCGGCCTCCTGAGAGCTGGGATTATAGGCATGTGCTACCATGCCTGGTGGAAGTGAATCTCTTATGAGGAAATGAATTTTTGTGTAGGGGAACTGAAGGCTCTGGTTTGGATTGCCTCTAAGATTTTTCATTCTTCATCTTTAATACAATGTTTCAGCTTTTTTTTTTTTTAACCAGGAATTGAACCCATGACCTCGTGCTTTCCAGGCAGGTGCTGTGCCGCTGAGCTACACCCCAGCCCTCATCATCAATACTATGTCAGTTACTTGAAAAATTAAGACGATAGCAGACATTAAATGTGTATGGGGATAAAGTGAAAAATGAACATAGCGATTTCCTCAGACATGGTGTAAAACAGGCAGCTGTAGCCAGAAATCTTTCAAGGGGAGGAAGTGCAGTTATCAAAGCTCCTTAGTGTAAGAACACAAATGGTGACTGACAACCAGATTCACGGCTGGGAGGCCGGTGCGGCGGGTGGGGACGGTGGCATTGAAGAGGATATGAGCCATCGCAGCGGTTCAGCCACTTCTCAGCCAGCTTCTGCCACCAGTGGACGAAAGCTTGGTATTATCAAATCAGATTTCGTAAAAGAAGCCACACGGTGACATACACTTCAGCAGCGTATCTGAGAAGCACAGGAAACCCTTATCTTTTTGATGAGGTCCCAGAAACTGCATTCCTCACTGTGTCTAGAAGTCACCTCACTGCCACCCTTTATTCAATGAAGCAGGTGTTATCAGACACAGTATCCACTGTGGCTATAGGTAACAGGGACTATTATTGAAACCATTCATAATTATTATACAGTAACTGTGAGAATACTATCAATATAGCGATATACTGAAGCTTTACATACCCCTTTAAAAAATATATTATCTTGCTTTATTCTCCAAAATAATAAATTATATAGAAACAAAGGTAAAACTTCAGCTTGCAGTTCAGAAGTCTGATACAAGGAACAATGAAACTACCTGAGGTAACACAAATAAGATAGTGTAAAGCCAGAGGTTTAATCTCAAATTTATATACTCTGGTGGATAAGCTTTTTATGATCTAGCTTTATTGTCTGCAAAATAGATTATTATGAAATTAATATTCAGTCTTACTACAAGAGAAAAGGCATGTACACCGTTAATCTGTTGAGAAGGTTCACCAAATGCTTGAAGCCTTCCTGGAATATTCTATAATAGGATCAAAGAACCGCTAAAGTACAAATATGTGCACATGTGTTTTAAAATAAATTTTGAACTTTTTGCTTTTCTTTTGTTTACCTGTTTCAGGACCGTTGGACAATGAAGACTGTAATAAATAAACTAAAGAAATAAATCAAGCACTAAAAAAGACAGACCAAATGATAGTTACATGTCTTTTATTTGTGACATTTGAATTCTAAGCAAAGAATTGATTTCATAAATATCTTTTAGCTTTCTCTTACTTTACTAATTGATTTAATTGTGTTAGTCTATTTTTATATTCAAATTCTTAATTTAATCACAAATGGAACTAAAAATATAGTCAACATTTTTTCAAACATATGTAAAAATGATACAGGAAAACTTCAAAATTGGAATGCTAGAGGCTAGTAAAATAGCTTGTTTCATTAGAAATGGACTCTCCCCTCTATGTTATATAAATTCTTACATATTCATTGAAAATTCTTACTCAGAATTAAAACCCGTCCAGAGGAAAATAGCCTGTTACAAAAGTTTTCTGATGATATATATTCTAAAGCAGGAGAATGATCATTACTTCCAAAACATACTTTGTTTGGCTCATTCTGGGAGGGAATCATAAGTTTCTTCAAAGACAAAATGATCAGAGCAAGAATGACAACAGCATCATCCTAAGGATGCTCTATTTCCTTTTAAGACCTGGTGCTCATTTCTTGAAGACACAGGCATATTTTTCCTACAAAGTTTCTTTTTCTCACAGTGTGACACCCGTGGGGTGAAAAGGAACACCAGGTAAGAGACCACACAAAGGAAGGTGCTTCCACCAATGGTCAGAATGATGACTGGCATAAATCTTAAGATAGGAGGGCCCTTGCTTAAATTCCTTAACGTTTTCTCAGAGATGGTTGAAAATAAAACACTGTCACCAAACTCAAAATGGTCTTATTGGAGGAGGTATGTTAAAAGTAGGAGGAAAGGCTAGCCAGAAATGGAAGCCAAAATGGTCAAATATCAAATGTTAAGAATTCTGTGTGGAATTTAAAATGGAAAAAATATCTTCAGGTGTCTAAAAAGCAAGTCAACACTTCACGAAGACATAATTGGGTTTGAAGAAGGCAGGAGACAGTTTCTGATCAGGCTCCTGGTGGGTGACATCCGAAACATAGACACTGGGAGACTTGGAAAGCCTCCTAATTGACTATAGGAACAGTTAACAACCAGACAGAGACTTCCCAGGGTTGCTGCGGGGCGAGGGGGGAGCTCTAACAGAAGGACGGCTAAGGGTCACTGGTGGTAGTATTCAAATACTTAATGGGTGCGCAAATAAAGTTATCACATTATTATTTATCCCATGTAGTCACTGGACTTTTTCAAATGTGGGACACTAGAAAAGGTGGTGGAACTCACAGAAAATTCAGCTCCAGCTGACTGGGGATTTGGACGCTGTAAAGCTTTAGTGGGTTCTGCCAGAGCTGCAGTAGGATTTGTGTGCCTGAAGCAGGTGAGAGCAGAGAGGACAGGTTTGCACCCAAAATGCTACTGACATGTTTGGGAGGCAGAAGGGAAGGATTAAGAAATCCGCCAGTTTTCTTCCATTGGTTCTGGCTCTGAGACTCTGGGCCCTTAGGAATGAGAAAACACTCCAAGAAGAGACTATTAACAACTTGAAATGCAGAAAACAACTCTAGCTTAGTATTTTTTTGCCTGTTATCTTTCCACTGAGGAGCTTTTTTAGACATTTTATCCCTTGTCACCTCCCCCAACTCCTCTGCCACTCCCTACAAAGTCCTGATGCCCTGTAAACACTTCATACATAATTCAGCATAATTAAGTGCTGTGGTCCTCAGGGGACTACGATCCATTGTAATAGCTAAGGTGTCCTTAACAAGGACACCCCCCACAAAAACACATGTTCTCTATGGTTAAACCATGGATCTGAGTGGGAAGCCACTGGGAGAATCAAAGCTGCTCCACCATGGAAGTTCTCATTATCCAGGATACTTGTGGACTATCTGCACCTGGGAGCTCTTCCTGCTTCCCTGTCCTTTCATTGGTGAAAAGGTGAGACTTGGGCGCTGCTATGTATCTAAATGTAGTGGGTATAATCTTTATCATGGACCTCTGATAATACTAAGAGGTGGATTCATTCATGTATAGACTCATGCTCTCTAAAATGTATGTGTGCAGATCTTCAGAGCTTAATAAATTACGGAACTCTATAATGATTGGATCAGGGAGATGGCACCTGAGCACACTGATCAATCTTGATACCAATATTGATATTAGATACGATGTGTTTTCTGATATAATACGAAAGAAACAAATGAACTAGTCTTTCCAAAGAAAAGTCTAACCTAAATCTCATAATGAGAAACAATCAGAAAAACAAAACAAATGCAAAAATTCCAAATTGTGGGATAGTCTACAAACAAACCAGCCTGAACTCTTTAATGTCAGAGTCATGAAAGACATACCACCTCATACACACACGGACACACACAGACACCCTAAATCCCTCCACAAACATACATCACCACACAAGCGCACACACTAAAGGGGAACTCCAGTCCCTTAAAGGAAACTCAAGACAATGGTAAGTTAATGCAGTGTGTGATTCTTGACTGAATCCTAGATTCAAAAGAAACAGACTAGAAAGAATATTTTTCAGGCAACTGGAGACTTTTGACCAGTTGTATACTAATTATGCCATATTTTTGCTCAGTTTCTTGTAGGTGATAATGACACTGAAAATGGATTAGACAAAGTTCTTATTAGTAAGGAGGAGCATAAGGAAGTACTTTAAAGTGTCTGGATTACTACAGTTTATTTTCAAATGGTTCAGCAATAGGGATATGTATTTATAGTAAGAAATAAAATGGGAAAAATGTTAACAATTGATGCACTTAAGGGTGCTTTTGTAATCTTTCAGTAATGAAATTTCTACTTTGAAATTTCTGAAAAAAGTAGAAAAAGGAGGTGTGGAGGGGTGCAGTTAGGAAACAGAAGCGGAGTGGCCAGCCTCTGCCCAGCGGGCCGAAGAGGCCCAGTGGAAGCGCTCGGATCCGCCATTTTAGTCACAGAGGCATAGAAGAGGAAGTCAGGCCAAAGAGTTAGAAACTGCCTGTAAAGATTTTCAACAGAATTTGCCAAACAAAATTCTGCTGTAATAGGAACATCCTGTAATTAAAGAACAAGAGTATTTGCCAGAATTTACTCTAGAAGAGTTGATTAGTGCAATTTTCAATATAACCAGGAAGAAGAAATTGTTCTAAAACATTTAAAAACATATGAATTTTTAAGTCGAGTGGAGATTTCATACACACCATTAAAATGACATTAAAAATTAACAATAAATGTCCTCAGTGTCTAACCTCCCACTTGATTAAACATCATTGAAATGCAAGAAGCATATTTAATTTCTTAAATGCAGAAATCTGTTGTTTTCCAAGGTACAAAGCTAAAAAACAACCTCTGAGAAGATGAGCTCCAAGCTGCCGTTCCCCTGTGCCTCCTCTCTGGTATTGTATCACTGTGTAGGTTGCAGATGAGGGAACCTTGTTTCTCTCTCTGGAACCTTAGGACAATCAGATATTCTTGCAGCCAAAAGTAATGCTGAAAAAATCTCTGCCAATCTTGACCTCTAAAAGTTGGCAAGGGAAAATGTTTTATTGTTGATCAGAGCATACGAAGAGAGGTAGCAACATCTGGGTTTGATCGGACAACTTGTAGGAGATATAAAGGGTTGATCTGCACAGTTAGGTCATCATAGAATGCTACTGTGTCCAAATAGTCTACACTTTTTTAGTTTGCACAGAGGATTCATGATTACTAGACTTTCAAGGCAGCCACAAGTGCCTTGAATGTATTATGTAAAATAAAGCAAATTCAGAGTTGTTCAGTTATCTTTCAACTGTTAGTACATTAAAATGCACTAACACATTCTTCTCTACTTCCCTCCACCAACTGGTACTTTGTTAAACTCACATGTCATTGAAGTATTATTACCCCCTCGTCACAGGTTGGACCTTCAGGAACAAAGTTTTATGATGAATCAGAGAATACAACATTTCATTAACCACACTCAGGTTTCCAAAGTCAGGATGGAGAGGAGAACATGTCCTTCTGCCTAATGGGAGAGAGCACTGGAACGGCTGGCACAGGGCAGTGAGCTCTGGGTCCACTGTCGCCTCTGTGCCCCAATCACAGGGGCAGAAATTAACTGTGAGCCATGATATAATGTGACAGACGAGGAGTGACTGGAAAAGTACATTAAGTCAAGGACCAAGGATTTAATCTACTCACATCCAATAACCAATTGTCCTCTTCTTTTATCACTGAAATATTAATATTACGTAGAGTCAGCCATGGCTTCCTACCTATGAATAAAGAACAAACACTGCACTAATCTGGCTCAGGGCTCAAACACTGGTCACTCTTAGTCATCTGTAACTTTCTTTCACTTCTCTCTTCTGGAAAATAGGAAGGAACGTGGACTGGAGAGTTAAGGGATGATGGTTATTATAAAAAAAAAAATACATTCTGATCTGGACAAACTAGTAATTTGTTAGCTTTCTGCTAACAGCCAGGCTCTTTGCTATAGTTAGAATGTGACAACCATTTGAGGCAGAGACAAGCCAGCCAGCCCATGGAGTGGTCCCCAAGAACACAGCTTCTTAGGGAGACGGTACGATGCTCCCAGATCCGGTTTCAGATCTCTCACAGTGCCACGGCTCTGTGCAACGCTAACCCACAGACTCAGGGCAGGAGGCCTCACAGATCTGAAAGGAAGGCTTGCTACGGAAAAACCTGCTGTGCCTCCAAAGTCCCAAAATTCACTCTGCACTCAGAAAACAAATGACAGAAAAGCCGGCCAGCTAACAAGACAGAGAAGAAGAAAGGTACAAATAAACATCTCAGTCTCAAAACCTGAATTCCAGTAAAGCTTAGGCGGCAGGTCACAGGCAGAACTGCGACCCGCAAGGAAGTGCCGAGCCCCCACTGAGCAAGTCCGAGGTGGAGGGGTCCAGCCTGTCCTGCTGCATGCCGTGGTCTGCTTGGTCCGCAGGTCTAGGCTAGCAGCACTCTTGAGGGTAGGAGCACATGGCGCGAGTGGGAAAGGTCTCGAGTCCCCGCCTGCTTTCAGCTCTCTCGCGCGAGACTTCTCTCAGCCAGGAAGTCCACCCACTGTCCACTTGGGGCTCCGGGAGGCTTTGCTATCTTCTGCGGGATGCGACGGAGTGTTAGTGACACATCCTGCTCGTCATCTCTTTCTGGAAAGTAAGGGGAGAAGGACAATTAGGAGAAACCATGAGCAGAGCAATGGTTGATGAAAGACCCTGAAAATACTCTTGGGAACTTGTGAGCCTTCCAGTGAAAGGGCGCAAGTGCCACCTGTGATTAAGGCTCATCACGAGGGTGTGCTCTATGTTGCCTGCAGATTTCTTTCTTTTTATTAACACACTGCTGTAAAAACTTGCCGATCTTGCCAAAACCCTAACTTGCTTGCTTTTACTAAAAAAAAAAAAAAAAAAAAAAAGGGCAAGAACTGGAGCGACGGAGCGATGGTGTGAAAGGACACCGTCTGCTTCGGGGGAAGAAGGTGCTCTGCAGGCTGCTTCTGTCCCCACCACTCCCAGTGTCTCCCCAAGCACAGCTAAGCATCACTTGCCAGCTGATACGATCACTGGACTTGGACAGCTGCTCCTTTTAGATGAGGGATTAGCTTCTTAGCTAAGTTGCAATCGAAGATGGGTAAATGAATAACCAGTGTGGGCAGGAAAAGCAGGAGCAAAGACAGCACTCATGGAAATGAAGAAAACAGCAACGCGTCGGATACGTGGCCACCGGGCCCTTCACCTTCTGCCTGGCGGGAGGGCATATGCAGACCCCGTGCGCCATCCTTCCTCTTCTGCACAGACTCGGCCTCTTGCCCAATGCCCACTCCTCCTACATCCTGCTCATTTTTGTTAATTGTCATTTATTTTCCCAACTCAGATAAAATGACTTCCACCTGTTGGGACACCTGTCTGGCCCTCCACTGCACCCACAGGGAAGGTGCCATTTCCTCCACCTGCATTTTTGCTTAGGACATTCTGGTTTGTACTCGAGAGTATGCATGGGCTCTGAGCATGTCTGATGCCCTTACTCGGCTGACAGCTACTGAGTTCACTGAGAGAAGAAATACTCACTGAGTCACTCCACGTGCCTTCACTTTTGTAGGCCCCATCCAATGCCAGGCACACAGTAGTGACTACTCTTTCATCTCTAAGCGCGGTCTGGGTAGCAGGCTGAAAGTGAGTCCTGTGCCATTCAGCATGAAGGGAGGACCAGACTCATTTTAATTAAATAATTAAGCTGCTTCCAAGTTACATCTGCAGCAGGACAGACTGCAGCTGCTATTCCTCTTGTAGGCTGACCTGGATCACCCCAACCACAAAACAGGAAACATCTGAGTCAGAGGAGCTTGATGTGAAAGTGCCTAGGTGCTCAGAAGGTCTTTTTGTTTGGAAATCACACAAATGTGTTTGTTAAAGATATAATACACAGTGCAGAATCTATGTACTGTTGTATCCCTATACTGTTATAGGGCAATTACATACAAATTTGCATATTTAAAAATGAAATGACCATTTATCTATGCATATTACCTGCACCATGTACTAAACACCCAGGAGATGAGGCTGCTGTTCTCAAGGGTCCACATTCTACTGGGGAGAAAGAGATGAGGACCACAAGAAAGATACAGTGACACTAGCGCAGGCATTTATAGGAGAGGCAAGGAGACATGAGGAACCAAGCTAACCCACATTTCCACCCCACATTGCTGCACATTATCTACCTGTCTGATCTCGAGCCTTCAAGTCTTACCTAAAATATCCCCCTTTTAGGGCCATTTTTTCTAATTCCTGACCCTTCACCATGAGAACAGTTTATGATCAATTTCACTGCTGCCTCCTAGATTCATCCTATGTAAGATGCTGTCGGACCCAAGAAAGAAGGGCTGAGTCTGCTGTTTCCTGATGCATTCCCAGTGCCTTTGATCAACGTTCAAAAATGTTTGTTTAATCAAGAAATGAATAGGCCCCATATTCTTTATCCTCAAGGTGAAGGAAGTGATACAGACCTGAGAAACTCAGGGGAAGGTTAAATGTGCTAAGACAGTGTATATTAGTTCCCTTTATCTCTTCAAGAGAAAGATGTATTTCCAATGTATACACCAGGCAACAGTCCTTTCCTGCTGGGGGAGAGGTCAGGAAGGATATCTTTGATAATATACTGCCTGAGACAGATCCAAAAGTTAGAGCAGGCTGGTCAGTAGGGGTGGGGAGGTGAGACCTGACCAAAGATCTGGGGTTGCTGTGGCCGGTGTCATGACATGGACAGGTAAATAAGGACCTGTGAACTTGGGGTGAGGGATAGAGAAAAACTGTGACACTCCTAAAATGAACATGACTTTAACTTTGTACTACTTTAAGTATTTGAAATGGGTCAGTACTTTTAGGGGAAAAGGAAAACACTCAGCATCTGTTAAATACTATAAAGCGTCAGGTGCTTTTGGTTGGCTATACCATGGGATTTGGGTAACTCTGAGAAGGAACTAGGATCTTGGCAGAAGAATGCCAGTCTCAAAGCAAAAGTGGTTTGCTCCAGGTGAACAGGTAAAATGCAGAGCCTAGGTGGGAACACCAAGCACAGTGCTCGCTGCCCCAGAGGTATTACCTCATACAACACTTGCTCTTCTTTTTTGGGGGTGGGAGGCAGCCCCAGGAATTGAACTCACAACCTTGTGCTTGCTAGGTAGACACTGGACTGCTGAGCTATATCCCCAGCCCCAACCCTTGCCCTTCTATCCCCAAGAAGTAGGATTTCCCAAGTTCACTGTACTGATGAGAAAAGAGGCTTAGGCATGGAGGGTAATTTATCAGTCATGTAGACAGTGGCAGGTGGGGATTTAAATTCAACTCTGAAAGCTAAGGCCAGCTCTTTCACCACATGATTAGGCTTTAGTTGAAAGCCCCCGAGACAGTCTTATGACCATGGACTCCAGTGATATTGACTTATATATTAATTATAGATGGTTGCAAGTCATTGGTGAATTTTCAAAAATGCCAGATATTTTTTCCTTTACCTAAACTGAAGCTAGTTTGAATTGGGGAATGTATGGATAAATAGTAAAACAATTATGGCACTGAAAGACTATGGATATTCAAAATATAGAAGAGGTTTTTGCTTTTGTTTTTCTTTTCTAAGGAAGTCGGAGGTAGAACTGTTTCACTGAGGATAGGTATCGGGGACCTGGCCTAGATCCCCAATCTCCCAAAAGAGTGTTTGATAAAGGCTTAAATAAATTAGACAAGTGGTATGATTTTAGGGCTCCTGGAAGATTAACACCCTCTGCAGAGTTTGAGATTCTGAGGGCTAAGACAAGGAATGTTTCCAGGCAGCCTGTATTTATTTAGTTTTTCAAACAAGGAAGGAGTTAGTGTGGAAAGCGCAGAAAACTGAACAGACCTGGGGAGTGTTCAGTTTTCAGGGACTTTTCCAAGTAACAGATTATGTTACCTTAGGAGAAGTATCTCAGGAGAAGATCTCCATATTGTACTTTACTACTGGAGTGAAATGCCTGCAGCTACAGTCTTTATTGAGTTAACTGGAATTGGGGCCAGGTGTCCTCAGCTGTGACCTCATCTTGCCCTTTGAGGCATCCTTTTGTTCTCGGGTTGGCCAGGCCATGCCGCAGCCCTCCACACGGGTTCAATTTCCAGTTTCAATGGCTCCCAACAGATACGGACTTATCCAAGGTCACTGGGTTAGTCTATGATGATCAGAGACTGCACTTTCCTCAAAACAGTGTGCTGCCTCAATATACAGAAAAAAACCCCTGTTTGCTGGGATGTCTTAAATTCCTCATGAGGATGATTGAAATGGCAGATCAGAAACTTGAAGACACTACCATTGGATTCCACCTTCAACGCTGTAGGCCCTAAAGCCTATTGTAGCACTTCCCCACTGGGTGACGCCAATGAGCTATTTAAGGAAACCACTAGAGATTAAGAACAAGTGGCTTTCCTCGCCAGAGCCTCCCGCCGGCATCCAGCAGGGCCAAACACATTCCTTCCGCTTGGAGACGGAGGCTTCAAGGACTTCTACCTCGGGCCACTCCAGGAGGAATCTGCCATCCCTGGAGTTATTGCATGACACATATCGCAGGCATGCCAGTAAATAATTCTGAACTGTGTTTAAAAGTCTTCAGGGGTTATGACAATTTTGAGAGTGTAGTTGGCTTGTAAATGAAGATTTTTAAAAATCTGATTTTAAATAACATTTTCTTAAGGAAGGAATAAAGCAGGGATTTGGTTGTGTAACTCAGTATCTTTTAGTTCCTGGTATTATGCTGCCAACAAAAAATTCCACGCTCTGCAGCCTGGATAACAAACTCTGGGTACACAGCCAGGTCCCCCCAACTTCTCTGCTCACCCACTGAACCCCACCATCCCCAATCGCCAGGCCAACCAGAATGCTGTGTGTCTCCAGCAGGCTGGCGTCCAGCAACTTCTCACAGGCTCCTCTGATCTGGTAAATTCCTCTGCTCTCTTACACCTGGAAATTTTCACATCCTTCAGGACTCAGCTCTCAGCTCCCAGAAAGCGTGGTGTTCCTTCCTTCTTGAGTTGTCCATTCCCTTGGACACTGTCCCACTACATCGTTTCCACCAGCACTGGTATTCATTTCCTTTCTGCCTACATCAGAGAAGACCCTTAAAACTCCACGGTGTCCTAATGGATGACGAGGGATACTTGTTCTCCAAGTCGCAATGGTCTGAGTCAGTTATTTTAGAGAAAAATACAAACTATGCATCCAACATGAGTTTATCTTTGAGTAAATGGAGCTATGTGTGTTTTCGATTTCTGATTTCAGATATTTTTAATATATAATTTTTTCCCTGATAAGAAAATAGGCTCAAGTAATTTAAAAAGCAGCAAAAAGGGCAGCAGAGCCAGGCTCCAAATCAAATCGTATTTGGATTTAGAAATGAAGTTATGATGGCTTTACCTAGTTTTGCTGGAGTAGTACAGGTTAAGGGAATCAGATTCTCTTTTCCATTAGAAACTCAGCTTCAATCTGACCTGAACAGTTTTAAAATTAGAAATGTTCTTCATTTGTTAACTATGGCAAAAAGTCTTTTGATATTCATAAAAGAAACTTTGGTGAACTCTGTAAGTCAGATGTTGCTCTTATCTCTCAGTTTACCTCTCCTCACAACTGTTGAGCAGGGGATAAAGGATTAGGAGAAGTTCAATGACTTATTCTAGCTCACACAATGATTTCTGACCCAACTAACCTCGATTACTAGTTTGTGACACAATAGCATTATGCATTTTAGCCTCTAAATTTTTCATAGAATAAAGGACGAACTGTAATATTCACTGGGTATCAGCAATTATAGCAATTTTAGTAACTGAAATCTAAGTATTATAGAACAGGCTGCAGGAGACCAACATCACAGACCAACAGCCTGCTTTTACAGGGGAGAAGACACATGGACATGACTGAGTGCAACGCCTTCATCCCTGAGCTATCGGAGCTCAGCAGGTGTAGAGCAAGTGTCCTCCCAAGTGTGGCCAACTGAAGCAGGGCCAGGGCTTCTGGCTGGTGGGCTCTGCACTTCACCTTGGCTTGGAAAAGGCCTCCATGAACTTCTCAGACACACTGGATACTTGGTGCAAAGGACCGTAATGTCAGTGGAACCCTTGCCTCATTAGCAGCCCTTAAAAATCCAATGGTTCAAAACAGGGTAGAGAGAAGCACACAAGGTGATGGATTTGGCCTAAGAGGTGTAAGTTACCTCTCATGTAACAATGCCCTAGAGGTATGGTCTCTGTCTCTGTCAGTCTCAATCTCAATCTCTCTCTCTCTCTCTCTCTCTCTCTCTGATACACACAGTTTTTGTTTTGTTTTCTGTGGTACTGGGAATTGAATCCATGGCTTTTTAAATGAGCTATGTTTCCAGCTTTTTTTTTTTTTAAACAACCCTGAGATAGGATCTTTCTACACTGTTCATGCTGAGCTCAAATGAGCTTCCAAGAGTGCTGGGATCATGGACACATACCACTATTCCTATCTACACACACACACACACACACACACAAACCACACACACACACACACACACACACACACACACACACACACACACACTTTTGAAGTAATGGAAAGGCCAGAAAGCAGAAGAGACTAGTGCTCTGGTTGATATATTGTGTTAACTTGAGAAGTTTAGAAGTTTAACTAAGAGACTCAGCAGGGAGCCAAGATCCTTACTTTGGAAGGTGCTGCACTAGCCCTGGAAAGGTGGCCCCTGTACAATATAAGGGAAGAGAAGAGGCTTGTTCCTTTCTTTTGCTGGCTGCTGCCTTGAAGTGGTGGCCCAGGGCCATAACACCCTGCTTTGGAGCCAGCTGATTATGGATTGAAACCTCCAGAAACTAAATAAACATTTTCTCCCTTCATTTTGAGTGTTGGGTGTTTTGTCCCGTCAATGAGAGAAAAGTAACCAAGACAACTCATCTCCCTGAACATCCCCTCTGATGGCAATGCTTCTCCAACACATTTCAAAGGTGATTCGGGATGATGGCTGCTGTAAAGACATGAAGGACACAGGATCCCCAGAGCAGAGGCTTCCTCGCCCAGGAGGCAGCAGCACGGTCTCAGCCCACCGACCCTGGTTCCCAGTGCTCAAGAGACAGACCTGGAAAAGGGCTCAGACTGCTGTAGAACTCCGAGGCCAACACTGCTGCTAGTCCCAGCTGGGGAGGGGACCCCAGAACCTTTACTGGGAAGAACTGCATTCTCCATAGCGAGGTCAGACCCTGTGGGGGCAGAGCCACAGAAGCAGAGTTCCTATGTCACCTTCATCTCGTGAGCTCTATTTCTTAGAGACTTAAGAAATTCCACATTGCAATTGTACCCACAGCATTAATTTCTTTGCTTATGTGTTACATTCACCCTTTTTCAAAAGTACCTGGATTGAAAATGTTGAAAATCTTGTATCACCCATGAGTCTCCCCTTTCCCTCCTCCATCCCAGGAGGGATGTGCTGGTGAGGTCCATGCCCAGGTCTCCCCACATCCTCCTGGCCAGCACCACTGACTCAGGCCAGGATTCTACACTCCAGGTCCACAATATTTTGCTCTCCCTTTATCTTTACATCTAACTCGCTTGGAGCAGAAGCAAGTTTCTCTGGGCCCCACAGTTTTCTGGTAGGAGTAATGAGGAAGAGAAGTAAGGACTGTGAGTCAGCACTGCGAAGGTACTGTGGTACTAGCTACCCATGTGGGCTGGGTTATTCAAATCCTGAGTGTAGGTGGGCAAGGATTCTACACGGTTTCTTCTGGCATTATAAGAAGCACAGTGACACTGGTGCAAAGACATTCCAGGAATGAGCACGGGTATGGTTTAAGGGGCTATAAAATCAGAGACTTGGTGCTGTGCTAAGGCATTTGATGATAAGGATCAAAAACAACTGTTCTCTCTTCATCTAGTTTGAAGGACTCAGAATTCCATGGAAACCATGCTGCCTTGTAGTGATTTCAATGTGCAGCAAAAGCTGAGAAGCTCCATCCTTCAACCCCCGCTGGAAGGTCCAACATCCTGGCTAGAAAGATACTGCCAGAGACCCAAAGAAGCACCATAACAATGATCTGTTCATCTCTGTCCTCCGGGATGAAGTACCAGTGACTTCAGACAACCTTAAAGGATTTTAGGACTTGTCTCTCTCTCATCTCAGCAGTCTGGCACACAGTGTTTCTGCATCTTTGTCCAGGACACACCAATTCATCCTCTGATGTCAGTGAAGCTTAGGTGTCAGTGAAGCTTACAGACCACATATGGGAGACAACGAATTCCATGAAAGGGAACAGGACTCTAGTATGAAGAAAGAGAAAAAGAGGATCTCACCAGCTGGTAGCTAAGAATATGGCCTAGAAGCTCACTCCGTCTCAAACAGAGAGCAACAACACCAGGCTTCTTGTATTTGGGTAATTCACAAATAAAAGACAGAGAAAGAACAAAGGCAACAATCAAGCAAGATACAGAATATGCCAAACAACCATCCGGCCAATCCCCTGTGGGAAAACTAAACTGCAGAATAAGGTGGAAACAGCCGTGGGCAGCCTGTACTTCCCTGGGTGCCAAGTACTGTGCTCCGCGTTGTATGTTCATCACTCCACTCCTTCCTCACGACAGTCCTGCGTGCCGTGTGCAACATGTGCGCTTCTCCTTGTTCCACAGAGAGGGAACTAAGGGTGAGTACTGTGGCCACGGTCGCGGAATAGTAACTGGGGTATGAAAGTTCCAAACTTGCAACTCTGTCCTGAACAATCTGCTGCGTCCCAAAGCACTATGCTGGACTCGTCTTCACTCGTATGTGCTTGTGCCATCAGAGTCTGAGTCAGCGGGCACACTTGACCATGGGGATGGGCAGGAATGAACGGGAGTGAGGGCTCAGCTGGTGCCACCACTCCCAGCAGGAGTCTGTCTCTCTAGCCTCTCAAAATCTGACTGGAATAAGGCAGGCTTTAAAAAAATTTTTTAAACAATTCTCCCAATTCTAAGAATACATAAATTACAGCCAGCACATGGGAACTAAACATGTTGTTTCTGGTATGTTTCAGGAATGTAGGTTGCAAATAAGCCAAACAAAATAAAAATAGAAACACAGCAGGCCAGACCTCCCTAAACTGGAAAGGATAATATTTATTTGATTAATTCTGTTCCTAAACAGCAGCTACATTACCGACACAGAGGGCATTTCCACAATGCACGGGAGTGTGTGTGTGCACACGTGTCCACATACATGCGGGCTTCAAGTCCATCTACACATATGGATGGGTGGATAAACACAAAACCCTACTCCTTACAGACAATATTTATTCACACTGATGCTAAGAATCACACTGCTCATCTCTTCCCAAGCCCTACAAACACTAAAAGAAGTCACTTTCTCTGAACATTCAGCCTCTGGATTTACACCGGTTCATGGAAAGTCAGCACTCCATGTGCTGAAGGTCTTTTGTTGACCCAGGCTGCCTCCCAGAGCATCAGGGAAGCAGAAGCAAGGACCCCAAGGATGCTCAAGGCCCCTCTCCAGAGCCCTACAGGCACCCGTTCTGCAGTGCCACACTCTAGCATCCTGACTCACTCTGCAGACTGACCTGCTGGGTCCTCTCCACCCTGACCTATCTCACTGGTGTTCTGTTGTGCTCTGACCAGAACAGTGCAGCAGATCTGATATGACTTCTCTTCTGAGACACTACCTATCACCCAGCGTGGCACAGTGGTTACTCCATCTTTCAGCTCCTCATCTCTCCCCTTCCCATTTTTCTTGCCTGGTTCATCCTGGAAGTCTGCAGGCTGTCAGGGTCTGAGCTCCCTGCTTCCTACACCTGCATCCATCATCACAGCTGGACTGTTTTCTGGCAGATGTTCCCTCTGCTCCTTGTTTGGAGTGAACAGACGATGACCGGATGCACCCACCTCCTCTGAGGGATGAAAGAGACTGCAGCCCGGCCCAGGGCTTACCTATGGGGCTCTCTGGCTCCTTGGAGGCTAATGTGGGAGTACAGGTTGCAGGACAATCCCCGCACTTCTGTTGTGGCCATTCCACCCTCAGGGGCAGGGGAAGGTAGAGCCCTAGTGCCCTAGTGCCCCTCTAGTGAGGCTCTAACTGCCAGGGTTTCACTGAGTCTATAAAAGGGCCCAATTTTAACAGTATCCAAAAAGCCCTGAAGAAATGTGATTTGTGATTTGGGGGGTTTTATGGATCCCTGAAGGGAGAAATTACCTCCCTTGGGAAAATAAAGAATTCCATAGAAGCTGTTCAGCTCTACTGAATTCACCACAGGGCAGAGCCGGCAGTCACTTAATAAGAAATCTATTGTATATTTGAAGAAAACATGAGACTTTTCTTCCCCAGTGAGCCTGTAATTTAGGAAGTTGATAGTTTTTGAGCAGGCTCATTCCTTTAATGGAAACAAAGTGTTATTTAACAGAATAAATAGGCACAAAACAAACTAAATTGTTCATTTTAATAAGATCTATAGGTGACTCTCAACTTGTGATAGGGCTGTTCCTAGTCCATTGTAAGTTGAAAATAGCACAAGTAGCAAATGAATTTAAAATGCCTTAACCTACTGAACACCCCCGCTTAGGAACACAGTGCTGTGGAGTATCCGTGGCTTCTGCTCCTGCCATGTGGCCGGTGCAGCAGAGGTTTCTGGCCACCACCCAGCATCTCCAGAGAGTACCTTACCCTGCCATTGAGTTTTGTCTTACATATATTTTATCTCCTATGTATTACCCACAATTTAAAAACTGTTTTAGAAACAAAAACCTAATATAATACAATTTTTGGAAAAAACTTGTCTAAATCTTAACAGGAATTTTTTTTCAGATAAAATTCCATTAGCAAAATGAAAAAAAAAAATTCCCAAAGAGGTTTCAAAAAATTTGAAGCTTTATCGAGAAGAAATGAGCATTAGTGTGTTCTTGTGCATGTGTGTGCTAGGTTTCTACATAATTTCAGCAAAACATCCATGTCTAACTTGTTCAGTTTACTCTGCTATTGCCATCTGTCTTGGAAATAAAAATGTTTACAAGAACTCCTTCATTTAGAATAACCTCTATTATGCAAGAGGCCAAACACCCTCAAACCAGCAACAGAAATCAAAATGGAACAACTATGTCTACAGCCTCTTATAACTCCAGCGTTTTACACCAGTGACACCGAGCAGGAAAAGCCACAGCTCTGTGCCCTACTGAATCCTCTGCAGTGCAATGCAAAGGCTGATATAACTGGTGGGGGAAAAGCTGAGCTCCAGATAAAGACAAAAAGCACAACAGAAACTCATGCTGCAAATGGAATTTAGGTACAGGGAGGAGTGCCAAAAAACTAAACCGGAATACAGATGCAGCCAAACATCTTTCTCTGCTCCTATTTGCCCGTGTTTTCCAAAGGCTAGTAAGACAACCCCCCTCAGGGCATGCTGTGCATAGCCTGGTACTTTTCCCTGGTTCCGCAGAGCAGAGGTGGCGGGTGGGGGGCTTCTGAAGGCTCCACTGTGTGAACATACACAGTGACAGCAGCTGCTTGTGGCCGGGCCTGGCAGTGATGAGGTCCATGCTCCGAATGACAAGTGGCGATGACACTGGTCTTGTCAAGCGAAGCTGATGACAAAGGAACAGCCGTGCTTTGTGCCCCCTGGGGCCTGCAGCAGTAGTCACTGCAGACCAGCAAAGGCCTCCAGCACAAAGCTGAAGGCAACAGCAGCTCAATCAAATAGTCATTATCTTGTCTGTGTCATCTGAAGCTTCTGCCCCTGAGACACCACAACAGTTCACTTCATTGGCTTGGAAGCTCGGGATGTTCAAAATAAGACAAACTCTAAATATATCACTGTGGATATGGTCATACTGTGTGCTGATGGGCTTTAATGGGCCAGAATCTCTCTTACCCACTGCAGGCTCTGCACAAATCATGAGTGCATTAAAAGCTTCCACAAAAATATGTGTTTCTAGCAAGGGGTGGCTAGGCCTGACATTGAAAAATAAAACCAAATAAAATAAATAACTGCTCTAACTAGTTGTTACCATATAAACTTCTAGAGTTTACCTAAAACTGGAGCTTCTGATTTGAGGATACCATACTCTACGTCCACACTGACCCTGTTAACTGGAGCTGTACTGGAAGCTCCCAGCTGCTAACTTGTATCAGCTACCTGCCCGCTTCTGGGAGTTTTGGGCAGGGCCTTCTGGGAGGCCATTAGACGTCAAAAGGACAGGAGCCATGTCTTTCAAGGTGCTTCAGCACCTGCTCTTCACACACTGTCAGTCAGCAGGGTCTTGGCCATGGTCTCCCAGCCACACACTGCTGAGAGAGGGTAGAACTGGGGCCCCTGAAGCTGGAGGCCCTGGGAGACCATCCAGCTGCTGTGGCTCCTCAGAACCCACTGGAGTAGGTGTGGCCCTGGGCAAAAAAACAGCTGGAAGGAATTCCACCTGCAGGGGGAATGCAGGGGGAAGACCGTCAGCACTTCTCAAAGTCCTCTGTGGAAACCTAATATCCAGTTGTACAGAATAAAGAAGTAGGGCCTTTGGGAAATGATTCGGTAGAACTGTTGCTCTTCTGCCATGTGCTTGGAGCCAGCTGATTATGGACTGAAACCTCTACAAACTGTGAACTAAATAAACCATTCCTCCCTTAACTTGTGGGTATTGGGTATTTTTTCTCAGCAATGAGGGAAAAGTAACTAATACAGGTAGTGACACAATCTGGGTTTTTATGGATCTACAATGTGCCAGAAGTAAAGGACTTTAAAATTCCTAAGCCAGGGGCCTTAAAATTGATTTTAGTAGTAGAATTTGTTTCTTCTAACATAATTTTAGACAGAAGCCATTACTGAAGGAATGTGGCAGCTTGAGATGAAGAAAAGGTGGTGTCCCAGAACCAGACTCTGGCTTTATCTAGCATAGTCACAAAACCTGTGTGTTCCCAAGGACCACAGTTTGGGAACCACTCTTGTTGGCTACATCCTCTCATCTTACCAGTGGGAAGGTAAAGACCACTAAAATTGGCACCTGCATAGACAGGAAGCCTAGTCATCACGGTCCACAGCACTCGTCATGTGCTTGAGGTGCACAGTGCCCTAGCAGTGCTCAAGTTGGTGTGATGGGGACTCTAGCACAGGGGAGGTACCAGGCTGGAGGGGTGAGCAAGGTCCAGGGGGACAGCCATCTAGCGTATGGTGATAATTGTTGCCAGCTGGGGGTGGTGGTGACAGACACTATTATGGTCTAGACGGGGTGCTAAGTATAGGGAAGGTTCTAGGGTCAGGGAGGGATGATGAGGAAAAGTAAGCCAGAGCTTTAAAAAGTGTGGCTAGACATTGACTAATGAAAACCACAGAAACTACCCCAAGGTTTGGTACCTTATTGACTTCCAGTCCAGAAACTTGGGAATAGCTGCTATCAGTTTCCATGTGTGATGCCTGAATCACCTGCATAAATTCCATGGGTACATGAGCCCCAGCCTACACCTGCTGACTCAGGAGAATTTGACTTTGCCTAGGCCCCATCTATGTCTGTGGAGATTAGGGCTTAATAGGTCTGAGGCGGGATCTGAGAAGTGGTGCATGCAGGGAATGGTTCACGGCCATTTACACCTAACTGCCATTGGGGAGGGGGGAGCCCGGCCTGCAAACAGCTGTTCTCACACCTTAACAGTTGGGGTGGGTGAGAATGTGAGCCACAGTCTTGCAAGACACAATTCTCACTCAGGGAATTTCTTAGAGGACTGAAATGACAGTGCCTGCTGACCCTCCAACAGCTTATGTAGACTCTGGAGAACCCCCGCAGGCCTTTCCATCCAGCTGCTATGAAGCCTGCTATTTATGTCTGCTGGTATTAGCTCTAGAGTACAAATATTCAGAAGAGTCTGACACTAAGTGACACAGAAAACTCCCCTGCCAGTGGGTTCCTCACAACCTTCTCAATGACATGAATCATTTTTGTTATGATAACTGGCCTGGAATGAAGACATTCTAATTAGAGATAAGTTACTACTCTTCAATTTGTCTTGCTAACTACCCAGATGGCAGATAAGTCAAAACTTTTCAGCAGAGGCCCATCAAAGCTCTGTTCTTATGAATACTGAAGTTTTTTCAAAATATGTAGGATGCATTTACCAAGCACTTTTAAAATAAAATTTATTGGAGTATATTTTGTCATCAGTAAAATGCTTGTGTTTAAATGTCCTATTTGATGAGTTTTGACAATGCCTATCCTCATGTAACCACAATTAAGGTAGGGAATGTTTCTATCACCCTCAAAAATTCTCTCTTGCCCCTTCACAGCCAATCCCCTTGCCCTGGATATGGCCCCAGCCAAGCACTGGTCTGCTTTCTGGTGTGCTGAACTAGGCTTTCCTGGAATTCTATGGAAATAGAAGCAAACTGTATGTACTTTTTGTGTTTGGTTTCTCTTGTTCAGCACCACGTTTTAAAATCTATCCATAAGCATGAATTATCAGTAAATATTATCCATTGTGTGTCAGAGGTAGGTGGACATGGGTTGAAGAATCCCGTGCTGTGGAAAGACCAGGTCTGATGGCTGGCTACTGGGAATTGAAAAGGAAGTGAGAAATTGGAGACAACTGGCCAGACTGGCTTCTTTCCAGGAAGCAGAGCAGGATGAAACCTCACTGAGGTTCTGTGGTTTTCACTGAGGCAGGGGATTTTTCAAAAGCGGTGAGCAGCAGACCTAGGTTGTGGAATGCAGGAAATGGGATAAAGTGCAGAGGCCAAAGTTAAATGGCACCAGTTTAAAATTTTTGGAATTTGTGTTGGTTTAAAAATAGGTCCAAAAATTGTTTTACAATCTTCTCTTTATGAGATGGAGCCTAAGTGTGGCCTGGACTTAGTAACTCCTTTCTTTCTTTCTTTCGTACTGGGAATCAAACTCAGGACCTTGTGCTTATCAGGCAGGAACTTATGCCCCTGAGCCAGATGCCCAGCCCAGTAACTAATTTCTAATAAGTAGAAAGGCACAGAAAAGATGCTTAATCATTTATGGCTCTAGACCACCATGGCCACTGTCTCTGGGCTCAGAACATTCTGGAAAAATTTAGCAGGGTCCTGACACATAGCGTGGGGACAGTCATCCCTGAGCACTGGACAATGAAGCTGAGACAGAATGAGCAGGATTGAGTACCGGGAGGTTAAGGCCCTTGGACATACAATAGTTTGGAAGTGACAGCACATGCAAGGAACTCTGGGAAGTTATCTTTGGAGTACTCTACATATCTCTTTATCTGTATCTGTTTGCATGCATTTATATTTTTATTTTTCCAACTATACTCAGATCTATAATAGGAATCTATTAGCACTAATATCATGGAGTTAATATTGATTAGTACTATGTTCCAGTTACATAATGGCTTAACTAGCTTTGTTGGTGGCTCAGATATCATATGTATTAGATTATTCCATGGCAAGAGGTCTAAGATCACACAAGTGACCATGAGGTTCAAGATTAGGGACTATTTGGAATCATATCCTCATGCTTTTATTATGGTGGGACAGATGGGAGACTTGAGAAGACACATTGTCGTATTTTAGTAATTGAAATCTCCCTTCATTCAAATGCCAGGTTAATACTGATTTGACATTTTTTTTGGAGCCAAAGAATCTTATCTTATCCGGCTGGGAAATCTGAATTAGTCGAGACCACACATAGCAGTCAAAAATTGGCAGGCTCATATATGGGCATTGGGCCATACAGACTATACATATTTTTATACAAATGCTCATGAAGAGGAATTAAACCCTGCTGTGATTGACATTCTGCAGCAATTTCCAACACTGCAGAATCCAGTTTTTAAAAAAAGTATAATAGTGACTTTTTGTCTCAGGGACCAACTGGGACACTTCTAATATTCTGAACAATTCCCCAGTATGGAGAATCTGATGTGAAACTTTGGGGAGAAATGTTGAGTAGATGGTTTTAGTTTTATATATTGTATCTGTAAAGCAGAAGAGAAGCAACTTAGCAAAAAGAAGTAAACCATTCTAGGGGCTTACGGAACTAAATGGAAATACATCACTAAGGTGGCCTGGAGATAATTCTGAATACATGTGGCAGCCAGTGCCAGCGGGAGAGGGTATTACTAGTGGATCATAGGAAATAATTCTTGAGGATAGAAGCTCTGATTCAGTGGTGTCTGATAATGCTCCTAAATAGTAAAAATGTTCAGTAGGTGTGACCTCCAATGTCATAGCTACTACATACATGTGGCTTTTGAACACTTACAATGTAGCTAGCAAAATTTAGCAGCCACTTTTTTTTTTCATTTGACCTTAATTTAAATAGTCATGAACAACTAGTGGCTACTGTACAAGATGATGTCAATCTAAGCAATGGGTTGATGGGATCATTCTTTAAAACTGTGAGCTACCTAAAGAATGGAAATGTATCTTATTTGACTGTTACTATGCGCCCAGCACTATATCTGACATATAGCAGGTTGTGTTTTTTTGTTTTTGTTTTTGTAATGCTCATGCATAAACACTAAACAACCTGAAGAGGACTAACTTACAGTAGAGAAGGCAGACCCCATAAGAGTATGTAGCCAATATTTCCCTAAGGTTATTTCAAATGATCTGTAGAAATATGGAGGGCATATTCCACTTTTTACATACAGAGTTAGAATGCACATTAGTATATTAAAGAAACTTGAATGGCTTTCCATAATCATGTGACTACCAAATACCTGTTTTACATATGACTGCTCAACATCTTAAAGATTTAGTAGCTTCTGGAAAAGACTTTGGGGGTTCCTACAGTAAGTTAAGATGGAGACAGGAGGGAAACATCTAGTTAATTCCTGGAAGGTAGAGATTCCTGATTTTTTTCTTAATTTTTATTTGGACGTATTTGCAGGGTATAATATCTACATTCCTTCTATGAACTTGGTACACATTTTCAGCACATAGTCAGCAGGTAATAAATATCTACTGAATGGTGCAAAAGGCATGTTCTTCCAGCTGAAATCAGAGGTAGGGTGTAAACTATTTCCACCCAGCTAAGGTCCAGAGCAACGGCATGGGTGTGTAATGCTAGGCATCCTCAGGCTGCTATTGTAGATGTGAGAAACTAGAAGATAATCTGACACCTGATGTTAAATTAAAACAAAAATCAAAAGTTATGGAAATATATAAACAGATTCTTAAGATTTTGTACTTTAAAATGTGTACGAAATACTGCACATTGAGAATTCACTATGATTAGAATACCAGCCTTGTACAAAGGAAGGACCGCCAGAGACACAGGTGGTGTGAACCAAGATGACAGATGCGGACAGGTGCAGGAAAATGGACAGGTGAAAAAAATGACAGAACAGGAACCTAATGGAGACCAGGGGAGAGACCTTTCCCTTAATCACTCATGGGCTTGAGTTTTGCCAATATCTTAATAAGGAAGCATTAAAATAAAATGCAATTAACTATAAGTTCAGCTAAAAAGTGTTTGCTGTTATTATACATATATCTATGCTTAAATTTAATAAAACTTGTGGAGGCCATTCTGTGGTATGGATTAATCTCTTTTCAACAAATGCCTTTTGTTCTCTTTTCAAAACTTGACATTAGATGAAAACTAAAACCAAAAATCTTTTCTGATCAAGTAGAGGAATCTAAGTGTTTCATTTCAATTTAATTTTAATGGCTAGAGACTGGGCAAACATAGTCATTGGTCCTGTACATACAGGTTTGCTCTGTGAAGCTTTGGTCTTTGTTAGCAAGGACTTTATAATCATAATGTTCCAATTGCTATGATTCCATAAATGATTCATATTTGTGACAGAAAACCTAGAAAGTCAAAGAGAATATGTACACAAAAGAAGCATTGCCCACACATCTGTTACGAGAGAATTACTGCTGGCACTTTTACTGCATTTCCTTTCCTTTTATGGGTATATGACTGTGATTTTTAAATATAGTTATAGTTTTGAATCTTTCTTTTATTACTTAATATTATATGTTAACAATTTTACTACTGGCATCATTTTCTACTCTAATTGATCATATTTTTGTCCCTGAAATAAATCAGAATACACCTCCCCTGACCCAATTAAAACAAAATAAAATAATGCAAATGCTACCCCCCCAAAAAAAAACCCCCACATAAACCTACAAACCAGAAGCAAAAGCTCCCTAGACATCCACAGGGGTGAATAAATAGTAGGCAGGGACATGTGACTGATTTTGCATAAAGCACTCCATTGAAAATAAATGCAGGTTTCTTTGCTATTTTTCAAACCGATGGTTCAGAATAGGTCTGCCAAACTCCTGGAACGATCTCGGGCGGGCTTTGCCACTCCTCTGCAGGCCTCTGTGTTGCCCTCAACGTTCACTAGCTGGTGCCGTGCTGGACACGTGGTGCATCGCACGTACACGCAGCTTTGGCACCCCATCGTCATCGCCACGGTCATCACTGTCGGAACTGACAAAGTCCCATGAACATAAGCTCCAGCTATTTTGTGTCCAAGTACACCCTTCTCTGCTGCCATAGGGGCTTCAATCCACGATGACCCCTGTGGGCTGAGACAGAAGATCATCTCGGACGAAGGCCGGCAAGCCTGGTGACACACGTGTCCAAGATCATAAGTCAAACCGAGAAGACTCTAGACACGAGTGCTTTTGCAGATGAGGAAACCAAGGCCCAGAGATAGAACAAAAAATCACGATGTGGTAACATAATCACAGAAACATCATCACAAAGCCCGAATCGCCAGACTTCCAGGCGGAAACTGCTTTACAACAGCTGTGCTCCAGTACGGGCTGTTTGGCTGTAACTCAAGAAAGCCGCCTGACAGGCAGCAGCCAGGAGGCCTTTGTACAGATGATGTTTCAAAAGAAAAGAGCCTTTCAAAGGCCCACAAAGGCTCTTGACTGCCAGCTATTTTGGGGAGCAGCTTGGCTCCTGTGAGAAGCTCTGCTTCTCTTCACAGTCCTGACCTGATCTGGCCACTGCAGGCTGACATTGGCTACTGCACTCATCCAAGCTTCTCCAAAAGAAGTGCAGGCCTGGGCTGACCACCTCTCATGGAACACAAATCAGCACCTGCCAGGACCCAACCAGGCTGTGGCTGGGCCTTCAAGACACAAGGTCTTCCACATCTTCAGTCCTCCAATGGTTAGCCTCCAACCTGTTTTTAGAAGTTCCCGTGTGAAAGTGATAGTTTTGGTGCCAAGGTCTATTATGAACAGCAGTCATCAGCCACTTACACGTTGGGGATGGGGTGTGCACTGTGGCGTTATAATGAGGGATAGATAGAGAGCAGTGGGGTTCATGAGTCGAACCGCCCAGAACACCTGGCTGCAGCAATGATAAAAAGTATAAAGAGATGAAATAATACAGGTAAAGCTCTTAATATCGTGTGTGTAACTCAGGACATGTAGCTATTTTTACTTTGGGAAAACGCTTGGGTGCCTTGAACGTGATAAGAACTCGACAAAGATGTGAGAAGACTGACCGCCCCAAACTGGGCTTCTTATTTTCTGTGAAGCCTCCTTGTGTGGAGTTTCATTTCCTCTCTGGTTTTCTCACTTCCTCACCCCATACACAGTGGTGAGTATGTGGTTGGGGCCAGGGTGGAGCAAGAGGAAAAACTCAAAATTTTGAGACACATCACTGAGATGAGTCATTTGCCCACAGCGTGTCCGAGGGATCATGATTTCTGTAAGAAGTTCATGAGTGGTGATGAAAGAAAAAAGTAGTTCTGTAGCCAAACACAGTTAAGTGGCGGGTGGGAGTTGTGGAGGGCATGACCCAAAACAGAAGAAATTTCTTTACTAGATATTTTTTGAGGTCTCCAATTTGTGACTGGTCATGCCAGGGATCTTCCATGGTGGTGAGCACGTAGTATTCTCACTTAATGAAGGAGGAAAGTCTTTTTTTTTTTTTCCATTGAGCATAACCTATGGTAGGCTTTTAGGGAGGTCTCCTGGTAAACACTATTCCTTAGAGTTTTCTCCTTTGTATTACTTTCCTATTCCTCTGAGCTCACTTCCAATCCTAGAGGAGAAAAGATGATGTGATAAAAATGTTCATTCTCCACTTTGAGAGTAGTCGTCCGATGGGGTCTCCCCTACTGAAGTGTGGTCTGGTACCGACAGTATCTGTAACTGAAAGCACATGAGCAGGCGTGTGCCATCCTGTCAGGCGTGGAATCAGAATGTGCATTTGAGCCAGATTCCTAGGTGGTTCTGTAAACAATACAGGCTGAGATATTGATGGAAGGTGCTTGATACCAGGCATCTATCTCAGCAATTCTGATTCCTGTACCTGGAGGAGGGCTCAGAGATGCACATTTTAAAATGCCACCTGATTCTGATGTGGGTGGTGTATGGTGAGAATCGGTGAGAATCAGAGCCTATGATCCAAGCACCCTCCTAGAACACAGTAAAACAGACCCCAGAGCAACAGTGTAATCACCTTTATTGTTGTAAATCGGAAATGGATCCCTGTAGAAAGGGCAAGTCTCAGGCGAAGTCATGCTGGAGTCAGCAGGGACATGAATGTGAAGCAGCACCCTCCTGTCTATTCTCACCCTGCCAATCTCCTCCTCCAAGGCCAATCAGCTTTTCACTGACAGCTACTACACTGCTCACAGCCCTCTCTCAGCCGGGTTTTGTTTCTAGTGAAAAGACAGGAAAATGCTGCTGGCTGTTTGTGCTTGTTAATAATAATTCTGATTAGCTCAATTTTGTCAGCTGACTCCCAAGCAGACAAGGCCATTCAATCAGACCTTGCCTTATTTTCCAATTACCAGCATCACTTGGGCTTGTTTCCTCCGACTGTGAACTTGCTGGAGCTCAGGTCATCTTCAGCTGTACGTGAGAAATAGATGGTCTGTCACGTCTGTATCTGTCAGTATGCCAGCCTCCCCCGCCTTGAGGACGAGCAAGTGTTTCCCTAGCTCCCAGGCTGCCACTGGAGAGACTGAATAGCAGGTCCCAACGGGGACAGAAGGCAAGTCCTAGGGGTGAAAAGAAATGCTGGCCTTCCCTTCTTTCCAGCCTCTGAATTCCAAACTGTCTTTCCAGTCACAAGCCTGATAGGGAGACCAACCATCCCAGTTTGTTGGAACCAAGGGTTTTCCCAGGACATGGGTCTCTCAGGGCTAAAACTGGGAGTGTTAGTCACCCTCAGGCAGTGTGAGAGCATTCAACATTTGCTGGGTGGTGTCTCTGGAATCTGGAACAGAGTATGACTGGGGATTGTGGTTCTATCTTTCTCTGTTCAGTATAAAGCTTACGATGTATCCCTTCACTGTTGGGCACCTTATTTTGCTTTTGTTCCCTCTTGCAAAGCAAATAGGAAGAAACATTATTTTCAATTAGCAGATGTTTATGTGGAGGTCTCTGCAGGTATGTTCTTAGATAAGGGTGGCATCAAAGAAGGAATGACTGGTGTCTAATCATGTTGAATGGGGGCATATCATCCTTAAAATGCTCTCCCCAATTCAAAAGCATGTAACATATTTGAAATGTACTAGGTGATATGGAACATACAGCCCTATATCCTGTATACTTTCAGTCCTCAACTAACTGATGGTAGAGATGGATAGAAATATGTTTCACTATATTTACTAGGAGACTATCTAGGGAAAGCCAGTGAGCACTAGGGAAGGGAGAGTTGAGGTAATTCTACTTACTTGGAGCTATTTACTTTACACCTATTGTCTCATTTAACAGGCAACATTTCTTAAGCACTTACCAAGTGAATAATCTATTTAACTTCTACAATTCTATTACACTTATTCTATGACTAAGAAAATGAGGCTTTGAAAAGCCAAATAACTTGCTTAAAGTTGCAAGTTAGTAGATGAAGGGTCTAAGGTTGGAATCCCAGAGCATCTGGGTCTTGTCTCATGCAGTGCATGATACTGAATCGTCTACTTTTTGGTGCGCCAGGTACTCATTTAACAGCAGTAACTGGGTGGGTTCTGGGACCAGAGAAGTGTGGTGGTATGTGATAGATACGTGAAGGGAAGTATGAGGGAGACTCCAAGCTCCACACTGTGCAATCCCATGTGATTCCAGAAATGTCCCATCAGTGGCATGGGACCTCTGGAGATGCCGATTTTCTAAAGTAAACTGCCTGGGCAAATGCTGCCCTTCTGGCCCTGGCTGCACTGGATTTCAAAGAATGTACAGCTAGAATGTGAAGGCAAATGCCTGACTTCATTATCCTTGAAGGACTGAAGATGAGTGACACTCATTATTGTATATAATCTAAACTGCATGGTAAATCTCTCAAAACATGTTTTTCTTATGCATGTAGAATATCTGAGCGATTTGCTTTGCACATACAGAATAGTGTGTGCAAATCAAATACAAATGCATTGGTTTAATATATCTAATCGCAGTATGTTCAGTACATTGGGACAGTAGGCGTAGCAGTCAGGATTCTAGCATTATCTACACCTGAAATTACAACAATAACAATCCACAAATATAACACTCTCAGAGGATATGGATATGCTAAGAATGCAGAGCCTGATATCATATAATTATTATCCTCATAAATATTCTCAGTATCTGTTCCTATGTTTTGTAGGTTTAGGTTTGTATAAAGCAAATACATAATGCCAGATAACTTAGTATTTAAAAAAACATACTAAAATTAATCTTTTCTGTAATTATAGTAAAATATAAGTGTAGGAAGACTATTGTTTTAAGCAGGATTTAAAGAAATATAAGCTTCTGAGGAAAAACATACGTTTCTCGTTCACTTCCACTGTTAAAAATCCATGATTCATCTAATCAGAGCTTTTCTCCCAGGCACACACAGACGCTCTTGTCTACAATATCAGCCTGTTCAAGGACTGACTGCGACCCTGAGACTTCAAGTCAGCTCCTGGCACTGGCAGGTGCTAGAATCCCTGGAGCCCTTCTTCAGTTATAGAAAATAACTGAGAGGGTTTTGATAGCAAAGAAAGGCTTTCTCTGCTTGTTGATTTGCACTCAGCTTTATCTTACAATAGCCTTTATGCTTCTGTGCATAAAGGAGAAATTGACTTTCCCTTCTGTCCATCTAACATTTCGGTCTCTTTAGCTCAGCAAAACTGAAAGCGTGAATGCATGGGAGAGCCTCTTCCTTACGGTGGGCTTTTGAGGCAGGTATTTTTCTTCCACCTGCACAAGGCTGAAGGCAACTGAACTCAAACCCTCAGAAGCAGCCATTCCATGAGATGGCTGTGTCTCCCTGACTTCTTCATTTACGTGATTCCTTTCCATTTTTCTTTCTTCTTTCTTTCTTTGACACTTTCTGAAATTAGCTTTATCAACCATTTCTAGTCATCCAACTCCTTTGAGTTGTTTGCACAACCCTTTCTCCTGACAGCGACTGTTTACCAACAGCCTTTATAAAGAATAAACTAGCAGAACATCACTACATCTTTGTTTCTTTCTACACGAGTTGTCCAATTACAACTAAGTCCCTGGCAACTAAGTTTTCTAACATCTAGATCTAGATCTCCTTTAGCCAGCAACTTAAAAAACATCTCAACCATACACAAAAGTCTTGCTCTGTTCTAGAATAACTGAGTGATGCAAAGCAATATGTTTTTTTGTCACATATACCCACAGAACAGTCAGTGACTGCAAGCTGAGAGATTTCGAAGGTGACATAAAATTCACCAACATCCTCTTTGTCAGATACAGATCCTATAATGACTTGTCTTTTATGCTTTGAATTTTGACTCTTTCATGTACAGTTTTGCTGACGCAGAATGACTGCCCCTCCTAGAGCTATCAACACCCAGAGATGGTAATGAACCCATCCGTAAGCAGTTGAGAGCCAACCAATATAAATCAGCCACCTAGGCCCAGGCCCCAAACACCACCTCCATAAAATCCCACCTTACCACAGGCAGCAGACAGCTAGGGGCAACTCTTGTGCCCCAGAGCCTGCTGACAGTGTTCAGACTAGTCAGCACTAAGCCTGTTTACCCTCCTTTGCCTGTGTCTTCCCATGGCCAGTCAGGAAGGCTCCTGTCCTCATGTTTCTCACGCCATCTCCTCACTGACCCAGTGCTTCCCCATGGGTTGTTGGTGGCACAATCCTTTCTCAGGCTGAGTGAGTACAAGTTATCTTTTCAGTGGAAGTCAACTGACTTACTGACCTCAATGTACCTACATAATAAAAAAAGGTGTAATTTAAAACAATAAAGAGAAACAGATACAGGTTAGCAACAACAGACATGCTGGTCCTGGCATTCTAGACTTTATTCCAAAGGACTTGGATGAAATTTAGTTGCTCTATTCAGCATTTTAACAAGCAAAAGCATAATTTTATTCTATCTTACAGGACATGAAAGTACTGCATAGAACCAACTAGAAACAGCTGTGATAAAAGTATGGTGATCAAAGAATCACCTGGTGGAAAAGTGATGGCGTTTTTAGGGGTGTGGACTTCTAAAGCCAATAGTGAGTTCAACAGCAAAGAAACACCTTATAAAGAAAGTACAAGTGACCCCATTCACATACCGTATTACTGGAGATTTATCCTGAATGTTCTAGATTCTAATACAGCCCCTAAACCTCCCAAATAGGAAAGTCAGTGTCAAAGGCCAAGTCCCTATGACATTATAGGCTCGTTCGGGGCTGACTTTACTCCCCGTCTCAAAGGCAGTTTTACCTAACTGCAGGCCTACTAGCTGTCACATAGCAGTTGCTAAACATGCATTTACTGATTGAGGCAGTGGTTTTGATCATCTTGATTAATGGTATCAGATAACATGAGA
Source organism: Hydrochoerus hydrochaeris (assembly GCA_004027455.1). NCBI lineage: Eukaryota > Metazoa > Chordata > Mammalia > Rodentia > Hydrochaeridae > Hydrochoerus > Hydrochoerus hydrochaeris. The sequence goes on from PVLA01000937.1 coordinate 384,595, forward strand.
GATCTAAGATGCCCCTATAAGAGATTAGATAAATAAGTGAACGAGCTGAGAAACAAAGCTACTTCTTCAGCCCCAGCCACCTCTCAAAGGGCAACAGTTTATTCGGTAGCAGTGGGCGTCTTGGCATCTCTCAGCCCTGGACTACTGAACTCGGTCCAGTTCTACAACCCTCTGGCTGACCTCTAGCTATTCTGGGCACTCTCCACGTGTCTGGCCGTGTACTGTGACAAGTGGCTGAGCCTCTGGGCACCACTCGGGTGCCCTCCGCGCAGGTGACACTCACCAAGGGCTCTAGTTCCTTCCGGTCTATGAGGTTCATCTCTGTGACGAAGTAGTAGAAGTGTTTGTAGCAGGTGTTGACGTGGGCCTCCGCGCCCATCACGATGACTCGGTCAAAGTGGTGAATGTACACGTGGACGAAGACCCGAAAGAGGCGGCACAGGATCTTCTTGCAGATCTGAAGGAAGTTCTTCGGGAAGGGAACGCCTAGAGAAGCAAAGGGAGAGAGGCATAGAACGTGAAGGTAAGACACGGGCAGAGAGAAGGCGATAAACCCGCCCTCCCGCTCAGGACTAAGGAGTGGTGGGGACTGCAGCTAACGGGAAAGCACCTTCACACCTCCCTGTCCAAGGGGCAGCTTCTCCCCTCTGGCCAGCAGTGGCCAAATAGGGACACAGGCCCAGGCTTATGAGAGTTTCTGCTTCTCAAGATAATTCTGAAATCTGGGATTCTGTGTGTATCTGGTGCATTTAAAAAATGCTAAAGATTAGTTTGAAGTTTTAAAAAATTACTGCAGGTTAAAATAAGACATCTCTGGTTTAGATTTGGCTCTTAAGCTACACATTCACAAATTCTGATACAAAATTCTTCTCCATAAACATTTTTTCGGAGGTAGGCAAATTCAATGAACTGCACAGGAGCTCTTTCCACTTCATTGCTTTCAGGAAGGTAAGAGTTCGGTTTTGGTTTTTCATAACCCAGAAAGGGTAAGTGGGTGGAATGATTGAGATTTCTTACTACTCCTAGGTTGGCCAAAGGTATAAACTGTAGAATTGTGAGCTCATTTCTTTTTCCTCTCTAAAATGCTGCTTAAGATCTTATTTACACTGCCCTTAGAGGCAGCATATTGTAATGGGTTCCTAAGATACAAGCCTTGTTTCAATTCCTGCTCTGCTCTTTTCTCAGCTGTATGGCGAGTGCAAACTACCTCACCTCTGTCTCTACTCCGCAGAGGGGGCTGCGGTAAGGCCTGCCTTGCCTGCTGTTACCATGAGCACCATCCCGCTCCAGTTTCGAGAAGACAGTAAGAGCTCACTCAATGTGATCAGGAGTGCCTAGCTGTTCCTTCACCGAGAAAAGACAGACAGGACCACCAGCTTTTGAGCAGAACTGCAGAGCTCTGCTCCAGCAGTGTACAGGTCCCCAGGAGTCTTGCTGTCTCTGCCTCCGTAGGGACCAGTGACACCTGTGAGACATTCTATAAAAGAAGATCACCTCAGACACTAGGGGAGGATGCAAGAGATGGAACAGGCCTGCCACAGCAGTGACAGCATCTTCCTCCCCAGGGAAGACGCCAGCTTTTCTCCAAAAACAAAGTGGCAACATATCCAATAAACCCAGGGATATCTTAGGCACAGCTTGGAGCTGACTTTTGGGTAATCGATGCTGGATGTGGGGATGAGGGTGAGGTAAGCTGTGAAGGTGGAGGGCAGCCACATGCTGAATTTATGGCTTTCCCTGCTGAAGCAGGATGACTCAACTACCAGTGCAGGTTAGGAGAGGGTCTGCAAGCCTTGGGGCATGTGGTGATGGAATCTCACTGTGGTAGGAATCTCACTATGGTAGGCACTTTGGCCTCAGAAGGGAACTCTTGTACATGCTGCCAGGGATCTGAACATGTTCTCTTGACAATCTATCCGTGAAGTCAATTTTATTATTCCCATTTTACAGATGAGAAGTTACACTGTGAAGTTCTACTGCATGCTTTATCTTGCTAAAAAGTGGGACAGGTTTGAGATTTTAACCAAGACAATCCAACTCTTAAAATGCAATATGGGATGTTTTGAGTGTCTCTCGTTTGGTTAGAGACACTGCTTGATTACTCAGCATGATGAGGCAGCTACAGTTTACTCTCAGCTGGTACAGAAATATAAACAAGCCAATGAAAGCCAATGGTGAGGAAAGGGAAGAACAAGTCCACAGCCTCACAAGCGGCACATCTGGAGGCAACAGGAGGTCAGCTAACATACTCTGCTGCTACGGGAGAATGGTGCTTTCCTGTCCAGCCTTTAAGACTATAAACCTGAGACTAATAATATACGCTAGTATTTACTGAACACTTGCTATGCTAAAACCTGTGTGAAATTATCTGAGTGAATCTCAGAATAAAATTTATATTGTTTCCATCTTACAGATGACTAAACAGTCTTGAGGAAATTAAGTTACGGTGCAACAACCTCGCTGGCAAACTGTCTGACTCCACAGCCACGAGCAGCCAGCACCTTGAAATCGGCGATGCTGCTCCCTCCAAGGGAGATCCTCTCCAAGATCTTCCTTTCTGGGCAGCCTGAAGCCTCTGCTTCCCTGGATGCAGGCAGGTAGGTGGAGGCACACCAGCTTCCAGGGACATGGAAAGTTCTGGGGTACAGGTCTCTCTGCCTGGCCCTTCCACCCTTTACCCCAGTTACACATGAGGTGATGTCACTGAGGATGCACACTGCAATAGCTGGTCCCTCTGCATCATCTGTGCATTCTTCTCCTAGCTCTGATTCCTGTCTGCTGAGTTCTGAACTCCTAGCTCTACCCTCCTTTCTTCGCCCGGAGTCCAACCCTGTCTAAGGCCTTAAAGGTGGCTTTTCTTTTTTGGATTATGGCTTTAGAGTGGGTGAGATAAGTTGGTTTAGAGTCCAGAAGGCCTAGTGTAAAATCCTGGTCCTACATACCAGCTGCAGAGGCAAGTTACAACATTGCTCTACTTAATTATAAAACTGATAAAATGTATTTAGTTTACGGTATTTTTATATTAGCATCTATATTGTATTTAGCCCTTTGTGTGTGTGTGCAGGGGGAGGATTTTGTTACTTTTCACCTGAATTTCTCAGGTAGGCAGAATCTCTTGGTTCTGGCTACAAAGTTGAGCTCAATTCCATTTTTCCCTTCCTTATGTATAATTCATTCTGCAAAAGGGGAAGCTGCATAAAGCTGAAATGAAGACATGCTTATCACGAAAAGCCATCACCCTAGGTCAACTCTGAAAGCCAAAAGGAAGCTGGAATCTGAGTGAACCTGGAACCCCAAGAGTTCTCAGCAGAGCCCAAGACAAACCCCAGCTCAATGAGTGAGGGACTGAGAACAGGAGAGCCAATACTGGGAAATTCATTCAAATAATAATGCTTCAAAGGCCAATTCAATAGCTTGTATATTATTTTAGACCTTTCCGCCCTTTCTCTTCTGCGTTCCAGATGTTCTACTGTGTATGTTCAATAAACTTTCTCAAAAGGTGGAAAAAGGAAGCAATGGTCTCCCCAGATGCAGAGAACATGGGTGACGCCCCCTCCCCAGATTGTAGAATTTTTTGCCTTGCATAACTGTTTGCATGATAGGCAAGACAGCAAGACGTGGCCCACTGTTCTGACTTGGTCAGAGACTTCCCCAGCGACAAAGGGCAAACAAACTTCTGGAACCTTACCCTGTTATTCTTCAAAACATGAGTTGTATTTTCTTCTGAGGCAGTCAGACTTAAAAATGGTTTTTGCTTAAATTTGTGCCTTTTTACTTCAGCCTACAAATGCCCAATAAACAACTAAAAGCAGAACAAAGCTTGGCTCTCATTTTGTATCCTTCTCCTCAAAACTTTGGACACAGGTATATTAGTCATTTAAGGAGTGTCTGTCTAAAAGTTGACAGAACAAAGTTTATTAGTCCAATATTTACCTAGCTTAATTTATCTCTTTCAAGACAGAGAACACAAAATTTAACTAAGGGACACATCGTGACTGCCAGTTTCTTCTAGTTCCAACCCCCCCGCTCCAGGGGGGGTGCTACTAAAGGTCTCCAGTCACTGACTGTCCTAAACCAGTGTCACCAGGGTCCCAAAAAGTCAGAGCCCCACAGGACTGAAACCACAGCAAATGGGACCATAGCGTGGGAAACATTACTATCCCTCAAGCCATGAGGATTCCTCCAGAGCTGCAAAACTGTGACTAAGATAACCAATGACGGGATGCCAGCCCCCCATATTACCCCTAAAGCTGGTCTCCTTCCTGTGTGGGTGGGCCAGCCTGGTCCTCCTCATCACAGTGCACCCCTCCAGCTACCACCCAAGCTGCAGGCCCCTCCCTGTCTTCTCTCTTATGTTGCAGTGGTAGCTTTTCCTTGAGATTCATACTTGCTGCTTTAGTTTTCATTTCTTTTACTGTGCTACCTCAGTTGTTGAATGGCTCCGAGCTTGAACTTTTCACTACCCAGACAGCAAAGTTAAAAACCAAAAATCTGCTCTTGTGTTAGTAACTTTGCTCAATAGCCTAACTAGAAATCTGACTTGAAAAAACCTGTATAGGCTGAGAGTGTGTCATGTGTAACATCTCACTGCAGACACAAAGGAATAATGCTCCAATCTAAGAGCTGCTTTCACTCAGACAACACAGCGCCTGTGTTAGTGTGTTTAAACATTTGTCCTTGTTTTTGTTTGTTTTATTTGTGTAAAATATTGTAACCATGGCTCCAAAGAAAGTTATCAATATCAGCAGTAAAGGTAAGAGGAAAACTCTGGGAACCATGAGAGATACAGTTAAAGAAAAAAAAAATCATTGTGAAATTTGTTAAAGTCCCAGAAAAATGCATTTACAAGTATAATTTGGGGGACCAAGAATCAATTATTTGGCTTTCTATTATTTCTTATAGGAAAAATATGTTCAACTCTCAAAGTTTTTGGTGTTTGAACACAAATTTGCAACAAATTAAGTTTGATAATGGAGGTATCACTAAAGGACCCACACTAGCCAGGACAGATTCACTCCTTTCAGTGACAGAAAACTGATTGATCTGAGGGTTTTATTTTCATTATGCTGCAAAAAATTATCCCATTTCCACTAAACAGGCAAGGGAGTCTTGAGTGGGACCTGCTGTATGTGTGCGGGATATCGTTCAATCCCACAGCATCCTGAGCAGTGGTATTACTACTTCAGACTTTGGAAAGACTTTGGAAACTGTGTACCTGAGACTAGACTCAGTTAAAGCATTTGTCCCAGGCTACAAAGCTAGAAGGAGATGGAACTGTAGCTCCAAAGCATGGGTTCACTTGCACCCTGTTCCCACAGGCTGAATGGTGGCAGGGAGTAGATGGCTGAGACCTCCATTTTATGGGTTGCACTTAGCTCAAAAGGCTAAGCTTGCAGGAGGAGCCCAAAACCATAAGCCAGACACATCGATACATACCTATAACCCCATCTTTTCTGGGAGGCTGAAGCAGGAAGACTGAAATTTCAAGCCCAGTTTGGGCAATTTAGTGACTTAGTAAAACACTAACTCAAAATTAAAAATAATAGCGGTAGGTATATGACTCAGTGTGAAAGCCCTGGGTCCAATGCTCAGTACTACAAAGTAAAAAACTGTTAATAAGGTACAGTTTGTCAGTAAGAAGAATGAAAGGCTAGCAGATCACGTCAAGTGGATGCCTGCCTAGTGAAAACAGCAGTCTGTCCGTGCTGGGAAATGCATGGCTGGGCAGTCTGTGTGTCCACAGGGCACCTTTCGCCTGCATCAGGACCACAGCCAAGGCCCTCCAAGTGTCCCTTCGGCCTCTGTTGAGTATAGAAGATGCTATGATCCCTTAACTCAGGATTTCTCAGTATGTAGTTTGAAGATTATTAATCCTGGGAGATCCTTGGTTGAAAAGAGAGGGTCATAAATGTCAAATATATTTGCTAAAATGCTACTTTCATAAAAGTTTACTACAGAATAAAGAGTAGTAAAGGATCTGAGAATATCTACAGCAGAAGTCCTGTGTAACCCTGGGTTCCTCTTTTTCTCATGATACTTACTAACACACACGGCCTCTCGGCAGCTTGCTGAGGCTCCATTTCTGCCTTTGCTGCCTAAAAATAACATAACCATATACAAACGTCTTAGTGGCTCAAAACTCCAGTTTCCTCATCTAGAAAATGAAAGGGTACATTAGTGCTGTGTGAAGCTCCGGAGTTATTTGTGAAGACTAAATATGTACACATATAAAAAGCCTTGCTTCCACGCCTTCCAGGCAGTAAGCATGGTACTGTGAACTGCTAGTTTTAGTATCCCACTGACCAAATGTCCTTTGTAACATATGTTGGGATTAGAGTCCTTCCATATATTTACTTTCAGGGAGATAATCTTGGTATTAGTATGTCAATTCTGAACTTGCAAGAACTTAAGAGTGGCAGATACCCAATTAGGATTGAGGTTCTATTAGACCTTGAATTATTTTCTATAAGTTTCTTGTACTTATGCCTTGTATTGTTGTAAGTTCTCTGAACAAAAGTATTTTTTTATACTTTGATTCTACCTTCCAAAGTACATAGCAAAGCCAAATAGGGAATATGTCTTATAAAAATGAAATTGGAAAAGACCAAAAGTCTTTAGTCAAGATATGAATCTCTCATCTCTTATTTGGGGAAAGGAAAAAAAGCCCATGGCAAAAACAGCTTTTTTTTTTTTTTTTTTTAAATCAGTCTTTAGGTCGTGCTGGCATGGAAGGCTACACACTGTTTGGGGAGAAGGAAGGAGAATTCTGCAGTGAAAAACATTTTGATCTGGTCTCAGGGTGGCAAGAAGGAATCTGAAACTCCTTTCTTTTTCTTTTTTTTTCTTCTCTCCTTTCAATCTACTTTTTCAGGTGGCTATAGTTAATTTGCAGTTACTATACACAATTAGAAAGTTAATGGCAGACAATATTAACCAAGAGTCTTAACGGAAAGATTACACATTTAAGGATTTAGAGTTAAACGTTGACTAGTCTTGTAACAATATAAACCAATGACAATTTTTCAATAGATATTAATGGATGATAGAGAAAATGACATTTGATTAGAAGACCTCTTGAGTGATTTGCTATTCTGTGATTGTCAGATTACAGCTGGGAAGTTTCAAACCCCAAGAAGCTGACCTGAAATATTCAGATGAGTATTCCCTCAAAAGGTGATTGAGCTCAAGGTGCCCGTGGGTGAGATGGCTCCCCATGACCTTGGTCATGTGGTGTGTCTTGGCCTCTGCAAATGACTCAGTCCTGAAATGCAATGCTTGGCAACTGAAAACAGGGCCAGTCTGAGCCCAGATTTCAGAATAAGACAAAGCAACCAGCATGCCTGGGCAGAGGGCTGAATTCAAACTAATCATTCACATGAGGTTGCAGTAGGAATTTGCTCAACTATTAGACTCAGTGCAAGACTGGAGTTTATCAGCAGTCAGGTCAGGAGGAGGCTGGCCAGGGAACTGGGGTAAAAGTGGGGCTGAGGTGACTCTGCAGGCCTGGAGCTTCCCAGGAGGGTCTGATGAGACAGCTCCACACTGCTGTCTGCTGCTCGGGATTTGATACGCAGTCAGGAACCAGCCTCCGCCAGCCCTGCTGAGTTTATCCGTGTGTTTGACCACAACTTTCTGATCTCCAAGCCAAATTCAGTGTGAGAGCTAAATCGAGCATAGAGTCTAATAATTTCTCTGGGGCCTTATCTGGAGTTGCCTTTCATCTCTGACTTAGTAAATCTCCTTTCTCCCAAACAAAATTAAATAAAAATTCCAATAATTTCTGAGCTTCAATCCATTTTTCTTTCTTCCTCTACCCATCTTCTTCCATTCCCTTCCACTAAGCCCTCAAATGCTACCACTGAATCCTCCTTTTTCAGGCAACCCAGAAAGAAAACAAGTTGTCCACATTGTTTCTAATTATTCCTTTTATCCTGTTACAGGGAACAAAAAGGAAGAGGTCCCTCAGAGAAGGCAGAAATGCTTAGGATTACTGAGAGCCAAAGTCAGACAAGACCTAGAAGGGAAATTTCTGAGCCAGGGGCTGATCAGCCCTGTTTTCATCATTTTCTCCTTTTTTTTTTCTGAAGAGAAAGGTGGATGCTTGGCAGTAATACTCCAGCACATGATCAGGGCTGGGCTGAGCCTGAGCTTTGGAAGTTTGGAGCATCACGACTTGTCTGTATGGACCCCAGAGAAATGCCCCAAACACCCCAAGTTCTAAAAGATATTCCACTCTTCCCATTTACAATTCCTCTTCTTTCTGTAGAGTTCATCTTAAAGTCTTCCCTTGCTCCTCAACGCTGGCCCTGTGGTGTCTGCTAGCCTGCTCCTGGAGACCTCCTGAGCACAGACTGCAGGTGAGAACTGTAGTGACTGGTGGAAACCCTGGCCTCTGAACGGGGCTCTCCCTGAGGCCAGGGACTGTGCCAAGTCCTCCTCCTAGATATCTTGTTAGTGCCAGCATGGAGTCTGGAGCAGAATGTATGCAAAGTAAGTTCTTGCTAATTGTTAGAGCTGAGCTCCTCTGCTATCTTTTTAATCTAAAATCAGAGCTCAGAAAGGCAAAGGGATGCATCACCACTCACAGGAGCTAGTGTGTGGTGGGAAAGGACCTGAATTCAAGTCCATCTGATTCCAGAGCCTATGTATATATAGTCTTTCTATTCTGTCATGAGGCTTTGCAAAGTTCTCAAGAGTTTTTCTATCCCACTCCAACCCAACTGGTAGAACCAGGAAAACACAGCTTGTTTAAAAATGGAAGCGGAAAAGGGTAGTATGGGTCTTCATTCCCCAAACATTCACCACAGGTAAGGACACTGGTGATGCGCCCAGCTCTGGCACAGACCCTACCTGTGGGGTGTCTATGCACACTTCCCAGGGCTTGGTTTCCTTATCTGTGCATGAGACTGGAGCCGGGAGTGGGGGAGGCACCCGGAAGGCACTCAGTGAACGGCGGCCGTGCTACTGTGGTTGGAAAGATGGCTCCTCCTCATCCCGTGTGGCCAGGCAGAGCACAGGAAGCAGGCCAGGGGAAGGTGCACTAACCCTCCGAAGGATGAATTGTTTGCTCAAAAGTAGATTCAGAAGGCATGACACGTGGAATCTGAGTTGTCTTAGGAGACACAAGACAAAACCTAACACCCTGAGCGATTCTTTGAGGCCCTGGATGGCACGCTAATAGCAGTACTCAGAGATGTTTACGCTTCTCCTTTAAATGGTTGTTCAGACCCAGGAGCATCTGCATTGTCCTTTTTGTCTTTGGAGTCCAGTAACAAGATAGCAGTGCATGTGAAAATCCCTCTACAAGTCATAAAAATCCTTCATTCTCAATAGCTTATGAATAAAAACAACATCCCACACATGTGGGAAAAGAAAACAGACCTCCTCTGGCAGTGTGGCTGAGAACATAGCATTTCCAAAATACTTGCAAAACAAAATGCAATTAGATCACCAGGAGGAAAAAAAAAAATGAACACAGATGTTTCTTAAAAATACACATTCCCCTCTCCATCGTCTACTTTTTTCTTTCATAGCCATCCACATTTCCCTGCACGCATATATATAAAACATATAATATATAATATTGTATATATATATATATGATGCTCTTGCTGATGCTGATGAAAATTCAGCTGTGGAAGACGTATTCCTTTCTGCAGATGTTTTGTGTTATCTCAATGTGTTCCTCAAGAAAGTGTCTGTTCATCATGCCAAAGAAAACAATCCTGTGCAGCAGGACTTTGTTCTTCTGCCTAAAAAAGTCCCCAAATAAAGCAACAGCTGCGAATGGTTAGAAATAAACTAGCTACCATTCTATTCTGCAATTCCCTTCCTCTGCGCCCTTCCCCAGCCCCTTTGTGGTACCCTCCAGTCTATCATGGTGTTTGGACCAAATGAAAGGAAAAGAGACTAACATGCAATTATATGTTCTAAACAGATTGTTAATTCTTTCAGACATGCCATTTTCCAGGCGCAGGAAGTGCTGTTTCAGCCACCCAAAGGAGCGACTGTAAATACAGTGTGTTCGCTTGTCACACTTCCGCCAGTCCATCAGCACCACTTCTCAGCTACCAGAGGCGGCTGTTTACCCACATCTCCAGGATTTCAGCCTTGCTCGCCTGAGAGCTCAGGAGAAGCAGATGAAGAAAGATCCAAGGAAACCTGAAAAGGCTGTTCACCGTGCATCAACAATAAAAGCCATTTAAAACTAAAACCTCACTAGTTCAAGTCTGCCCAGATTTTGCTGAAAATCTAATGGACCAAATAAGATGGAGTAAGCTGAGAATGAAATGTTAATGAACTTCAAGTCATGTTGAAGAACCAGTAATTTGATCATAAGCACCAGTCAGAATTTGAAAATGATCCAGATTTGTCATGCATGTGATATCATCACTATCTACACAAATAAAACTGCTCTTATTCACCAGTAAGTGCTTTTTTCCCATTATGTGCAAGGCAATTAGAACAAGCTTTGTCTAAATAGTAATCTATAAGCTTCTCTCTAACCTCACTGCCTCTTCTCTAGCTCAAGCCACCATCATGTGCCTGGCTCACCTTTCCATAAATTACCTTCCTCTATTTGTATATTTCTCTAATCTCCACCTGACAGATGTAGGAGCTTTCTGAGATGCAAAGCTAACTAGAAAATATGACAAAATTCCACCTGAATTTCTGCATAAGACTAAGTTTCCTACTGCTTCCTAGGTAACAGCAAAGCTCTTTATGTGATCTCCACATATGCATCTCTCTGTCATCACCCCTGGATGATGCATGTGATAACTCAACCATTTAGAACTAAGATCCTCACACTCGCTCACTTCTGGCACTCAGAAACACCTTCTTCAGTTTCTCCTTTTTGTCTGGGTGACTCCCGTCTGAGAGTCAAATCTCAACTGAATTATGACTTCTTATGGAGTGCCCTCCCCACTCGCCTCACCCTCTATTAAGGCATATGGTACACTCTATACTTCTCTTATAATATATGTAATGCCCATCTCATACTGCCCTTTCCTTATTGGTTCCCAATGGACTAAAAGATTTTTAATGTCAAAAACTGTATCTGTTCACTGTTAAATCCTTGGCATTTAATGGGTGCCAGAATGTGGTGATTTTCAGTAAGCATTTGTTGGATTCATACAATGGAATATCACCTTCCTTAACTTCATGGATTGAAATTCCTGCCCACAAGCTGATGGTTATCGGGAGGCGGAACCTTTGGAAGCTGACAGGTTAGGAGAGCAGACATTCCATAACTGACATTTGTGCCTCTATAAAGGAAGTCCCTTTTCTTTCGTCATGTGATGCTATAGCAAGGAAACTGCTGTCTGTGATTCTGGAAGACAACACACACTCACCAGTGAATTTGTTGGTGCCTTGATCTTGGACTGACCAACTTCGAGAACTATGGAAATAAATATTTTTTGTTTGTAAGCCATCCAGTTCGAGGTATTTTTGTTACAGCTGCTCAAGCAGACTAAGACAGTGAATACATGAACAAATTTCCACATAAACCAGAGTAATGTGTGGCTGGTGAGGTGCTTCATCTGCCTGGTTTGCCCTTATGTTTTGTAACTCCCAAAGTGGCTCCTGAATAGAGTCTGAAACCATTGCTCTACAGAAAGATTTCAAAGTAATTGCTATGGGGCACTGTCTACCTTGGCATGTCAAAGGCAGTAAGACTGCAGTGAAAATTAATGCAAACATCCCAGCATCAGAGAAGAAAATGCATTTTCCTATTAGGTTTTACTAATAGTGAGGCTGAGCATCTCCCTCAAACTGTACTACATATTTATAGTCAATATCTAATTTCCCAAGGTTTCTAAACTTTGCAATATGCAAGGCTTGGTAACTAAGCCTGATCATTCTTTCTGGGGGAACCCAACCTGAGGAGTGCTTTGTAGAGCCAGAAGGAAACAGGCAACAGGAAGAAATTAAGCTGACACAGGAATGTTACTGTGGGGGGTCTTTTCTCAATAGAAAGGGTCTAAGAAAGGGAAATTTGCCAAAAAAGTCACGGCAGATTCTGCACATGTGAATCCAGCCATTCAGAGCTGAGAGGAAGACTGGGGTGCAGACACGCTATTACTTGCATCTGTGTGTAAGAGCCAAAGAAAGAAAGTTGGCTGAATCAAAATGAAACCAGGAATATTGTTCTAAAATCTGATTACTGGGTCAGAGTTGACCTAACTTCATGAACTGAACTGTGTGTTTTAAGTCAATGATTTACTTGACTGTATTTTGAACTATAGGCCCTCAGGGGTTCCAAAGGACCATAAATGAGTCAGGTAAGGTGGGTGTAATATAATAAGGAATGCTCTGGACTTAGTCGGGCTGGAGAGCATGTTAGGAAGGAAAGAGAAAAGTGTTTTCAGTCTCAGCTCTCGGTCATTGAACAGGAAAATAGGTCCAGGATTGCTGGACTTGATCTCGAGAAGTCTAGATTCCTGTGTGAAACTGTTGCATAACTGAATGTTGGTTAATTCAAGATACTTTCAAAATTTCAAACATATTAATATTTTAATGTATATTTAAAATGTGTATATTAATGTATATTAAATGTATTAAATATGTATTAAATAATGTATATTTAATGTATATTTAAAATGTAGTCAGCCTGGAAGCTGACTACAGGGTGGCAGATTAATTTCCTAAAACTTTAAGAAATTAAAAAGAAAAAGTCTCATAGAAATATGCACATGCAATATTCAGATCTTGTTTCTAATAGGATTCTCCAATAACAGGAATCAGGAAACCTTGCAGAAATAGCTGATTCTAGGGCTGGGTATAAAAGATGAACTACCAGAAAGAAAGGATGTGCTCAAGAAGAACCAACAATGAGAACTGTCAAAGGGCCACAGAGGCCAAACTGCAGGAGCAATAAGATAGACAGAGTCAATAAAACAAAAATATTCATGAATCTACTCTGATATAAATGAATGGCTGAATAATAAATTGGACACTGACAAATCTGTGCAGGAGATTTCTAAATACTTTACATATATATTCTCTCCTCAAGGAAGAGAAGCTCCTAAACATGAGCCACACTTGGTGAGTAGCTTCCAAAGAGTACAGGATAGAAGAAGGGAGTCACTATACCACAGAGATCTGTCAGACATGACCCTGGCCAAGTATCCTGCTTAACGTCAATTGAGATAAGTCAGGTTCACAGGCTATACCTTTGACACAAAGTCTCTTTGCTTGTGTTATCTGTGCTTAGAACCCATCAACCCAGTTCAACTATGAAAAAAAAATTAGGCAAACAAAAAATGAGGGATATTTTACAAAATATCCTCAAATTATCCAATGCACAAAAAACAAGGAAAGTCTGAGAAAATATTACGGCTCAGAGGAGTCTAAAGAGACAGAGACTAGATGTCTTGGATACCTGGTATCCAAGCCCAGGGAAAAGGCACTGGGAAAGACATAGCGTAGAAAACTCTGCACACGGTGTGGAGTTTAACAATAGTCATGTTCTGATGTTAGTTCCTTGGTTGTAACAAATGCATTGTAAATGTAATGTAAAATGTTACCAATATGGAAAACTGGGATATATGGAAACTTCATAGTATTTTTGCAACTTTTCCATAAGTCTAAAAGTATTCTAAATAACAAGTTTATTTATATTTTAAAAACCACTCTATTGGTAAAAAAATATTTGATTGGTTCCAGGCACTATGAGTGTGGCTTCTGGTGGAAATGCTGACATTTCTGTATTTGGTGATAGAAATCTTTTTTTGGGGGTGGGGTGGGTACCAGAGATTAAACTCAGACCGCACTTATGCCACTGAGCTAAATGCCTGGCCCCAGTGATAGAAATCTTTGATGAGGACAGGCTATACAATTTGAAGAGCCCCTTATTTGAAAATTATGCAGCATTCCATGATGGTGACAACAGAGTATTAGGCCAAGCCCAGGGCCCATCCGAGTGTAGGTCTGTGGGATGGTACCTGCACATACCCAGCCGCTACACTATGACCTGAACGTAGCTGTGAACCTAGTCAGCCTTGCTCCACACAAAACTACTACCACACACTCTTTGTTTGCTCATCAGCTAATTTAAATAACAGTTATTTGGAGGCTGTGCTAGATCCTGGGAATTCAGCAATAAGCAAAAATGTCACAGCAGATGGCAATTGATACGATCACCCGATACTTGGTACTAAATTCTGGCACTGAAAGTTGTCTTAGGACCTCCCTGAAGTAGACACATCTCAGAGAGGTTAATCCCTTCACTCTCCCCACTTTGCCAGTTTTTCCTATCTCACCTGCAGCATGACCTACCTATATCAAACTCCTAAAAAAGTGATTTTAAGTGCTAAAATTAAATACATAAAAGCTTTAAGACCATTTAACATGTTGTAAACATTTTAGTTATATTGGGTTCTAAGTGAAACTTCTATTTCCTGAGCATCTAATGGTACCATATATTAACATATATAAGTATTCATACCCAAACCAACCAACTGGTAACCCAGAGCAGTTGTTGTTGTGGTTTATTTAAATGTGCCCCCAAAGTCTCATTCAGTCATGGAGGTGACTGAACCTAGCATTTATGATTGGGTCGTTGTCTAGCGCTTGGATTAGTGGTGTGAATGTCTTACCTGCCCAGGGGTGGAGCCAGTGTAAAGGGAGGAAGAAGGTGTGTCTTTCTCTTTTGCTTTTGGCCAGGCTGCTCCAGGCTGCCTTTGAGCCAACTGACTATGGACAGAAACCTTCAAGAATTGTAAGAAATAAAGCTCTCCTTCCCCAACTGTGGGCGTCAGGTATTTTAACAATGAGTAAATGTAACCAACACAGTTATTTTTCCCATTTGCACATGAGAGAACAGGAAGCGAAGGTATGTTGAGTTACTTGCCCAAGTGAAACTGGTGTGAAGCTGAAATTTCAATCCAGAAACAGCTCATCTGTTTCCCAAATAATATGCCCTTTGCTCCTCCAAAATCAAGGCAGTTTCTTTTTTAAAACTACCTTTATTATCAAAAACTATCACTCAATAGTTAGCCAGGGTTTCAAAACAATCATAGCTGAAATAAATTACTATTAGGCCACTAGCCAATTTTAAGGTTCTTTTTTTTTTTTTTCTGAAACATGATTTCTGAGAAAAGTCTGAAAATCCAGGAAACTTGTCTTTTGGAATTTGATGTGCGTGCGCGCACGCGCGTGTGTGCGTGTGTGTGTGTGTGTGTGTGTGTGTGTGTGTGTATGTGTGTCAGGGTGGGCCAGGTTGAAAAGAGGAATGGGAGGGTGCAAAGAACCAAACCAATTCCTCCTGTAGGATCTGAGATTTCAACCCAGGTGAGACACTGATGGTTATAGGCCAAGTCAGCCAGCAAGAGTATTTTCTTGAGACTATGTATATCTGATATGTTGCTAATGTTTAGCAATTAGGAGCCACAACACGAAGATCAAGAATTGTAAGGGGGATTTAGCTCAGTGGCATAAGTGCTTGCCTGGCAAGCGCAAGGTCATGAGTTCAATCCCCCCGGTACAAAAAAAAAAAAAAAAAAGAATGTGGCACAACTGGGAGCTGAAATTTCCCACATGGCAAGAGCTGGGCAATGTCTGGCTCCTTACACATGGGGGACGCATCCACTCTAGCACCTCCATTCCTCTCGCTCATTTATTCTGTCAGCTTTCCTTTAGGGAAAACGGTGCCTGTGGTTAATAGATGGCAGCAAGTGGTGGCAGCCTCTGTGCCTTTATTAGGACAGTCTTCCGCCCTGAGTGGAGGAGAGGTTTCATCCATGCGGCCATTTCAAATTAGTGCCCACTGGTCTGCCACCAGCTCCTTCAGGCTGAGCTGTCAGCCTCGGCTATTGTCAGAACACCTTTACTGCATCGCTTTATAAAGCCAGGAGGGTCTTGGTTGCGTAGAAAATGTCCATTGACCACACTGGAAAATCATGACCCTGGTGACATTTCTGAGCACCTCAAACCTTCAGATTCCTTTTTCCCCCAGGCCCCACTGAGCGCAGCAGTAGCATGGTCCCTCTTTACGTTCCACATTTAGTACAAATGTGTAAAAGGCACCATTTGCTTGCTTTCTGAAGGTGATCTGAGGGGGCACAGACAGACAGACTTTTTGGGGTTGACGAAGGCAAAGGGATTTGCTGTTTTGCAACCCAGGAGTCTCCTCCCTGTGTCTTCAGCATTTAGAGGCTATCCTCGAGTTGTAATGCACTTGAGTTTCTTTCCACCCACCCGCCTGCACAGTATACTTGGACACTACTGCACCCTTCACTGTGACACCTGTGATCTGTGATACATTAACTAACTGCGGTGATTCATCAGCAGTGTCACTGGTGCACTATTAGCCAGCTGTGCTTCCACAGGAGAGAACAGAGAACTTGCACTCATGCATCCTGAGGTCTGTAGGAGCCCCCTTGCTCCTTAGGGTCCTGTGAAGTTTCTCATTTTCTGACCCCAAAGGCATAACATCCATTGATTGGGACCTCGATTTGTCACATTAAACTGTTTTCCAGTTCTCTGAAAAATTTACTTACAAATCTATGGTTACTTTTCAGATAGATATTATGGAACAATACCAGGTAACTGCCTAAATTGTTTTGCTCTAACCATAAAAGTAATATTAAGAAAGTAGAAAATGCTATCAAGTGAAAGTATCATTTTTTGGTAGTGGGATTTGAACTCAGGACCTTATGCTTGTCAGGTAGGCGCTATGTTGCTGAGCTACAACCCCAGTCCAGTAAATATCATTTTATCATCTATAAATTACTAACTGCGGTGATTCTTTGGCACCAAGGATTGCAGCCACTAAGATATTTTGGTTCATTGCTTTCAAATTTTAGGGCTGTTTTTGTCTGTATAGTTTTTAAAAATAAGATCAAACTCACACTGTATATTCAGTTTGGGCGCTCCTTTCTGCTCTTACCATTCATTGTACCATGAGCATTAAACATGCTTTGAAAAATGAACCTTTATAAGAGCATCACACAGATTCAACAATTCATAAGACAAAGCTGGAATGATACTTTTTTTTTTGACACCAAGAATCAAACTCCGGGCCTCACAGTTGCGGGCAGGCACTGTGTCACTGAGCTCTATCCCCAGCCCTTGAATGATACTCTTTTGTGCACATCTCTCTGGCAGTTAGTTAGTATCTGACAATATTCTTTGATTACCTCCTTGGAAGTGGGAGAAATTCTGTAGTTTATACTAACAGTACATTTTATACTATACTCCATAATAGATTTTTATAGAAAATACTAAAATTTCCCTACGTCTCGTAATAAAATTAATTTGCACTATTTGCCTTGCAATGTTGATGCTCCGTAGCACACTACTGAGTTCCTGGCAATGTGCCTGGGGAAACACCAACATAAGACTCATGACCAAAGTTGTAACTGGTACTCTGACTTCAACTAAAATTGTGTTTCCCAACCTGAACTCTGAAGAGAAGCAAAAATGGAAAAACTAAATGGCAGTGTCCTACACTAGACTGAATGTGAAATTCTCCAGAACTTCATGTGTGGTCTCTCTGTGGAGATGCTTCTTTAGAGCAGTGGTTCTTAAAGCATGGTCCCTGGGCCAGCAGAAGCAGAAATATTCACAGATGTGACAGAACTGCAGATTTCCAGGCCCAGATCTACCAGCACTGGGTCAAACACTTCAAGCCTAGGACTCAGTGATCTGAGTCCTACAATATTCTCCAGCAATCCTAATCTATACTAAAGTTTACAAATCACAGGCTTAGGATGATGTTTTGTGCATATTTTGGGCAATGGTTAATCAGGAGAGCCCTGATTAACCAGACTGGGTGGGTTGGAGATTCCCAGAACCTGATGTCAGGCAGACTTGAGTTCAGGTTCCTGGACTGCTATTTACTGGCAAATAATTAGGCTCTCCAAGCCTAGTTTCACCATGCAGGATGTGGAGATATTAATAGTATCTACCTCATTGGGTTGTTGTGAGAATGAAGTGGAAAGTAAAACAGAGAAAGGTATTTTTCAATATAGGCAGAGCTTGATAAATATTTCTGATTATCTTTACCCATCAGAGAATCATCATTAGCTGTTGAGAGATCAGGAAGGAGGATTCAGAAATGGACAGAGCCACCCAATCTGGTGGTTTGAACTTTCAAAACAGATGTTGGCTTTCCAACTCTAGAGCTAAGCCCAGACCTGGATTACACCTGCTGTGGGCATGAATCAGGAGTTGTCTAGAGGAGACAGTAAGTCATTCTCTTAGGAGCTGTCTTCAAACCGTGAAGTGCTGAAAACACATGGCTAGAAAGCCAAGTGTATTTATCTGGACTAAAAACTGCCCAGGGTAGGAGAAGGGAAAAAGGAAAGAGACAACCTGTAAACACAGAGACCAGTTCTCCCAGCGGGGAGCCTCAGAGATGACGAATCTTTTAGAGACCAAGTACCCAAACTGCAACACAAAACCCACTTATTTATTGAAAAGTACCAACACTGCAATTAGATCTGAACAAGAGTTGTTGGTTTAGAACAGGAGGTTGTTAAAAACAGCTGCTATCCAATGCTCAGTTGCTGGGTGACTTGGTTCTTGCGCTGGCAGAGAAAGCTCTGCATGTCTGCTTTGGCACTGGTGCCATAGGTTCACCACCAATGCCCTACAGGTTTTGTTAAAACACAGACTGCCAGGCTACACCACCAGAGTTTGAGTGCTGGGAGAGTGGGGTCCAAGAATTGTCGCACCTCTAACAAGTTGCAGACGACTCTCACACTGACATGGGCACACTTACTATGCTAAATTGAAAACACTGGCAAGAGTTCACGAAACTGAAAGACTATTGAGCTGCGACCTAGAAATGTTACAGAATTGGAAAACTATTCTCTATGACTTTCCTTTTTTTTTTTTTTTTTTTGTCTTTTTGAGACAGGCTCTCACTAAGCAGTTCAGACTGGCCTTGAGCTCACTTTGTAGCCCAGGCTGGTCTTGAACTCACAGCAATCCTCCTGCCTCAGCCTCCCGAGTGCTGGGATTACAGGCGTGAGCCACCACGCCCGGCCTCTCTATGACTTTCACATCATTCAAGTCCCCTTTGATACGCTGTTTAGGTCTGCCCCAGGGTAAGTAAGACTAGCCAACCTTACTGTAGGTCCGAAGCAGGGACAGGGCAGGCAGAGGGATGGACAGGCTGGCTGCTCGGCTTTCACAGGTGTGTGTCTGTCTGTGTGTGTGTGTGTGTGTGTGTGTGTGTGAATCATTTACAATCAGATGGGATGGCATCTGCTCCCCTCTCCCAAGCTGCTGACACATATCGGTCACTTGCTATGGTAAGTGCCGTCTAACCCTGTCTGCATATCCATGAGGTAGATATTGCTTGTATCTCCATTTTACACACACAGAAACTGATGTTCAGAGAGGCAAAACAAATTTTCTGGGCACAGGTACCTAGTCATATAGACCAGAAATCAGAACTGAAAACCTTCGCAGGTATGTTCCTGACCTATGTATGCAGTGGGTAAGGGCCCCTGCTTCTAGACTAAAAACACCAATGCCTGAGAGGGCTTTCAGTAGCCGGTCATCCTGGATCTGGCCTGGTGAGGCAGTGGGGGTGATCACTGCCCCTGCGCAGCGGCCGTGGGGGCACAGCCCGCAATCCTACCCAGCTGCCCTCCAGCAAGCCTGCCTGAAGATCTCCGAGCCATAGGCGAGATTGCCCAATACAAACTAAGCCAAAGCCACTGGGTCCAAGACAGGTTTTGGACAAGAGCCATCAGTGCTGATTCTCCCAAATAACAGAACTACCCAGTGCAGGAGGCGTGAAGGGAGTGAAACAGACTGTGAGACCCTGGAGGGGCTGCAAAGAGTGGAGGTGCTGCGAGGCATTTCTCTGGTCTAAATACATTATGACTATTTTTTAATTTTAACTTTTTAATACGGTCCAAAGTAATTGGTGCTGTCATTTCCTCATTTAAAAACAAAGCTTGTTCATTAAAAATAGTTTTATTCTGTCGTAGAATACTCAAAATGTGAAGTGTACTGACACAATGGCTAAAATGTTAATCCCAGTGAAACGCATGATGTGTTAATGTCATAGAGCCTTCTGGAAAACCTTGCGAACAGTGTTCAAATCCTTACAGCCGTGTGGTCTAGAGGCCACAGTCAGGACTGAGTTTTTAGTTCACAGCCTTTCTCATCCAAGTATGGCTTTTTTTTAAAAAAGAAAAAATAATAATAGTATAAAGTTTCAAAATAAGATTGTAGGAGAGTAACCAGGGTTAGCACATTGCTGTTTTCAAAGTAGTTGCTCCTATTACAAGCTATCGGAATGAAAAACTGATCAAACAAGAGAGGCACACACCCTTCATTTCGGTGCACTAATACCGTAATAGTAGTAGTATGTGAACTGTTTTGTGTGTATTTATTTAGTTAGTTTCCTTTCCCCTTCCTCCTTTTCTCCTTTCCCCCATCCCAGTTTCTCTCTCCTTCTGAACAGCTTCCTTCTAACTTCACAATATCTATGGTACATTCTGGACCCTATTTACTTTTTCAGCTTTGTATTCCCTGGGTCAGGGCCAGTCTCAAAGGGGTCGCATACTGTGGCACATGCCTGAAGTTCCAACTACTCCAGAGGCTTAAGCAGGAGGGTTACAAGTTAAAGGACCAGGTAAGTTCGCCAGACCCTCTCTCAAAACAAAAAGTAAAATAAAAAGGCCTGCGGATGTAGATCAGAGGTAGAATGCTCCTGGGTCCAATCCCCAGGACCTCAATCAACCACCAATTAAATAAAAGAAACCAGAGTTAAATAAAATGTCACTATTCTTGTCCTTTCCAGGAAATTTCCTGGTGCACCTAAGCCTTATATAGGTTCTGAGAAATTGTATAGTAAAGAAACCTACTCACATCTAATGTGTGTTTCCTAAACCTATTTAATCACAGGATCCTTTTCTACATAATAGGAACTTGAGGAGTGCTGAAACTATTTGATTAGACTTTAATAACCTTGTAAGAGAGGGATTATTATTGTCATTTTCTAGTAGGTAGAAGAGCCATGGTTCGACATCTAAATTGCTGCCTCTGGACTAACCTTAAGTTCACTGAGTCATATTTATAGGAGCTGTCTTCAAACTGTGAGGTGCTGAAAATACACAGAGCCAGACATGATTACCCAGACCTATACATCTGGAGAATTGGCTACCATTGCTGTCATGAACAGTTTCAGTGCACACCTATCTGAAATGGACATGGTCAAGCAGCCTGCCTCTGATGGCATTTTGGGTCAGCTCAAACAATCTCAGTCCATTCATCTTGACAACTAGCTGGCCTTACTGACTGATAAAATGTATCTGGTCATTTGGCAGGAAAAAATCGTTTCATTAAAATTACTACTTTGCAGTGACTCTTATTCCTCCATAGAAAACAACAGTGAGGTGAGCTCGTGTTAAGCCTGGAGACTACACAGAGCCATACGGTGCCCTTCAACAATGCTCTGTGGCCTCTCCTTGGCATGCCTGAGTGCTGAGCAGAAGCAGCCCTGTCCTTCAGGCTTGCCAAAGGCCTTGTAGCACAGGCCTTGTGTTCATTTGCCATGAAGTAGCGTTATAAATCAAGGCAAGTCCTTCTGGCCGTGTGGCAGCCCCTGCGTCCAGAAAGGCAAGGTTGGCGCGGGTGGGGAGCTCAGTTGATCCTTGGCCAGCAGCCATCCCCTCTGTGGGGTACGCAGATCCATCCCCTCTTGGGGTACTTAGATCATGGGTCTCACATGATTATGCAGGCTGCCAGGCAAATCTCATCCGGAGGGCGCAGGATGAACATTTTGGCCTGATTAAGGGAGTGATATAGGCATCTTGCCCTAGAAACTAGCATCCCGTCCAAACTGTCCAATTTCTGCTGCACAGTCCTAGGATGGAGCAGGAAGGAGAAAGGCTAGGGAATGGGAAGGGAGAAAGAAAGAACTTCCAGAGGATGTTTGCCTGAAGGTGTTTTCTAGCTAAGTCTCCTCCATGAGGAATAGCATACTCCCCTGAATCCTTCTACAGTACTTACGTATCATTTAAAAAAATCGGGACACAAAACAACACTACTATTTTCCCAAGTCATTTCAACCCAATCAAAGATATGCTGAGCACCCTGGAGAGCCAGACCCTGTGCTAGGCATCATGAGATACAGTGATGATAAAATACAGAAGGCAGGCCAGGATGTACCTGTACTCTGAAACTGTACTGCAGAGTACTTTGAAACTGTACTCTGCAGATTTTACAAAGGGACCCAAGGAGTTTGAAAGAGGTGCGGGGGCAGTGAGAGGCTGATAGTATGGGGTTCTCTTGGACTCGCTCATTTTCCTTCTTTCCACCAGTTTTAGCAGCTCTATTTTCAGCTGTTCTTGAGTTTTCCTGCAAGCAGAGCTGCTAGAAGACTTTTTTTTTTTTTTTTTTTTTTGGTACTGGGGATCGAACTCATGACCTCACACTTGCCAGGCAGGTACTGCACCAGTGAGTTATATCCCTGGCCCAAGACATCATTTATTGATGTCTGCAAATCCTTTGGGGATTTTTGAAGGTACTTTTTGTAGGGCTGTCCCGGGAACAAGACCCTTACTAAGCATGCAAAAGCAGATGCTAATCCTGATTGCCTTAATGGGTTCTGGCACAGGCTGCACACTTGGCGCTAATTGCTGGCTGAGCCCTTGTTTGTGAGTACAAGCCCTAGGCAGGCCTGGCTCCTCCTCAAGCACCTACTTGCTTGACAATGTGCTGCAGCGGCTGCTGGGATAAGCCCCAGTGCCCTGAGGTTTGGACATATCTCACACAAACATCTTGGAGAAGGGTACTTGTGGCCCTGTGCATGGGGAATGAAGAAGGTTCTAGACATTTCCCCCTCCAGTCATGTCTAGGGAGATTTGCTCTGGACACCTAGATGGCAACATAGAATGTGCAACAAGCACACAGATAACCCATCCTGCTGCTGCCTTGCTTCAAGCTTGTGCAATTCCCAGGCCAGAGGCAGCAAGTGGAAGGCACTGGGTGTGTGAAAACGATCTCAGGATTCAGTTTCTGAACCCACTACTGCCTTATTTGTGACCTGCAAATGCAGCCTCTCTTTAAGGTTGTATGTTCTCATTTGTAAATCATGAGGTTGTGGTTATTCTTACCCCATGAAATTTAGGAGCTAAAGTAGGCACGTGAAACTATAGGCATAGTGGCTGCCAGGTACATTTTAGCTGGTTTTAGTATTGCCCTGATTATTGACACATCTCAGAGAAACAATTCAACAGAGCCAACGGAAATGTCCAGTAACAGCCATCACCCATTTGATGGTGTTGGTCTGGAAGTAACATTTATTAAGCTGAAAACTAAAGCAGATTGAAAGGATTGCTTTGTTGATGGCCATTTTCTTTCTTCTCAGAAACAGAATGAAGAATTTATTTTTTCACATGCCAGAATGCATAAATCTGAGTAACTTCTCTCCTTAGAGAAATTCACCAGATGGAAGCTCTTTTCAAAGAAATTTCAAAATCCATATATGTAGCACAACAGGGTCATGTGTAACCCTGTACTGGTTGTCATCACATTCTTGATGGGCCTTAAGCCTCAGTCAGGCTGAGTTCCACTGATATTTTATTAGCTGTAGGAATTGCGTTTCAGAGCACATTTTGAAGGAAAACACCATAAGCTTATTTTTCCAGGGGCCAAGGCAGCAATCAAAGAATCAGCTCACGACTCTTGTTATATCCTTCATTCAAGCACACTCCTTGCCATCTATTTGCTCCCAGAAGAGTATCAGCAAAAGGGATAAGCTCTCAACCCCACTAAATCATGTCAACTCAGCACATCTATAATTTCACAGTTCCCTGTGGTTGCCACAGTAATGCAAACGTTTGTGTTGGCTTTTCCAATACAAATTGGAAATAGCAGTAAAATGTGGCAGAGTTGTTCCTGTGTACCAAAAATAAAGTTATAAGCCTGTGAAAATGAATCACTGTGACTTAATTGAAATCTCTGGCTTAAATGTGACTTGCTGTGAAAACTGAAGTTGGAAGCCTTCTTTAAACAGAACGAAGCTGGCAGGCTTGTAATCCCAGAACTCGGGAGGCTGAGACGGGAACAGAGAGGCCAGCCTGGGCTACGGAGTACAAGGCCAGAGATTCCTTGACTCGGAAAAAAAGACAAAAACAAAACAAGAGAATGAAAGGAGAGAGATGGACAAATAAACAACTGTTCATTTCAAATATTTACCATTAATGGATGGATCATAGCTTCTAAAATTCCATGCAAATTTCCCACTGAAAGGACTGAAACTGGAAACATGATTAAGGCTCTAGGTGATGCATCTCAGCGGGCAAACCACTTCCTACCACTGGCCCCATACCCTCGCCCAGAGTCCTGCTCCCTCATTGGAACCACAGTAGAGCTGAGCCTCGATGTGGGCACAGCTTTGCTACTCAACTTCCTTTTTGATCTTGCTGCACCTCAGTATACTCATCTGTAAAATAAGTGTGCATTAAGTGAGCTATTATTCTTGAAATACTTAGATTAGTGTAAGGCACAATCCCATATAGATGTTAGCTACTAGCACTATTACTATTATCATCGTGATCTTCTCCAGATTCTCCTGGTACCCTCTTCCTTCTCAGGAGTGCCCTCAAAGTTTCTTGCATCAGCAACATCATGGGAATATTTATTTTAGGGTCAGAAAGGTCTTCACCATAAAGTCATTATAGAATCTCTTTAATCACTGACCTGGGCTGACATTTCAAATCCACTGAAAGTCGCTTTGGAAGACAGAGAGCACATTGCTGAGAGGCTGAGCAGGAAAATAAGTATAGTAAATAGGGAAGAGTGTGTCTTGGGGGGTAAGAGCAACACCAGAGGTTTAACATGGAGAAGGGTCCCTCGCAGGGCCATGCTTCTTGACTGGGCATGATTTTGCCCCCACTCAAGTGATGTCTGTCTGTAAAGTCTGGAGACATCATTTGATAGTGCAGTTGGGGAGGGTGCTGCTGGCATCTGGAAGGCAGAGGCCAGGGATGCTGCTAAACATTGGACAATACACAGGATAGCTCCTAACTGCAGTGCTCAAACTCAACTATCAATAGCACCAACATTCAGAAATCTATGTTAGCATAAACCCCGGGAGGGGAAAGCACCCTGGCCCACAGAAGCTTCCAATGTAGGATAGACATTTTGCTAACTTCCAGCTACCCAACAGCTAATCCAGTTTCCAAAGGTGCCCTACCTACTTGTTAAATGATTTGTGTGGGATGCTACTCCTAGAGTGCAGCAGTGATTTCTGCAGAGCATTCCTGGTTCCTGGAGACCACAGATGGAAGCTCAGCCTTGACCCCAACACCCACGCAGTTTTTGTTTCAGCACTGACCATGAAGCAACTGCCTTCAATACATTTTTAGTTCACCCTGAAGCATCTACACATGCTCGAGTCTGAACCTTCAGAGCCAGCTCTCCAAAATGTCACCTTTCTAACTGAAACACGTCCAACTTACTCTTTTCCTCTCCTGCCCAAACATGTGTCTGACCCAACCTTCCCTAAGTAATTCCTTGGCCATCTTTCCTGATTCTCAAGCCAGAAACTCAGGCAACACCCTCCCTTCCTGTCCCCACCACATTCCATCTGCAGGCAGAATTTACCACTGCCACCGTCTAAGTTCATGTAGAAAGCGTCCCCTTCTCTGCAGCAGCCACTGTGTCACCTAATTTCCCAAATCACCTCACTCTTATTCTTGACAATTTCTAATTAACTTTCTACACAATAATCTAAGCCACCACTTTAAAAATAATAATTAAAGGGTATCATTCTTGACATCCTCGATGCCTTCAATGGAATGCTCCAATTGAAATTCAAACCATTTACACTGGTCTGGAAAAGTCTGACATTTAGTTTCTCAAAGAATAAGTCCCCCCGACCAACAGCATCACCTGGAACTTGTTAGAAATGCAAATTCTTAAGCTCCAACCCAGCCTGGGGGTGGGGCAGTGTTGAATGCTTTGGCAAGCTCTCCGGGTCCTTCTGATACAAGCCAGGATCAGAACTGTGTTAATTGCATGGGCTCTTGCTTACCCATTCCTGCCTATTTTGCTCTGTTCTTTCTGAGCACATTCCAGCCAAATAAGCTTCTTTCCAACTTCCTGAACTTGCCAGGGTCTCTTCAACATCAGGCCCTCACAGAGGCTGTTCTTGCTGCTGGAGCAAATTTGCCATTTGTCTTCTCGAACTTCAGGTCTTAGCTTGAGCTGCTTCCTCTGACCCTCTTTCAACTGTAGCTTTCTGCCTTTCACATTCTATAGCTATAACCTCAAGGTTTTCGCACCATTCCCTTTGCTACTTATGTGCTCTCTTTTATTTTCTGTCTTGCTTGTTATTCTCTGGGTCCTTCACTAGTCCATAGGGGCCCACAGGCCAGGGGTCATGGCTGCTTTTCTTTTTTAATCAATGAATACTACTGTGCTTGGTACTATATGATCAGTAAGTTACACACAAGACGGGATTGAGATCCAAGACACTTCCAGTTGAATGAAAAGGAAAAATACGTGGCCCAATGCCCTGACCACTAACCTAGACATCACTACTTGATTTCCACAGTCTTTCTCCTTAAGGTTGCATATGGCCTCAGAATTTTTCATGTCACTCTGCTCTCAACATCCAGTAAAAACAAAACAAAACATTGCTACTTGGCATGGAAATGGAGGAGACAAAGACGAACTTCAATTTCCTAATCATCTTTTAAATTTTTAATTGCTAATATTTCACAATTTCCATGTATAATAACCAACACAGAAAGGAGCTGAAAACAGGATGATCTGATTGTGGAGCTGAATCTTTCCACTGCAGGGGGAATAATACATCATAGAGGTCAGCAGTGAGACTGATAGCAGAACACTTCACCCAGTTTAAGGTACCAGAAAGTGCTGAAGTTGGAAGCTCTGTGCCTCCCCCCAATTCCTATGTTGAAATTTTAATTCCAAAGATGATGGAATTAGTGGGTGGGGCTTTGGGGAGATGAAGAATCATGAGGGTGGGCCCCTCATAAATGGGATTAGTAACCTTATACAAAAGCGCCAGAGAGCTCCCTCTGCTCCTACCAGGTGAGGACAGAGGAAGAAGCTGGGAATCTGTGACCTGAAGAAACCCTCACAAGAACTTGACTGTGCTGGTACCTTGACCTTGGCCTTCAAGCTTCCATATGTGATAAACAAATTTTTGCTACTTAAAAGCCCTCAATCTCACTGGTACTTTGTTATAGCAGTCTGAACAGACTGAATCCAAGGGATCCCAAGGCTTGGCTAACCAAGCAGGGAAGCAGAAGAGCAAAGATAGGAATGCTGCACTCATACCTGCCCTTGACATCTCCTCTTTTCTTAAAAAGAAGGTCTCAGCTGGGAAGAAGAGAGCCTCAGTAAAATGTACTCAACTCACAGCATGGTTGGATGAGGGGATGCTGCCGCCTGACAGTCTGTTCTGAACACAGGCAGCCTATCAGATCTTGCTAAGGGCTGTTTGTATGAATGAATGGTGGGGAGGGTAGGCAGGGCCCAAAGGGTCTCCTGGGAGATGTTTAAGGCTTTTCAAGTTATTCTTCTGCCCCGCACAAACTGACGCACTTCTCCTGGATCAATAATCCCCTCCTCTACTGATAATCCCTATTGTAAATTGGTTGTTTCATATGGAGCCTGGGATGGCAGAAGACTGGGAAACCACAGACATAAATTATTAAAGCAGTTTTATGAAAGTGCTATAATCAATACATTCTGTGGGTGTGGTTAAAAATAGATGTAACTCATAGCTGATTTGCAAGGGAAATGGCATAGAGGTGGAATAAGCCTTTACTTCCATGGTCACAAAGCGATGTCACACACAGGGTTGAGACTGCCTCGGTGGGCCTAGGACTTAGCTTGCAGGTATCATATGGTTAGTCAAGTGTAAAATGACTTCAAATTTAGGTAATTTTTAAAAGATTAATTTTACTTAAACTTATTTTGGCAGGAAGTTGATTTTGGCAAAGCAGATGGTTTCTCTCCAATGTTTCAACCAGAGATAGACGCAGACATTTCATAAAATTCACAAAATTGAGTTCGACATGACACCATGTCTCTCTAAGTATCCATGGGGGGAACACAGACTTCTCAATGCAGAGGAGCAATCATGTCTTATCAACTCTCACAGAAGAGTTCCCAAAAGTACTATCCCTTTATAGGTAGCCAAAGAATCTCCCCAGAGTCTTGCTAAATATTCAAATTCCAGTCCCACCCACAACCACGCAATCAACCTCTGAGCATGTGCTGGAGCCTTGAATTTTAATAAATTTTTCAGATAAATCTTATTTGGAATCTTGGGGGGGGGGGAGAATATCAACAAAGGAACAAGGAAATACTCCTGTCATATGCAGAAGCAAGTAATTCTTGAACATTATCAAAATCTAAGGAGAAATATAGGCTGTAACCACATGCTAGGCCCAGGGAGAGGATCAGCATCCTGCAGCTCAAACAGGGCCACTGAAAACAGAAAGTAGTGGTTCTAGACTTCTGGGCTTCAAAATATAGCCGAATTGTAAAACTCCGACAAGGAGATCAATATAAATTGTCAACTTTTGGGCCGGGCTAGGTGGTGTACACCTGCAATCCCAGCACTTGGGAAGCTGAGACAGGAAGATCAGTGTGACTTCAAGGCCATTCTGGGCTGTATAATGTGTACCAGGCCAGCCAGAACTACACAGCAGGAGTCTCAAAAACACAAACAAAACAAAAAGTCGGCTTTTACTTTACCAATAAGGCTGATCTAAAAACACTGTCATTCTCATTCTATCTCAGAAAGTGCAGGAATATTGCTATTTGAGATGTCCTCAGTGGAGAGACCAGCATTTTGTAAAAAGTCAGTTCTACGATCTGCCCCCCTTGCTAGCTGTATAATTTTGGCATCACTTATATAATTGATTTGTCTTGCTTTCCTTATTTATAAAATAAGGATAAATGTCACCAAGACCACTAACTATCTTTCAGAGATGGATCAACTGGTGTATGCCCTCTCTCCCTGGATTCCTCTTCTCTAGATTCACAGATCATGGGGGAACCCTGTTGTTCTGGAGGTAGAAAGTCTCCCCCGCCTCCCGTACCAGGGATCGAACTCACGCCTGCATGCTTGCAAGGCAGGCACTTATGCCGCTAAGCTAAATCCCCAGCCCCAGAGGTAGAAAGTCTTAAGACAAAGCTGTCTGAGAAAAAAGCTGCTTAACGGATTGTCTCTGGAGTTTTATGTTTAGCTTCTCTTTTGCTTTAGATTCTGATTTTCATTAGGGAGATGTCTGACCAGACTGGTAGAGAGGATCTGAAATAACAGCTCTCTGCCTAGTCTGTCACAAAATACATAGGTCATAAAGTATTGGTCACACACACCTAAAATGCTGCCTAGGTTCCAGCTGGGCATTGTGGCGAATAGCTGTAATCCCAGGACTTTGGAAGGCTGAGGCAATAAGATCGCAAGTGTGAGCCCAGCCAGGCAACTGAACAATTTAGTGAACCACTGTCTCAAAAATAAAAAATAAAAAAATGTAGCTGGAAATGTAGCTCAGTGCCAAGGCTGTGAGCTCATTCCCCAGTCCTGGGGGGAAAAAAAACCCTGTCTAGGTCCTTTCTATTTTCTCTGTCTCTTTATGAGTAACTTCTCCTAAATAAATACAGGTAACAGTAATTGTGTAGAGTAAAAAGATACATGAATCATGCATGTGTACCTGTATGGGGGGGGGTCAGTTGCCTAACTCCAGGGGTATCATTCATACTCTATCCTATGGGGACAAAGTCCTTCTTAATCATCCCCAAGGACTTGTGCAAAGTGGTAGACTTCATTGGATGGTAGCATAAAGACAAATTTATTCCTTAAGAAGTATTGAACCCGGAACTCCAAGGAACTTTGTGAGGCAGTTTCGTGTTTCTGAATACTTAGGTGTCAAACATTGTTCTAAGTACTTTATATGCATGGTCATAGTTTATCTCTCACAAAAACCCTGTGATAATTAACCCTACTTCCTACAGGAGGAAATCAAGTCTTAAGTAGTCACTTGGTCCAGATCACCTAGCCTATCTGTGGAACAGGCAGAATTTGAATCTAGAACTATGAGAACCCAGAGTCCAAAATCTATACCACTTTAATAAATCATTTCTCCTACTAGAAAATATATATAAAAAGAGAACAAATATCTTATATAATACTCATAAGTTCTCAGGAAGCATTGTTTTTACTTGTTTCCTTTCTCTTCTAAGACAGTTGTCCTCTTTGGGTTCCTATTTGACCTCTGTGAAGGTAGAAAGTAAAAGCTTTGTGGAATAACTTGCTTGTTAATCTCTCCAGTAACATGGCGTCTTTGCTTTACTGGGGCAGGGGTTCTCGGTATGTGTGGTTCTGTCAGAATAAGCTGGTCAGCGTGTTTCTCAGAGGGATCACCTCCCCTCTTCAAGATGGAACCACCGCACCCCGCTGAGGGGCACTGAGAACTATGGCCACTTATCCTGTCACCAAGCGTCACAGCTCCGGTGACTGGTTACTCTGGAAGTGGCTCTAATCTGTCACGGTAAGTGGCTTTGCTGAAACTCACTTTGTTAGCTACCACTAAGAGCTAATAAAACATGTCAGGAAGTCTCCGTAAGCTGTAAAAACATTTCCAAAGGTCACTGCCAACACTCTGCACTTCAATGACTTTTTAAAGGAAAAGGAAACAAAAGCAGAGGCCTAGAGTTCCAAAACACAGCACTACCAAGAGAACCACCCCAAGTGGGCCTCAGAGGCCATCAGCTCCACCTCACACCAGCCACCACACAAACCGTGGCCTGCGTGGCCTGCAGGTGTCTTGGAGAAAAGGTCCAAAAGCCACAGAGCAGCTGTGGGATGGTGGCGAGGAAGGCAAGGATTCCTAGGTTTGATCTCAGATGTAGCCACCCCTGTGCATCCAGTGAGGACTGATGCCAGAACCCCCACAGACACCAAGATCTGCAGATGGACCAATTCACTTACATAAAATGGCACAGCATCTACACTTAACCTGTGCATATCGTTTCCTGTATGTCAGATCAACTCTTGGTTACTTATAACACTTAATGCAATATAAATGCTATGTAAATAGTTGTTGTGTTGCTTAAGAATAAAGACAATGAAAGAAGTCTGTACACGTTCAGTGCAAGCACAGCCTCATCCGTCTGCCTACATGTCTGATCACGGTTGGATGAATCTATGCATACTCAGGGCCAAGTGCACTTCATTTGTCTCAGTTGTTTAGATTTAGTGTGTGAGGCAGTCATACTTGCTTATATTTCCAGCACCTACAATCAACTCCTGGTAAACAATGGCATATGTGGCAGAGACATGATTCATTTTAGATTAACCACATCTATCAAGTATTCTTAATGTATGACTTTTTCTATTCTAAAAGTAAACACACATTTTAACTAAATATAGTAAAACAAATATAGCAGAAAGAACCATGTAACCTTAAAAGCCGAGAGCACGGAGTGATACCCATTATGTATTTCCAGAATCAGGAGTCAGGCTTTAGGACTGAGGTATCTTACAACAACCAGCTATGAGCCACTGGTTCCACTAGATTGGAGACACTAGTACTCACTGAGTGCCTTTCACTGCTCTTCAGAGCTCTACACAGAAGAGACAAACACATTTCTACCTTGCTTAGGATAACAAATTTAGGCTAGAAATCTGAGTGGGGAGACACCAGTCAAGGGGTACAAAGTTTCATTTAGGAGGAGTAAGTTCTGGAGATTTTTATACGACATGATCGCTATAGTTAATAATAACACATTCGAAAAAGCACTGAGAGAATTTAACTGTCTCATCACAAAAAATGATGAGGCAAATTTGGATGTATCGTTCTACAGTACATCCAAATGTCAATATATCATGCAATATACTCTAAATACATACAATTTTTGCCAATTAAAATATGAATTAAGAAACAGACCACTGGTACATTGGTGTGTCCCGGAGAGAGGAAGGAGGTTCTGTTTGCTTTGGGGCATTCTCTGTGCTCTGGGGCAGACTGTACCCGGCTGTCCTTCGTAATTTACTGCAGGCCTCATAGGGAGCAGCAGTGCGGCGGTTCCCGACCACTACCACTACACTGCTCAGGAAGCAACTGGAGACGCCTCGCACCAAGCCGCGCCTTTCATTCTGTAATTCTGCTTTTTCTCCTTTCTCATTCGTGAATAAAGCCAATGAAGAACAGGCTGCAAGTAGAGCTCAGAAGTAAAGCTTGTAAGGCCTTAGGGTGAAGCCAACTGAAAAACAAAATCAAAACAATCAAAAGTTCCCAGGCCTTGGAGTTCCTGCCCAGCTCTACCCACTTCCTAACTTTTGGCCCTTTGTGTTGCTTCTGCTGTATCTTCACATTGGAGATGAGAGTGGGAGCAGACTCAAGGGCCGCAGGGAGGGTTAAATGGGACACGCTCCGAAGGCCAGAAGCCTGGGACCTGGTGGCCAACTGAAACAGTGAAGAATTCACAGTTCCTGTGTGGCTGGGCTGGGAGCTGTGAGCATAGATAGCATGGCTTTCTCTTCCGGATCTTCAGCTCAAGGTACCCCGAAGAGAACCCCTAAAACGCTCAAGACAAAATGAATTTGATTGGGTTTATTTCACTTTTCTTTCCTAGTACATTCTCTCTCTTTCTGTTTCTCTCTTTCTGTTTCTCTCTCTTTCTGTTTCTCTCTCTCTCTCTCTCAGAGAGACTTTTCCAAATAGTAAACTATATTTTCACCTGCTTCAAATAGCTGTATATCAACAGCAGGTTGAAGTTATCGAGTCTCCTATTTATTCTATAAATATTTCTACTTATGGTATTATTTTTGATATTCAACACTCTCTTACTCTTTTGTCCTTTTCACGGATTTCTTTCCTGAAGGATCTGCTATCCCCACCCTCACGGGAGTTTGTCGGTTTGCTACCTCTGCCCCACCCACTCCAAGTCCTACATACCAAGAATCACCATTTGACCTTAATAAATACTTGTGTTTTTATTGACATTAGTCAGTCAGTTGCTGTTACTTGCAACCACAGAGACTGGCCTGATACGTACCTTTCTTTTTTCTTCCTTTCTAGTTATAGTATGATTTCCCATACGACTCCTTGACCATTTCCCACCAAACTGAAGCTTCTTTCCCGCTGACCATGGCAGAATTTATTCCACCCTGAGAATGAAGACATTAACTGCTTTCTAATAAGTTCAGCCTCCTCTTAGCTATAACAGTGACTCCATGAAATCCAGTTACCCTCAAGGAAGGCTGAATATTTTCTAAGCAATAGTTAATGTCAGCATCTTAAGTTTCCAAAAACTTATCACAACTTTGAAATGATAATGCATGAAAAGTAGCTATCACCTGCTTTATCTGTCCTCATTTTTCAGTGAGCAAAAAGAAGAAATGTTCAGTGTCTCAGGCAAAGCCAAAGCAATAAAGAAGGCACAGATTAGAATGTAGTATCCTGATACTTGATAAAATGCTATTATAATTGTATCAAGCAATTTATAAAGAAATAATATTTTGAGACCAATCTAAGCAAATTTTCTTTGTGAAGTAAAGGCTTGGGCTCTCAAAGAAGTCAGCAGAAAAGATAAAGACATCAAAATTACGGGTGGAGGCACCTCTGCATATGGTCAGTCCTCAAGAAAAAGACACAATGGCCAGACCTCCATGCCTCCCGAAGGGACAGGCAGGCACTTAGAATTATACTATCATTGCTATCGCCTGGTCCCATAAAGGCCAGCTAAACAGCAGTCACCCAGAAGGGGGACCAGAGCATCCAGACCCTTGCCTTCCTTCCATATACCCGTGTTACATAACCTGCTTCCCTACTGGGCTAAGTGGCCATATGTACAATCTTATTGGTTATTATAGTCTGTCCCATGTTGTGCTAACCTCATGATTTTCTACCCACAACGCTCTAG
This sequence comes from Hydrochoerus hydrochaeris, assembly GCA_004027455.1. Taxonomy (NCBI): domain Eukaryota; kingdom Metazoa; phylum Chordata; class Mammalia; order Rodentia; family Hydrochaeridae; genus Hydrochoerus; species Hydrochoerus hydrochaeris. Next base: position 418,480 of record PVLA01000937.1, read on the forward strand.
AAAACATTCTTAGAAAAGTGACTTCAGTGACAACCCACTTTTGGGACCCCTCTTGTCTCTCAGGAGCTTTATCTCAATAAATCTCTTCTATTCTTCACTCCTATTGTTCCTTAAAATTCATTCTTTAATTTCAAAAGACACCAATTTGACATATCTAACATTTAACAAGTTGGGAATTATACTTCTACATCATTATGACTATAGGACACAAAAGAGAAAGAAAAATCAAGATTGCTATGTTAACAATTTATTTTAATTCAAGGCTTTTCTTCAACTGAAGTATAGAATAAGAATTAATACATAAATTAGATAGCAATATCCAAATAAGTGCAAATCAACAGACTCTACAGATTATTATGTAAAGCAATACATTACAAAGGAATAAATCAGTAATGCCTGGATATTTTGAAATTTTCACGAATTCTGAATGTCTTCCCTTTGATGTGATAGGTGCAAATCTGTGAAACTTCTCATTTTTTACTAAAATGCACTTTTTTCTGTAGTTCATAGAACTCAGAAGAATCTAATAATAGTGACAGGCATTTCACTTGGAGAAATGTCTTCATTCCAAGATATTTTATAATTCATAGCAATAGTAATTGTTTTTGTTTAAGTAGATGCTTCTAAAATATTTAAGAGTTCATGAAATTGACTTATTCTTTCCAGGCAAAGGCCTTTTAGAACATAGTTTCTTATCCTCACATGGTCTGCCTTTTGAGCAGGACATCCATTTGTGTGAGAGGCTGTCTTGTACACTGTAGGGGGTGTTTGCAGTATGTATTTACTAGATGCCAGAAGAAATGTCTCAGGTTCTACAACAAAACATGTCTTTAGACAATACCAAACATCACTCCCAGTTGAGAATCTGTACTCCAGGCTACCCACTGCTTGTTTGTTCACATTTCTCTTTTGATAGATAATCCAAAGATATATTTTATGGCACGCCTCCATCCCTATCCAAAAGATCACCCTCTGAATTATGAGTAGACATTAAAGGGATCACATGGCATCCCTGGGAGGAGCTCAGGTGTTATCCTCACTTCACTGTTGAGAAACAGATACCAACATTACCTAGTGGAGACATAGACCATGCTTCTTCCTGAAATATGTCCCCTGCCCCAAATCAGGCCAAAAGATTCCTTGCCTCATCTACTGTCTTTTTCCTCTGCAGGTATGACATATACCCTGGTAGATTCTACTACTTGGAGAGAGAACTAACCAATAGCTACCATCTCCTAGGTAAGGGGACAAGTCATCTCATTTCTGAGAACCTGTGTCACAGCAGGCAGGACAAAGGAGTAAGCCATGCAGTACAGAATGGCAGAGGGAAACGCAGGTCAGGCCACTACTGGTCTGGGTCTAGTGAGCATCCCTTCCCTGACCTAATGCCTAACTAGTCTCCCCATTAGAGAATGGAAAGCACAGGGGAACGAGGTAAGAATTATGGGGAGCTGGAAGCAGCAAGGCACCGTACGGCTGTTTCAGTGAATTTTCTTCACCATCTGTACCCGATGTGGCCTGTAGTCATTTATTAATTCAAATCTTGAAAACTACCTTGTGGGTAGTTTCTTGAATCCTTTCACTAATCAGAAGGACAGAGTGATAAAAATTCCCAGATCTATACATTCAACCCTGATCCCCCCAAGCCTCCAACTTCTTTCTGTACTGTCAACAGATTATCCTCAAGGAACTAAGTACATTCCAAAATGTAATCATACATTCTGTGCTATGTACTTCAGTTACTCACTGTCTCCAAAACCTCTTCTTGACTAGAACTGTTCATAACACATTTTCCTGGCATTTACCTAAACAAGACACATTAATGACATGCTTTATCTTTGGAACAGGATAATGCATATTCAAAATTATTAACTGTTTTGTTAATTGCACATGCAACTCTTTAAAATCTCAGCCAACCTCATTTATTCCTGCCATTTGCCTGAAACACCCACTTTTCCAACGAGCCTGACTTCTTTCCAGGCCCATGAACTTTACAGGCCATTTCACACCTGTCTGCCTTTGCACGGTCCATTCCCTCTGTCTGGAGGGGCTGCCCCCTTTTTCTTCCCCTAACTGCCAGGAAAACAATTACTCACCTCTTAAGACTCACCTCAAAATCACCTCCTGGGTAAAACTTTCCCCAGTATCCTCAGGCAAACTGAAACCAGTTATTCCCTTCACAGAGGAACATTTTGATATTGCTATAGTAGCTCCCACATGCTAAGTGATTCACTGTCTACCTGTCTCTGTTCTCCTGTAAACACCTCAAGAACAGGTGTGATGTTACTCATATGTGTCTACTTGTACCTAACGAAGAGTCTGATGGAAAGAATAGCCAGTCTTTTGGTTCAAAGGGCTGCCACGGGCCTGGGTGCAGTGATGGTTCTTCTAGTGTTACATGAATTGCATAATCACTTGAGTGGTTTTTCTTATCTTCTTTCTATTCCTCACTGTCATGATATAAATGACCTGCTTGAGAACTTGTGTTTTGATCTATCTGTGACAAGGAACACAATCTACTTAAGCCACTAAGTCATGTAAAATTTATTGCAAAAAGCGTAGCACCCAAGATCAGGAGGTGAAGCCCAGAGATGGAGTGCTTTTTTCTTCTCCCAAGACCAAGCGGCCTCACTCGCTGCCCCACTCCAGTCCCTGGCTCCGTAGGCTTTGCTTGCACATTCTATGAGACTGTCCTCTCTCTTTATATGACATGGAGGGAAGCCCCAAATGGCTGGAAGCCTCCACCTGGAACCTTCTATTCAACTCTGAGCAATGACTTCTCTTTGGGTCTTTGCAAGGAAGTCCTGAGAGAGGGCTCTAATTGGCTCCATTCTCCATTTGCATGGAACACAAGTCCATGGCACAAACCAACCTTCTGGTGAGCCTGTCTCTGGTCAGCTGTCTGTTCTGGTTACTTTACCCATGCTAGGATTGGACTCATATGGACAGGTGCTCTCTCATTGGGGGATCTGAGTAAAGATACATGGTCTGAGAGAGGTCAGAGGCAGCTCAAAAACCATTATCTTTCCCAGCCAGGAAACTTGTCCTACATGTTTTTCCCATTTGCTAAAATCCAACAGCTGGAGACAGCCTATATCCAAATGCCAAAAGTTAAATTGTCTTAACGTGATAATGAAGAATTAAATCCATTAGGGGAACTTCAAAGAGAGGAAAGCAAAAGACAAACACACAGGTAAGCCAAGAGTTAGGAAGCTACGGTGAATGTAGCAATCTACCTTTTATCTGGTAACAGATTTTGAAACATGAGCAACCACAACAATCCTGAGAACTAACCTTCATTTCATCCGTCAGTCCACATCATCGGCAGGAATTATTCTCTACCAGTTTCCTGTGCTCTCCTTCAATAACCCAGCCCACAGGATGCAGAGAGACTGGAGTACAGAACCTGGAGCCAGAAGGTCTGTGTCCTGCCACCCAGTACTTGTGAAAGAAAGTCAGTCATTTTTAATTATTTAAACATCAGGAATGTCAGATAACTACATGTAAGGAGAAAAGGAAAAAAGCGCTGAGGATTACTAAGACAAACATGTTGCAATTAATGTCCAAGTATCTCATCTATCAAATGAAAACAGTAAGGGCAGCTCTGTAAGGTTCTTGTGAATACTGATGGTGAAACTCAGCCCATAATTCTGGGCCTGGCATATAGGAACCTGACAGTAAACAGAAGTATTAAGCTGAAACACATGGTGCTGACATTTTGGTAGGTACATTATATGCTTCCCCTATAAAAAAAACTTAGCACCTTTAGTATTATTGTGTATTTGTGTGTCTCTCACATTCAACGGTGAGTCATAGGAGAGCGTGGAGCCTGTCTATCTTGCTTCCCATACAACGCTTCACCTACTATGTGTTTTGTTTTTCTAAAATGAAGGAATGTTAGTCTAAGGGTGATGGCGATGATGTCTTTCTGGACTGCCTGTATCTGGGGTCAGCTGTCAACAATATAGTCCTTGCTTAGTGTGTTTAGAGAGCAAAGGTCTTTGAGAAATGAATGAGTGAGCAAGTAAATGAGTGAATACATTTCAGGCCCAAGTACAGAAAGTCCAAAGCGACCATCAAGTCAATAAAAATGCTTTGAAACTGGTTTTGGTCACTGCCATCGAAAAACACTGAGTGGCCTCTTTTTCAGGTTTCCAGCAGGCTCTTTGGGGCCAGGTGAAGCTCTCAATGCTCCCTTTGATCTGGGAGCCTCCCAGGTAAATGAGAGAGGCATTGCACTTCCTCCGCACGGCCCGACAGGCCAGGAAAACTTAGGTTTGCTGTGCGTACAGGCACAAGCCAGCGGGCTCCATGAGTCTTGGATGGGACAGATCCTCCCAAGGTACTGAGCGTGACTCGTGCTGCTTAGCACAGCGGTCTTGAGGTCATACTTGGGTGATTCCCTGTGACTCTCACCAGTTAGCCTTCTCTAGAGAGAGACAGACGAGTAGGGAGAATGGAGCATGAGTACATGTGCACTTACGTGTATCCTTACAGATGTACACACATGTAAATGTTTACTATAGATAAGTCTCAGGTCCATCAAGCATTAAAGTATACCAGACATAAATCTGTTCTATTCATTGCTAAATCCAGCTACATTTTAACTGGCTGAGACCTTGCTTTGACAGCTATGTGGACTCACAGTATCTCCAAAATTAAAAACATAGCAAATACATGATAGCATTATGTGTGACCATGGACTGATTAATCATTAGGCATGGAGATGTCTTATTTAAGGGGAACAACTGGGTGATTTTTATAGGTATGGCCCTGAAATAAGAACCAAGTGCCTGTTAAAGTTTTGGTGGGGCAGATCACCATCTGGCAGGTGATGGTTTCATGGAAGATGATAGATTAAGAGCTAAAAATTGGCAGGTGACAGTCATGATGATAAGAATTGATTTCACTTAATGTGCTAATGTCTGATCAAGAAAATGTACATCTTATATAAAATTAATAGTTTACTTGAGTTGATATTCTTTCTATGGTTTTAAATAAATTAATGGATTATGGATTATCTTAAATGCACTTGTTTATAAGCATAGGGTTATTATTTTAATGTGGTTGCATATTATTTTATGTAATAGATTACTTGTTACATTGTTAATGAGGTACTGCATTAATGTACAAAGTATATAAGGTAGGAAATAATATGGATTAAGTTTCTAAAATGGTACAATACAGGAGCTGAGTGTGGTGGTGCATGCCTGCAATCTCACCATTCAGAAGGCTGGAGAGGAGGATCACCAAGAGTTTGAGGCCAGCTTGAGCAACACAGTGTGTTCAAGGCCAGCCTGCATCACACAGCAGAACTCTGTTCACTCCCCTTCCCATGCAGTGATACAATACAGGAAATACAACATTGGTCAGGGAATGTTTTAATTAGAATTTTAACTTTGTGTGCTGGTGGTTCAGCTTATCCTTTTCCTTGGTTTTGATGTCCTAGTGAGATCAGTTCTACACTTTTGGTTTACAAGAACAGAATAACACACTGTAAGGACTCTTCATTTTAGCAATTTGTTTTCTAGTGGTTTTGTTAGTGGTATAAGAATTAAAATAGAAAAACAACACAGACACTAGTTGATGAATAATAATGAATGGGTTTCCTATTGGCTGGCCTCCAAGTCATATTAGTGCCAACAAAACTGCTGCTAGAATGCAGAATAAGCGTGGGCTCAAAGCAGGAAATGCTACGCTTCATCGTTTTGATGAGAAGGGTAAGAATGATATCTAAAACTAGGATAGAAAAGACTAGTGTAAGAACCCTCCATGTTTAGTGAAGTAAACTAAATGAAGGATTGGACGTACGAGTGAGAAATAGCCACTTTAACAGGTTGAGGAGAGTTAAGAGGGTTTGCAGGTGTATAGTTATCTGGGTCTCCTTGTAGGTCTGGAAAGAATAAAATTAAAACTAACAAAGCTAATAATAATATGAATAGAAGGCCTAAGATATGTTTAAGTGGACAGCATGGATGAAATGGAATCTTATTTGAGTTTGAGTTGATGCCTGAGGGATTGTTAGATCCAGATTCCTGAAGGGATAATAAATGAATTATTACTAAAGTGCTAGTAATAAATAATAAAACAAAGTGGAAAGCAAAAAATCATGTTAAGGTTGTTTTATCAACTGAAAATCTGCCTCAGACTCACTCTACTCTTAGAATAACTTAGTATGAAGAATAACTGAAAGTAGGTTTGCAATAATTGCAGTGCCTGAAAACGTTATCTGTGCTCACAGTAGGCTGTTTCCTGTGATAGTGACAGCTACTACTATAAAGAGTAAATTACTCCAATGTTTCAGGTTTCTAAAAATGTATAAGATCCATACTAAAGTCCACATCCAACATGCAAATATGGGCAAATAAAAAATATTAATGCTGGCCGGGCACAGTGATGCACACCTATGGTCCCAGCATTGAGGAGGCTGAGGCAGGAGGAGTGCTCTGAGTTTGAGGCCATTGTGGGTGAGCTACCTAGTGAATTCAAGGCCAGTCTAAACTATACCCTGTTTCAAAGGACAACAACAAAAAATTAGTATTACATTTGTACATAAATATTAAATAATTCATCTGTGATTAACATCTCAGTAAATATGTGTAACTGACACAAGTGCTGTAGTTGTATGTGCCATGTAATTTATTCCTAGAAATAATCAAGTTATTATCCGTAATATAAGGACATTCCTAATTAAGAGCCGAAACTCCCCATGGTGAAATATTGGATGGAGGTGGGGGGTGGGGGTGTCAGTGAATGAATGGCTAAGTGATATGGGAAAGTGAGTGGGACTTAGAGGTATTGTTAATAGCTCCTGTAGTTGAATTACATGTCATTAGTCATGGGATAGACCTTAAACATAGTTTCTTTACTGTTTTATTTGTTATATAGGTTTTGTTAGTTTATCTACAAAAACTTCACCTATTTAGGGAGGGATGGTTTTAATTGTTAGTAATGGGGTTGTCAGTCCTAAAAAATAAGAAAATAAATAAATAAATCTATCTGATATTTGGACATGGTGACCACCAGGAAAGCAGGAAAAGTCCTGACACAAAAAAGAATTACACTGTAAAAGAAAAACTTAGCCCATTCATACATGTCTTCCACATTTCAAATGATGGTCAATTTATGTCCCTGGGTTTTAGAAGGAAGTCACATTAAGAGGAGGCAAATGCTTTCTCTGATCCTGACATTACACAAAGGAGAAACAATATATGAAAGGCAAAATGCACATGTAGAAGGAAATGTAACTTTGAATCATTTAAATTTCAGTAATGACAAATATCTACATAGAGAGAAGGGAAAAAGGAAAAAAGAATTCTGAGGTTTAAAAGACAAACATGCTGAAATCTGGCCCAAGCATCCCCAACTCTGCTGACTGCCTCGTTCCCTGTGATAACTGAGGGGGCTTGAGGAAGACTGAAATACCCTGTGTTTTAGCAGATGAGTTTAGAAAAAGCTCAGAGCAGAAAATCAGGGAAGCATTCCCAGACAAGGCTCAGCTTGTTGACATTTCTCAAAGTTCTGGAGCTGGTTTCTTCAATTCAAGCTACTGTTCATGCAAGTAATACCATAGGATTATAATTATGGGTTTTGCTTAGTTATACAGAAGGTCTGAGTCCTTCATCAAAGGACAAGGAAATGGCTCACTCAGAGGTGTGAACACTTCACACTCCACTGATGGAATTTAAGTGGTCTGCAGGGATTCAGGGCAGGGCATAAGACCCCGGGCCTGCAGAATCTGAGGTGATGCTCAGCAGAAAGGCCCAGAATTCTGTTCTTCCTCTCCCTCTTCTTGGAGAAACTATGGGCCCAGGGCAGGCAAACAAATCTTGGACTCCCATCAGGCCAGCGCTCCCAACCACGCAGATATCTCTCTGCTCCTGGAAAGTGGGTCACACATCTCTCCTGTGAAAGATGATACCAGAGGCTTTGGATGCCCAGAGAAAAGGCTCTCTTAGCACAAGAAAGGCTGCTAGCACCGAGAAGGTGGGGTATGGCATCAGCAATGTCTCGGGGAAGTAAGCTCCTCAGCTAGAGCTCTAACCATTACAGCATTATTCAGTCCAGAGGTGGTCACAAGCACACAGAAAGATTTTCTTCAAAATACTGGATCATAACCACAATGAGCTACCACTTCACATCCATGAAGATGGATAATATTTTTTTTTAAAGTAAGTATTGGCAAAGAGGTGAGAAATTAGGACCCCATGCATTGTAAGTGAGAATGTATAATGATGCAACTGCTATGGAAAACAGTTTGGCAATTCCTCAAAAACTAACATAGAACTATTGTATGTGCCAGCAATTCCCCTTCTACATATGTGCCCTGAAAAACTGCAAGCCAGGGCTTGGTCATAGCTGCATTACTCACAATACTTGAAAAGTGGACACAACCCAAATAACCATCAATAGGTGAAAGGATAAAATGTGATCTATACCATAAAACAGCATTCAGTTTTAAAAAGGAAGAAAATCCTGACACTTGCTATGACCCAGATGAACCCTGAAAACATTATTCTAAGTGAAAGAAGTCAGACAAAAAAGGACAAATAGTGTATGACTCCGCTTATGCAAGGGATCCAGAACAAGTAAACTCCTAAAGACAGAAAGTGGAACAGAGGCCACCACACTGTGGAGGAGAGGGAAATACGGGGTTCTTGTTTAATGGGTGCTCTCAGATTGGGTAATGAAAAAGTTCTAGGAATGAACAGGGGTGATGGTTATATGGCGCTGTAAATGTGTTTAATGTCACTGAATCACACACAGAGAAAAAATAGTAGATTTTGTATTATAATATTTTGCAATTAAATAGTTTAATCATAAAGAAACCAGCCCAAGATGAAGAAGCCAACCTCCAATAATTTAAAACCGTTGGAATCGGGAGCATATGTCTATTTGTTGTGACTGGATTTCAAAATAAAAAGTATCTTGTGCCCTGAAGTACTCAGGGAAGTAAAAGTGTCAGTGTTTCACAGTCTCAGCTCATCTATCATCAGTAGGGTCCTTTATTTCTGAATGCACAGTCAGGACAGTATAAACACAATGAACACTGCTGCTGCTGCTGCTGCTGAACATGGCTTCTTTCAGATGATGGCATGTGAATATTGGTGCTGGCAAATTGGAGTCAAAAGAATTTTTAGATATGTCTATAAAAGATTGCATCTAGCTAGGAAATTGCTTAGGAAAGAGGCTTTGTTTTTGCCTTGAGTTTCTAGAAAGTTTTCTTTTAAGAGTCCAGTTGCTCCTGCAATGAATGTTTATTCTGAATTTTTCTACAGTGAAGCACAGGCAGCTTGCTCAAGGGCTAACATTCTGACTGGGCTTTTGTGTCTCTCTTTTCCTGATCAGACTTGCTAAGGAAAAGGAGAGTACCTGGTTGGTTTTCAGGCTGGGCACATCTCCTTGAAATAGCACATGGGCCAGTGTTGCTTCTTTTAAAAAAACGTAAAAAATAAAAAATTGTGGCCAGGGATTTAGCTCAACAGCATAAATGCCTGCCTTGCAAGTGCAGGTCACGAGTTCAATTCCCAGTACAAAAAAAAAAAAGTTAATTTCTTCTTCTGATTATAAAATTAATGACGTTCTCTATAGGAAATTTGGAAAATATGGAAACACAAAAAAATGTCTTGCTGAGAGTCATGGCTCACACCTGTAATCCCAGCCACCCAGGAGGCTGAGGCAGAAAGACTGAAAATTCTAGACTAGCCTACAATTTAGAAAAAGCCTGTCTCAAGTTTGAAAATAAAACAAACAAACAAACAAACAAACACAGCCCTAGTTTTGATCTTAAGTATAGAAAAAAAAAAAAAACCTCATGATTATGGCAGAAAACATCTCATATTTTAACTATTCTTCAAAATTTGATTTAACGGGTGTCCAAGTTTTATTATATATGTGTATGTGATTTCAATGAGTGGGAAGGCAGAGCTTAGTGAAACTTGGTTTTGTTTTAAGTCTGTGAGGAAATGGTCCTACTGTTCCTGTATGCACTGGATTCTTACTACACAGACAGAATGTTTATAACAGGGTTTGCTACAGTTCTTATCTAAGGCATGCATAAAGGATAGGGGCCTGGAACTAGCAGGAGAGGTTTCCCCTAATGGGTGGCTTCTTTCCTGGTAGCCATACCTAGGAGAAAAGCATATTGTTCCTTCTGGGAGACAAAGTCCTGGGATTGGCGGGAAGGGCATGATTGCAGTGGAGGATTCCAGCTCTCTCTTGATCCCATAAAAGTTTCAAACTTTTTAAGAAAGAGCATCTCATAGTGAATCAGTGCCCTCCAACTTTTCCCTGAAAAGTTCTTGCAGATCTGTAGCAACCTTTTAGGATTACAATGTGGAGACCACACGCCAGTGTGAGTGAGGCTTTAGACAGGCAAGGGAACCTGAGGCAGCAGGTCTGCAGCCACCAGAGCATGCACAGTGCCTCATCTGGGGTTTGTAAGTTGTCCGTGTGTATTTCCTAGTTGATTTCCCTTAGGATTTTGCGGCGCCCTTTTCTGTCCATGCCGCGTCCTAGTCCATCCACGCCTTGTGACAATCGCTTCTCCAGGAAAAGGACACCGCATGTGGGAATTGGGCGCGGGGATCTTGGAATGTTTTGTACTGATAATTGTAATTTGTGTAGTTCACATGTGTATGTTTTTATGTAATGCTCAATATGGAGTCAAGGGTGGAGACTCCAGGGG
>PVLA01000938.1:0-428560 GCA_004027455.1 Hydrochoerus hydrochaeris
GGATCTTGTAATGTTTTGTACTGATAATTGTAATTTGTGTAATTCACATATATATATTTTCATGTAATACTCAATATGAAATCAAAAATAGAAACTCCAGAGGAGTTACTAGAAACCTTCTAGATAACTTTGTGAAAACTAATTGTGAAATTTTACCTTCTGTGAGTAGTATGAGAGAGTTTATACAAAAGCTTTAAATAAAAGAGCTAATGGAGGAGGATTTACAAAATTCCTGTGAGACAACTGCCCTGAGACACTGGACAGGCAGCCAGAGACGGGCAACTAGGACACATATGTTATGCCACCAGCCGCCTAAGACAGGCACAGGACCAATTGCTGTCCTGCAGGCCCATGATGGGTAAGGCCTGGTTGGATTCATATGAAGAGTCCTTGACCCAAGACAGGCGCTATCCTCACAGGGCCTGCCATACTCCCATAAGTGATAAGGGAAAAAATGTAGGCAGTGGCATGATAGCTTCACAGCTGCTGCTCCATCTCTCCCTCCTGTGGGCATCTGCTTACATTTCCCAAGCTAATTAAGTAACAAGATTAAACTGTAACAAAGGTGAAAAAAGTTAATTAACACACATTGTTTAAGATTATCCCTGCCTGGCCCTAAGCCTGGGACGCTTCCTGCTTGGGGTTTAAGTTACTGCCAAAAGTTAGCAAATATATACTTCAGCTTCTAAAAAATAAAGGAGATTCAGATTCACTCGCAGACTGGTGTGCAGTTTCTTCTGTCTCTCACTCGCCGACTCCCTAACCACCTTTGGGACCCCTGAGCCCTGCCGCAGCTGGACTCCAGCAAGAACCTTCAGTCTGTTGTAAAATAACTAGGAAAAATGGTTTCATTTTTCAAGTGAATACAAAAGCAATCATTTTTATGTTGTTCAACTCATTTAGCTAATTAATATTTAATAATTTTTATTAAGGAGTAGAGTGAGAGCATATTTAGCCAGAGGGAATATTGAGTTAGTGCTGTGATTTTATTATACACACAGACAAAGCCTGAGACAATTAAGCAGATCATGCTAGTAATGGAGCCGTTCTGCTATGCTCTTAATGTTCTTCTAAGCAAAACAAACCAACAAATTGATTTTAAAACCATTTAACCCAAGTCACAAAGAGGTGGGATTGCAGAGTTTCCTGTTTTCTAAAGGTTTTTGATGAGTAAAATTTGCTTGTTTTTGTGTTATTCGCTAAGTATTACACAGATGCATTCAATAAGGAAAAACCGAGAAATGTTGGAGTACATGACTTCATATTTTATTTAGATTTTAAAATTTAATCAAGCACTTGAAACGGTTCCTATACTCCCCAGGTCTGCTCTACACAATGGAACTGGTGACTCTTCAATGTATCTGAGATTCTCCCCAAACCCCTGTGCTCCTACGCCTTGTACCCCAACTCTGAACTATGTGGCCTCTAGCAAGAGACAGCATCTGCACTTTTTCTGAGAAAGATAGGAATGATACTAGGAAATATTGTATCTGTTTGGTCTTCCTGATGCCCAGCTCATAAAATCCTCGGATTCTCCTGAGTGCCGTCTGTTTTGTGAGCTACTGCCTGGTGGCCAGGGGCCTCTGTAGCAGCAGAACGGGGCTTGACCACCCAAGGAACCTGTCTGGCCTGACCCGAGGAGGACATTCCCAGTGGAGCGTGCTGCCCTCTACAAACAACAGGCACCCTCTGAAAGAACCACACCTTCCTCAGCACACAGAACAGACGGCCAAGAAGCAATGCAGGGCTGATCATACACTCTCCCAGGTGCCAGAGGGTTCAGCAGTGTCTGCACATCTGTGCTGACCGACCTTGGAACTTTGATCCCACACACTCCATCCAGACTCCTGGAGATTACAAACCCCATTGCTAAGCCCCATATTAACTGACGCCTTCCCCCAGAACACCTCCTGTCATCACTCCAGTGTCAGCCTGCCTGGACCTAAATGGAATTAAATCCAGCCTCTCCCCCACAGGAACCCATCTCAGGTGCTGCCTTTAACATAACCAACCCACATTTAAAGGTTAGGACTTCAGTCCCACCTCCAAACCTCTAGAAAGGAGAGAGGGGTCGAAGGTTAAACTGGTCACCAATTGCCGATAGGATCATCAGTTGTGCCTATAAAATGAAGCCTCTGTACAAACCCAAAGGATGGAATTTGGGTGACTTTCCAGAGAGCTGAATAAATGGGGGATCCTAGAAGGTGGCAGGAAAGAGAGCGTGGAAGTCTGACAGCCTCCCTCTCATGCCTTACCCTATCCATCCCCGTATCTGGCTCTTTACTTGTACCCTTTGTAACATTCTATATGACAAACCAGTAAATATGTGTTTTCCTCAGTATCGGGTCCCCTGTGGAAAACTAATTGAGTTTGAGAAGGGGTTGGGAGAACCTTTGATGCACAGCCAATCACAAGGACACACTTGAGACAGACATCAAATTGTGAGCAATCTTAGGGCCTGAGCCCCTAACCTATACTATCAGGAGCAGTCTTCAGGAAAACAGTGTCTGAACTGGATAGAATTAGGAGGCATCTAACTTCTCTCTGCTGCATAACAGGTAGCTTGGTTGCTGAAGGGGAGCGACTCCCACACATTTTGGTGATAAGACGTGACAAGCTCTGGATATTGAGGGTTGAAGTACAAACACTTGGGTATTTCCTATGTCACAATAGGCAGTGATCTATGAAACAGTCCCAAGATGTACCTATTCATATTTCCTATCATTTTCTCTTTTTTGTGTTTCATCATCATTTTATTGTTTAGTTACTTTTCAAAATTTTACTTTAAAGAGCATAAAACCAAACAAAATGAAACTGAATGAAGCCAATAAAAAAAAAAAAACAGTGAAAGTGGTACAGGACTCCAAAGCAGGGTAATAGGAAATCAACAATGGCATCTTTTAGTCCTTATTTCCACCACCCTGGCTGTTGTCATCATTGTCTGCTGCAGAATTTCTTCAGCCTATAGAACCTGATTTCTACAGAAGACTCATTCCAGCTTCTTATTCTATCACAAGGCTCCTGCATTGCTATTAGACCTTTTCTTAAGGTGCTTCCTGAAACAGACAGCATCTAGAGTCCTCACCTCCCTTTCCCTTTTCTAGGCTCTTTTCAGAACTTCTTTCTCCCAGGTTTTGGCTTTCCTGTCTGCACTGATGATCCCCTACTCTTGAATATTCTTTTGTGATTCAGTAAATTTTCCTACACCTTTATTTCTTTATTACTGCACATTTGTAATACATGATATTGCTCGTGTTTATGGTCCTTGTGTGGAGTGGGTCCACACACACAGGGCTTCTTATTTCCTCTTTTTCAACCCTTTTCCTCCCCTTCTCCCCATCTCTTGATGCCTTTCCCATCTGTGAAAGTTCTGTGTCTCTACTTCCTCTTACATATCTTTGATTTTGCTCTTCCTTTATAATTTGGGCTTCTAATATAAGGGAAACCATGTGACGTTTAAGCTGTGCATCTGATATATTTTATTTCCCATTATGGTCTTGAGGTACATCCATTTCTCTGCAGACAACTCAAGCTTATCTTCCTTTATGATAGTAATACTCCTCTGTGTGTAAATACCATATTTTCTTTATCCATTCCTCTGCTGATTGACATATAGGTTACTTCCATATAGGTTGACATATTATGCGTTGTACTGAATCATGAACATGCATGAGCCACTGTATGGTGATATATTTAACACTTTTTGGAAGATATCTAGAAGGGGAATAATTGGGTCAAATGGAATTTCCAGTTTTAGTTGTTTTGAGTAATCTGCATACTAATTTCCACAGTGTTTGTGTTAGTCTACACTTCCACTGACCATGTAGAATGCTTCATTTTACCACACAGGCTCTTATGAAGTTGTTATTATTTGATGTCTTAATGCTGGTCATTATTTCTGGGGTAAAATGGAATCTAAATCCTGTATTTTGGACTAAGTTTTTTTAATGACCCACATAATGAATCATCTCATTATTTTAATGAAGGATCTTTTTTCCCAAAGTCCTTGGTTGAAGATATTACCTTCCATGATAAAGTTTTATTTGAAATCTACTACAGGTCCTGAGATCCATAAGCAAAGAATTTTAAAGATGGAGGCACCTTGGCTATCCAGCGGTCAATCCATGCAAACCACCGTGCATTCCTATCTTTTCATATCGTCACAGCTACTCAAGCAATGGATTACAGCCCCAAACTCCAGTTTATCTCAAGAATCCAGTGCTGAAAAGCAGAATAAATCAGGGGTGGTGCAGTACAATAATTAAAGAGACTGTTTCAAGTGGCCCAGCCTCAGCTTTCTCCTTGATTCCAAGGGCAGAGTGCAAAGACAGCAGACTGAAGATATGTGGGAATTGGTGCCTCTCAAAACCTCCCTGAGAAATGGTGAGAAGAGAAAAATCTTGAAGCCAATATTCTGAGAGAGCATAAACAAATAATAATAACAAAACTAACAATAACCATAAATAGAATGATATAAAAAGCAAGCAAATACGGGAAAAAAAATCCATTACTACAAAAAGATCAGAGATGATAGAAAAGTAACCGAAGAAAAGGCCTCTGTGACAGAATTCTCCAAAACCTACAAATTCGAGTAGTGAATGAAAAATGGCTCAGAGAAAATATACAACATAAGATAAACTTTACAATCTCAATTTAAATTCATGAATCCACGCTGTATTTTTCTAATCTATAAGTGTATTGCAAAATTGATCAAACTTATTTAATATTTAGGCAGTTTATAGATTATTAAGACCAAATACATTTGTACATCATTGCCTAAATCTAAATCATTACAAAGTCTGTGCCCTAAGAATCCTATGCCTGTAAGAGATGGATTACAAGTTATTAATGACGCTCTTAGTTATTATCATTTACCATAATTGAATTACTTCAACAATGTGACCAAGTATTAACTATTTCTAAATATATATATAGAACAGTACGAGTAAAACAATCCAAGGAAACAAGGTCTTTGACCTTCAAAAACTTATACTTTAATTACTTAACCAATCTAATTTATGATCACCAATGCAGAACAATCTTTCAGGGTAGAATTTAAGTATATGCCATACATCCTGCATTTGGAAAACTTCCAAGACCATTTCTTCAATTACTGTATATCAAGACATGGCAAACATCTTGCATTGCTATACATTTTAAATTTGGATACTTTTTATACCTATTACAGTTTTTCTGAAAATGGCCTGCTTTCAGGATTTACAGATACTATATCATAAGCATTGTTCCTTTGGAGAGAGAATGAGTTTTCATTTTATGTAGTTTCAAGTCTGAATAACTTTTTAAATTAATAAATGCATTTATACTACAAAATCATAGTTGTAATACCACTAATTGAATTACAGTATCCTGTTAAAATTGTTTATGGAGTCATTTTGTAATGTCTAATTGTACTACCTAGAGATGATTTTCAGTTTCTTTGTTTTCTTCCCAAATCTGACAAATTTTATCAGATGCTGAAACAAAGATTTCATTCTGCATTCATTGCTTAAAAACTCTCTGGAAGTATATGCTACATACAGTAAAATTCACCCATTTCAAATACAATTAAATGATTTTTAGTAACTTTACCAAGTGTTCACAGTGGCACCATAAGTCAGTTTTGAAACAATTTCCTTCTTCCACTAAGGACTCTTCTACCATGGATTTCGTCTCTCTTCCCATCCCCACCCTAGCGGTCCCTCATTTGCCTTCTGTCTTATAAACTTACCTTCTCTGGACATTTAAAATGTTGGTGTAAACTAGATGTTAGATGTTAGACTTAATCCACTGAGGAGGAAGACAGTAAAATTATTGAGGTGAAATTTATTTCCTTCTCCATTTGTTGGGAAATGGAGGTGACTCTCCCCAGCAAAGAAAGAAATAATGTGACATAGTCCAGGGTCCTAATAAAAAAAAAACATTGGTAATTGGATCTCACAGGAAATACAATAATATCTGATAGAAAGATTGCCCTTATCTGTGGAAGGCATTTAGGGGGATGAGCAGGATTTAGGATTGTTTACTGTAATCAAACACAGGATCTATAGATGACTAAGGTAAAATGTCACATAAGTCAGTTAGTATCATCTGGCTATAAAATGGATATATTTCACACCCTGAAGGTTACAGTCTTCCCAGAACCCCACCACAACAAAGGCTAAGTGTGGCTGTGGTAACAGGATCTGACCATTTCTTCTTGATGCAGAGCTCTAATGTGACTGCTTCCAATCCTGCATAGACTTCACTAAGATCCTGTCTACCCATTTCTACCCCTCCCCCTTCCCTTCACAGCTGTAGATTTGCATCAAAGGCTGAAAGTTTTCTTGCTCTAATTCATGCTTTCTTCCCTTTTCTGTTCTACAAATGGTATCTTTCAATAAATTTTGTTGGGGACAGAATTGTGTCTCTTCATATTTTCTGTGGGAAATCTCAGGGACCTTGTCTGATTGTATTTGAAACGGGGCTTTTAAACAAGTAATTAAGGTTGAATAAGGTCATTGGGTAGAGCTTCAGTCCAATATGACTGTGGTGCTTATAAGGAGTAACAGAGACCAAAAATGTGCACACGGTAAAAGCCTATGCAAACCGAGCAAGATGTTGGCCACCTACACCCTAAGGAGAAACAGCTGAGGTGGCACCATAATTTCTGGCACCCTGATCAGGGACGTCTGGCCTCCAGACTCTGAAAAAATAAGTTTCTGTTATTCAACTCACAAAATCTAGTACTTTGTTATGGCAGCCACTGCTGACGTGTATACACCTCTGGCAATCCTATATCTCTTTTACCAATGCTTCCCAGACAACCCAACAGATACATTCTAAGAGTTGACCTTAGCACACAAGTCTAATTAAGAAATTATCTCCCAGTTCATGAGATCAAGTCAAAGAAGATTCCTTTCCTGCCCAGTGGTTTAGCTTTTACAGAAATGCAAACACAGGTTCAAAGAGGGACCGCAGTACAAGTTAAATTTAATGTTACCTTCCTTCCTCTTGAGAACTTGTAGGGATAAAGTCCTGGCCAAAGAGAAAAGAATAGGCTGCTATCCCTCAGTCCAACACCATCAACAGGGAATAGTAAAGGAAGTTCCATTCTGACTGCTAGAGGTCTTCAAGAGACCAGAGGTTAAATCATTAGAATGTATTTCTATCCTTCTGCCTCAGGAGGTACAACAGAATCTACTCGAAGTAATTTTCATGTTTTTCCTGTTGACTCGGGCTGTCCTCAAGGGGCATCAGTTGGGAATTCACTTTGGTATCAGAGCAAAGGTCATGGCATTCAACAGCTGACTCATCTGGGCTGTTAAAGCTGTCCAGGAATGTAGGGACCAGGATATTCAGCAACAAAAACATTCTTAAACCGTATATATTCATTGCACAGATCCACTCTAATGGCAAAAATCACAAAACCTAGAACATAAAATTCTGACAGGCATATACAGCATCCAGGATACTCTTGAACTGCTGGTAGTATAAAGTGGTAAAAATATCTAGTGGTTTCTTAAAGAACTAAACATATATCTATGCTATGATCTGGCAATTCTAGTGCATTGGGATTTATTCAGGAAAAATTAAGAGAAGTACTCACATGGAGAATGTTTCGTGTGGTGTTGTTAAGGTTAGACAGACTGGAAATAGCACAAACATACACATAATGAAGAAACACATAATGAATAAACAAAAGCTCAGGGTGATCACAAAATGGAAAATAGAAATATACAGGAACATCTCAGTGATAGCTGAGACAACATAGGTGAAATTCAAAAACATTCTACTCGATGGAAGGAGCCTTATCCACTTACATGGAACTCTAGAAAAGGCCAGGTTAGTTGAGAATGAAACAATCAGTAGGGATTGCCTCTTCAGTGGACATGGGGGGGTCAGGAATGGACTGGGAACAGACAAAAAAACATTTTCTAGAGTGATACAATGGTATCACTCTATTTCTTCATATGGATTTGTTATAGAATTACATGCACTTCTCAAACTCAGAAAACATAATTTAATTTTGATTCATTTTATTATGTATACATTTTACCTCAAGTAAAAGGGGAAAATATTATGAATTATATTGAACTTCAGAAACAAGCATGCCAAAGTTTAGGGGAAGTACACTAATGTTTGCAACATACTTTAAAATGCATCAAAAAGATGGATTGATGACAGAGAGACAAATATAATATGTAATTTTAAAAGTATACTAAAGGCTTATAATTTAATCTGAGTGCTATGCATACTGGCACTAACTTCAGTGTTTTTCACCTTTGCTCTATGTTTGCTATTTTACCTATCAAAAATTTGAAAATACACAAACCTGCATGTCTGTGTGACGATCAGCTGCATTCTTATTTCTCAATCACAGGAATGGCACTGCGGGGTGACTACAATCTACCTCTACTGATCACAGTTCTGAGTTGGTGTGGGACTTGGGTCACAAAAGACAGGTTAACAAGAGAGAGAGGAAGAAAGTCAAGTTCATCAGCGCATATGGTGCAAACCACACAGGGGAAACCTCAGTGAGTTGGCACCCAAAACAGAGGCTAGAGCCGGGCTTATGTAACATCTTCAAAAAGAACAATGGCCTTGTCAAGAAATGACGGAGACACACTCCACAGGAAGGCAAACATGGGAGAGGAAACTGAGGGCCAGAAGGCTCGTCCGCCCCAGGGTGAGTAAGAGTCTGGGGTGGTCTTTCTGCCTCAGATCAAGATATGTTTATGAATGTAAATATAAGTATACATGAATGTGCAGTTTACAAACTATAATACATAGTGCTTTACATAGTATAAATATGTATATGTTTTACATGTATATTACACTAAATATTTATATATATAACTGTAATATACAATTTTATATAACTATACTTACACAAGAATTAGTTGTCATTTATTTATGATTATAGATTTATAATGTATCTTTTATGTAGTTTATAAATATCTTCGAGCAAAAAGTAGGGAGACCAAGGAAGACTTTTTCTCTGTTTGCTGTTTCTTAATTGCCTTCAGCTCAAAACAAATTTTTACTTCAAAGAGGCACAGTTGTGGTGTAGTTCTGGTTCCCTCAGTACTGAGTATGGCTCGTGTCTAGATGGCCCCCAAAAAGCCTCCGGCATTCATAAGTGGGGCTCTCAGGGGATGGCCAGCTCAGTTGTGTAGATGTGGATTAAGGCTGTGTGACAGTTGGATTGGTCCACTGATGGATTTAGCGTTGTTCTGGGTGTGTGTGATGGGAGCCCCCACCCTAGGGTATGGGTGGTACCAACCAAAAGACTTGTATCCTGAGTAGAATATAAAAAAGAAAGATGAACGGCGAGCTGACAGCCTTCCTGCCTGCCCTGCCATGGACTGTTTCTCCTCACTTTACCCCCTGCCACGCTGCCTCACCATGGAACCAGTCAATTAAGGACTGAAACATCGACAAATTAACCTAAAATAAAACTTTCTTCCTTTAACTTTGGGTTTTGGGTATTTTGTCTCAGCAATAAAAGAAGTAACTGTTTGTCTTATTAAAATTCCTGAATTATATTCACTTGAGCCTACCAGTATCTAGTCTCTACTTAGCCAACATGATCAAAAATAGTAGTTGATCATTTAAACAAAATGTCTGTTAATCTCAGTTTAAAGGGGAAATTAATAATGATGCATGTATATTTTAAACATTGTGTTTTTAACTTTAAACATGTAAGTATAGTTTTGTCATTTAATTTTTATCATTATTCTAACGATCATAAGGTTTTGTGTCACGTTGTTGGCATAACCAATCCCATTATGCATCAGGTTATTTTCCTTTTATGGTTTCCTTATATTAAAGAGAAAACCTTGAAAAGTAACTAAGCAGAGAATTCTTACACATTTCTATTATTTCTTTTATAGTTTTCTCAATACCTAGTTGAACCAAAAACCTTCTGTGAAATGTACCTTTATAGAATCTTCTCAAAGCATTCATTTAAAAAATTCACTTTTCTTTCTCCTACTGTATTTTATGTACCATTTATTAAACTGTATTATGAATTAATAACTACTTATGATAGCAAATAGACTTGATGTAGAGAAATTAGGTTACAAACACAATTATGTTCATGTAAACAAAATTTCATTATAGCACATAAAATTTCAATCTTATTTTTCTGTTTCCTTTTTGTTGTTTTGTTTTCTTCAGTTTAGTTTTGTACAGGGGATCAAACTCATGACCTTGTACATACCAGGCAGGAACTGCGCTCCTGAGTATTTTACTATTTTTAAAAGAAAAACAATCATTCAGAGCTGTTGTTTGCTTATGGTGTGGTTTGAAGTCTTCCTTGATACAGCCTCATTTGATTCCAATTGCAAATTTCTCTCAGAAGTTCTTTAAAATCCTGATTGTCTATTCCCTTATTATCTCTTCACTTTTGCACCATTTTCTGATTCTTTCTCTCTTTCTCCTTCTCCCTTTCTTCCTACTCCATCACTATCAGGGTGGTAGATGAACTATCTTGGCCCATTTGATACCTACTCAAAATAAGGACATTTTGAGGCCACCTTGCTCCTTGGCATGGCCACATGGCATGGCCCTGGACAATGAGGGATAAAGCAGAAGTCCTCAGGGAGAGCTTCCCTGCCAAATAAAAATCAAACTGGGATCTTAAAGAACTTTGCATTTTCAGTGAGGCAAAAAATACTCAATTTCATACAACCAAACAAGAAAATATTTCAAAAGAAATTTTAGTACATCCTTAAAAGGAATTTTCTGTTTAAGAAATAGTATAAACTCCTATCTGAATGCTCTATTCCATAAAGTGATTGGTTTATTCACACATAATAAACAAACAGCAAAGAAAGAAAAGGAAAAGAAGAAAAATAAAGAAAAAGTGATCATAGATTTTGAGTATTATATAAAATGGTTCCTAGGATATCAATGCTGCCCCAGAGTATATGAAACAATGAAATAAACACACTACCTCCAATTAAATATTCATTTTCTTTGGGAGTAAATCATTTGAGCAGAATATTAATAGAATTTCTAAAACTTGCTTTAATACAGATCTTAAAACAAGGAAGATGTTACATTTTTTAATGATAGCATAAGGAATATTAAAAGATAGCTTCTTGATACTGGTGACCTTTTGCTTTTTTTCCTAACTTTTTGCCAATCAGTGTGAATAATCAATTGTGTAGGTGATATTTATGCTGCCTCATCAGCATCACTGTGTAAAATGAAGCTGCAGGAAGCAGAAACTCTTTAGTGCCCTTTGTAAGATCAAAGCAGTCTATGCAATCTGCTTGGGAAATTTTTCTCCATCTTTGTCTCCAGCCAGGAATAGGGAACAGAGCAAAGAGCAGCCAGTGACTCTCTTGCAGTCAGTATCCTAGGGGAATGGTAGGACACCCCCCCAAGACCACTGCCAGGTCCTTCAGGGTCACTCACACCTTTCTTGAGTCTCCAGATTGATCCTTCAGACTCTCAATAATTCTGGAACCCTAGGGAAAAAATCATGTGAGTTTCCTTTTTGGTTAAGTTAATCACAACTGATTTTTGTTTCTAAGTAACAAAGATAGGATTCCACTGACTCAAACAATAAGAATGACAAGATGTCTCACTGTGGTGGATTAATGGTCATCTTAAGGGAAAATGCCCCCCTGAACTGAATCACCATGGTTCCAAGCTTGGAAAGACCCACCTGAGGATTGTTGTCAGAACAGGAATAAAAGGAAAATAGGAGGGGAGGATTGCATGCTGATTTTGCTTGGAAGAGCCTTACTCCAGAATCCTGGAGGACGGCACAGCAATTCACCTACGGGGACCTGCAAGAGATTCCAAACAGCATATCACCTGCTGCCCACCTCTTACCCTCAGAAAAGCATAGGCTGCCCTTTTCTTCAGCAGAGCTCCAGTCTTTAACTTCACCTGGGTGACATCTTCTCACTCTTGGCACAGACCCTAACCTTCAGCACTGTTTCCTGGGCTTTCTCTTGTAAATCTTGACTGCAAAAAAGTTGGTACCAGAAGTGGGGTCATTACTATGATGTTGCCTGACCATATGCCTTAAATGCCTTGAAAATTAATTTGGAAAGGTTTTGAGAGACCAGCCAAAAAGGCAGCCCTGGAATGCTCTAAATTATATGGGAGACTCTGGTCAGAGCCTGGAAAACCAGAGAACTGATGGAAATGCCACCCATTAAGATGAAGCTCAGGAAGCTTCTGTTTTGAAGGACTTTATTGGCTGCTAGAGCCCAGGTAATGTATGTTGTGCTTTGGCAGAAAGTTGGTCTGAATTTTGCTGGTGTTTGGAGATATTGCCTGGAAACTTTCAATGCAATCTAGTATTGGGATTGTGGCATGGTTACTGTTGAGGACTTCTGTCTGGGTCTATGTTGGAAATTAAGAGTGGAGAACTAGCAGAGCATTTTGAAACATTAGGCCAGAGGAAAAGCTTCAATGGAGCATGGATCGCAAGAATGGCACAGAGGAGGATATGGCTAAGAAGGAAGAGAACAATGGAAAAATGACTAGTCATTTTATCAAAAGGAAACAGTGTGTTTGGAGTGCATAGGATCCCTTGGGACATCTCTTAGTGTTGCCATGCCCTGTTGTTACAATTAATGGGAAGTGAAGATTGTGATTAGAATAGCCCTCTCCTATTAAGATTTCAATGTAGTAATAGGTTATTGATGTATATCATATTGGTTTTTAAGCACTGATAAATCATGTACAAAAATGGTAACCAACAGAGTTTTAAAACTTGAAGTCATGCTTTTATTTTTTGTACCAGGAATTGAACTCAGGACATTGCACTTGCCTGGAAGTTCCTTGTGCTGCTGAAATATATCCCCAATACTTGAAGCCATATTTCTAATGTGGATGAACTATATTGTTATATTGCACTTTGTAAACAAATCAATTTTTTAATTTGTGGAGTGATTTTTCTTTTTATTTGGGTTTTTTGGTATTTTAAACATTGTTTAGTATTAAATATACTTTCTAAATTTTTGAGGTAAAGTTGTTTTGTAGTTTTAAAAACCTGTTTGTAATCTGGTTATTTAGTCACAGCATTGTGGTTTTAAATTTGAATTTTGAGAACACTTTGAATATGTTTCTGGTGCAGAAATGAGTGGAATAAAAATTGTATGCATATTATTATTATGTTAATGTAAATCTGAATAGATCAAGACATGTTAACAGTTTACAGATTTGTCACTGGAGACTATAGTTTTAAAAATGTGTCTGTTTATCAAGTTGACTGGGGGTGAATCATGCTGGACTAACTAGTGATAAGTTTAAGTGAGACCACCCAGTTGAACTGAGTCAGCATAGTTCTGAGCAGGGAAGGCCTACCTGAGGATTGCTGCCAGAATGGCTTAGAGAGAGATGAGCTAAAGCAGAAGATTGCATGCCGCTGATTTCCCAGAAGCTTTCTTGTGGATAGTTTTCTTGATATGAACTTGACTGTTCTTGTCCTCATAGGAGCTCAGGTCCTTGCTTTTGCCAGGATGGCTGACGTCCTCCTCGGTGAAGCTCTTGTTTTCACTTTGAATATCACTTCCTGGCTCCGGTAAGGAACCCTCAGCCTGCTGACACAAATCTTTCACCTTAGTCTCCCAAACTTTCTAGCTTCCACCACTGACCTGTGAGTCTTCCAGGTGCATATCATCGATACAGACTTGCAGGAGATGTTGCCATGGGCTTTAGGCCCAACTAGATGCCTTGGTGACACTGCCATGGGTCCTATGCCTTCCGCTGAACTCGAGCAGGACACAGCTATGGGATCCAGACCCTGGCTGGATTCTTCAGGTCTCCAGCACATGGACAGATCGCGTATACTCTTCTGCATCTGAATTTTTGGGTAAAAATTATAAGATACCCCTATAAACTTGTGTTCCATAGCAAATCTATCCCCTTGCAAATCCTGACTAAAACACTCACACAGTAAGAAATCAAAAGCAGGCCAAACAGCCAAAACATCAGAGTTTTAACAGCAACAGAAGAGGTGGTCTCAAGCCATAAATTGATTTTATTAGGAGTAACTATTCCCTCATTCTATTTCTAGATGTTTCAAAGTTCTGACTGCCGTCCAGGGAAGAATGTGCCCACCTAAATACCCTCTATCACTTTGCACACCCCCATATTGGAAACTCAGGGGATGCCAGCTGAACACGCAGCTTCTGGACCTCATCCAAGAAGACAAACAGGTGTCTGAGAAAGAGCCTGAGAATCTGAATTTCAAAGAGCTTTGTATGGATTGATAGTCCAATTAGGCTTGAAAACTTAAAGATATACTAAAAAGAGACATCAAAGGGGTTTTAGTCAGAGTAGTTAGAAGTTTTCTTCTTGTTGATAGGTTAAAACCACATCCTCAGTATTGTCCTGGTATTTGGATATAAAGAACCAGTCCTCAAATATTTCCTTCTGGTCCTATGAATAAAAAATTAGACTCCTTTCATAAATGTATGATATCAAGTATGCTGTTAGATTTTTAAAGGGAGCATTCGGAGGGGGAAGTTTTTCATCACAAATCAGTTAATGGAATTATAAAACATGAACATATAAAAGTTGTCAGGATTACTGGCACAGGGAGAACCTTAGTACAAAGCTTTCTCTCCCATTTTTCTCTCCAGTATATTTTCCACTTCATATTCTCCACCCTACAAAATTACCCTGATCAAGACTTAAAAAAAAAAAAAAGTGAACAAAGAGGACAATAGTCCATCTCTCACAGACTCTTAGCTGCTGTGGCATGTATGATTTATGGTGAACTGGACATACATGTTACTAGCTCAACAACCTAGTTATTTAGAACTTTCAGTCGGCCTCCTTGATTTATTGCCCTGGAAGATAATAATAGATTCCAACACCTGAGAGAAATCTCTGTATCTAAAACAGAATATAAATGTTATGCTAGAATCTAGGCACAAGAGAAGCCACTGGAGCTTAGTCACAGTGTTGGGTCTTCCCATTTTATAATATGTCAGCATAGAAAGAATTAATCTGGTTTCACTTTCTCCCTTTCCTTCAATGCCTCATCTTTTGCAATGGTATCTCTTAAAACCTTGTTTTGCTACATGAAAGCCCAGTGATATATGTGTGATATCAAATATGCCATCAGGAGCCTGTGGAGGCAAAATTTCTTCATTCTACATCAGTTAATAAACTTGCAAGACAAAAACAATCCATAAAAAAGACGTCAAAGGGTCTCACAGGCAGCAGGAAGGATTTCAAGACCTCCTCTTTCACGGTTCTCTTCCCATGTCCTTCATCCAGGATGGCTCTGGGCAAAGTGCAAGCTCTCTGGTGACCTCAGGGCCAGCTCTGCTCTAAGTCAGAGCTGGGGAGGAGAGAGAGCCTGTCATAATGATCAGAGCCGCCCCCTCCAACGGCTCCCTTTGAAAATCTAATGGCATATTTGACATCATACAGTTATGACAGGATTCCAATTTGCCGGCCTTTTTCAGTTTACATATCTTGTCCAAGGAAAGAAAGATGAGGTGTACAGGAGAATTGGGGGAGTGACCTTCTAAAGATAAAAACCAGGCTGGGTATTCGCAGTCACGAGCACGAAGCTGAAGGGCTGGGGCTGTTTGAGTTTTCTCTCCCGGCTCCCTTCAGCGCTTCTGAGTCTCTGTTCCCAAAGCTGCTGCAGGAGGAGAGTCCATCAGGGTCGAGAAGCCTCCAAGAAGTACCTGGAGGTGAGACAGCAGTTCTGGTCATCACACTACTCTTCTTACCTAATTTAGATCAGGAATTATTTAAATACAATTAAAACAGTGAAGACTTTTTTTTTTTAATTTTTTGAAAGAAAGTCTCACTCTGCAGTTCAGACTGGCCTTCAACACACGATGTAGCTCAGGCCAGGCTCACACTTGTGGTGATCCTCCTGCCTCAGTCTCCCTGGTGCTGGAATTACAGGCATGTGCCACTCACCCAGTTTATGCTGATTCTAGGGTTAGGACTCTATTTTGGGCTGAAGGCATCCTCTAAATGGTCCCCTAGCTCAGCAAGGAACTGAATCAAGGCATTGGTAGAAATTCTGTAATAATGATTAACTCTTCTGTCTGCCCTTATTTTTCCTAAATTTATTTATTTTTCTTCTCGAAGAAAAAAGATTGAGTTGGAGGAGAAAATTGAGAGAAGTCACTTTTTTTAAGTACAAAATTGAGGAATTCACAGTCTTAGTTCAAACTAAAATGCTCAAGGTTTTATGCTTTTAGTTAGAATCAATGAAAATTTGAATTAAAAGTTTTACATATATAAATACGTGAGTGCTGGGTATGTGTACACACACAATTATGTAGGTCAAGAAGTTAAATTATTTGAATATCTGATCCAGCAACAATTCAAAATTGTCTTTGTCAGTCTCTGTCCTATACAGCACTATTGTGCAAAGGTAGCACAATCTACATTCTGTAATTCAGCATGATAATACATGTATCAGTCAGTGCTCACTAGAGAAACAGATCTAATACAAGATATATACATATATTTACAAGGTGAATCTATTTAGATCTAGATTTACAAAGTTTATAAAAGATATATGTTTATATATGATATGTTTATATTTACAAGGTAAATCTATATTTAGATTTAGATTTACAAGATTTAATAACAGGTATATTTATATTTAAGATTTATAAGGTATATATATTTATATTTACAAAATAAACCGATATTTAGATTTAGATTTATAATATTTAATAAGATATATTTATATATAAGATTTATAAGATTATATATAAATATATATATTTTTTTATATTTACAAGGTGAAGCTATATTTATATTTAGACTTACAAGGAAGGCTTACAATGGCTGCCTGCAGAGTCAGGTATAGAAGAGCATAAAAAGCACTCAAGCCAAAATTCAAAGGCCTGGGGCTCACGGACATGTCCATATGGGGAAGTCAAAGGGTCTGCTATGGAAGGCTGAAGATTCTGAGCTGGTTGCCAGGAGACAATATGGAAGGCTCCTCTGAAGAGACAGAAGTGAGCCTTCCTCCTTCTTTCCCCTTTTTATTCCCTCCAAGCTATGAGCCTATTGGTTGGTGCCATCTTCAGTCAATCCATTCAGTCACACCCAGAATTATGCTAGGCCAACCAGCTGGGCATTTCTTACAAACTGACCCAACAATAAACTATCACAATATAGAAACAGGTAATGACAGATTTTAAACACCAGAAATCCTTTTACATTTTGTAATATTTGGAGAGAAACTTATATGCTACACAAAATGTAATCATCTTTCTTAGCAAATAATTTATTTCAATTATGATGTTAACATAACAAGAGGAATTGTTCTGATCAATACCTCTTTTATTGGTACCTGTTTGTGGTGCCTAATTTTTATGGCATTTCTTGAGTGGAGCTAGTGTGTGTACACACACAGCTTAATTCCTTCCCTCAGCCCTTTTCTTCCAGCCCTCCGCTCCCTTCTGCCCCATCTCGATCCCTCTCACATTTGAGACACATCTGTCTCCTTACTTCCTGTTACCTGTCTTTTATTTTGCTCTTTATTTATAATTTGGATTTCTCACATAAGAAAAATCATGTGATATTTAAGCTTGTGTGTCTGATTTATTTCGTTTAACATCATGGTCTTAAGGTGAATTCATTTTTCTACAAATGACCTATGTTCTAAAACAAACTATACTGCATTTTCATTTTATAAATCTTAATCTATCAAGCTAAGAAATATCTAAGCCAAAGTGTGTGCTATTAACCTACATTACATATCATATATATATGCTAGGCCAAGCAGCTGGACATTTCTTACAAGCTAATATATATTCCAAAGAAAATTATTTCCTTTAAATAAATATAAAAATCACTCATCAGTCATGGAAATAGTTTCCCTTAACCTGGATTCATTTTCTAGAAAAACCACAGACATGCTTTACTTATGACATTACAGCTGCTCTCAGATCTATGCTACAAATACAGTAGCATATATGATATATCCTTTGCAATTAGAAAAAAAAGACAGAACTTGTTAAACATCTCAGAGGACCTGCTACAGAATTTTAAGGAACCATTTTCAAAAGAACAACAAACGATTAGGTGTTTCTCAGGTAAAGCAACACCGGCACTAATAGCAACCTGGTGGACAGTTAGGCACAAAAAGACAATTCAGTTTGATAAAATGTACGCTGAATCCAGTGGAGTGGAAAGCACCGCAAGCCAAACATGAGTCATCTCCTGTACAGTCAAATGCCTGAGTAGAGGTCTTATCAGCCACATCTCCTCAGAACTTATTAGATAATAGATACATGGAGAAGAGAGATTAGCTCTAATTGCTGCTTCAGAGTGCACCTACTGAGTCTCCTGCGTGCTCAGTAGTAATAGCTTTCCATACAGATCTCCCCTGCATTTGGGAAAAGCTAGTACCCTCTGATAGTTAATGAGTGTTTATAAGTGCCAGGTTTGTGCTAAATCTTCTAAAAGGAGCAACTGATTTAATGCTCAGAACAAGCCCACAACGTAGTAGGAACCCCATTTTTGCCAATGAGATAAGTCCTGTGTTAAGTATTTCAAGCAGAAGCCCACAGCCCTTAGAGACTGGAGCCCAAATTCAAAACCAGGCTGCCTAAGTAAAGAGTCTTTTCTTGTAAGGATTAGTCCTCTCTCTAGAATGCTACATAAGTGACAAATTTTTACAAAGCAGAAAATGAGTTCTAAAGTTTTAAAATAATTTTCCCCAAACTAATAGGTTTTTAGGGTTCTATGGCCAACTCATATTTGCTTGTGCTCTTTGACTATGCGATACACTACTGTTTGTCTAGTCAATAAAAATACAAAAGGAAAAGAAACAAAATAATTAAGCTTCTGGAACAAAAGTTGGCTTTGAAAAAGTAACTGCTAAAATGAGATGCAGATTTTACCATTTTCACTAATCCTTTTATTTACAGTCGCAGTGCTCTTTGGAAATCATGCAACAACAGGAAGCAACATGCCTGAGCTTCTTCACTCGCCTGGCAGGGAAGATTCCGGATTCCAGCATAAACATCACTTTGCAATCACTTTATACTTTGACTGCAGGAATGTGCTGTCACAGCTTTGCAGGAAAGAAACAAACACATAATTCCTGTTGGGCATAATATTCAGCTTCATAATCAGCAATGAATTAAAGGGTTCTAATTCCAATCTGATATGTAAGGCACAAAGGCAGTGGCTGCTAAACTCAGGTTACTGGAACTTTTAAAGTGTGTTTTTCTAAGGATTAATTAACTACAGATAATTGTCAATCATTTTCAATGTTCGCATCTAATTGCATCCATTTGCTAACTTCTCTATTATAATTTTAGAGTGGTTGCCAGCACACAGTATGCATACCCAACGATTTGGATAAACTCAGATGGGTAACATTATCACTGAGAAAAACAGAAATAGCTCATTTACTCTAAGCATATATTAGTAGTTTGGACTTAGGGGACCTAAAGAATTATCCAGTCTGAAATCTCCCACCTACTAGACAAAATTTAGATGCATGGGTTCAATTTGCAGAGTAAGATAACATCTAAACCCTTAGTTTATTCCACAGAAAAATCTAACTAGAAGAATACATAACATTCATACTGAAATATTTATGAAAATACAGGCTGTATATGAAAAAAACCACAGGGAAAAAAAACTCCTACTTATATACCTACTGACAGATACATTTAAAGTTTCTTAAACTATAAAATATTGCATGTTAATAATCATACTCAAAACATGATATAGGCTAAAAGAGAAAACAACACTGTGAAGTAAAAGATTGTAAAAGATACTTGATTCCCCTAACTTTGCTCCACACCGAAAGTCCTAAGATTTGTACTGACCATGAAGTCACATATAGTCACTGTTTTACAAGATAATTGGATTGTCTTCTTCACTGTGATTAGTATTTCTCCTTCTGTAAATATTCAGAGATGGTCACGAATTACTGGAAAGTGAGACCAAAAAAAGGTAACAAACAATTCAAAAGAGTTGCCCTAAGTGAATTCCTCCTTGACACCATAAATTGAGTGAAAAAGTTTGCTTATCCATCTTACCTGCCTCTATAAACTTAACTGCATATATTCAAGTGATTTGTGATCACAGCCAAAAAAAATTTGCAAACATTTTATTAAAAAATGTTGAACCTAAAGGTATCTACTTTATTGTGAGGCAAAGTAATTTTCAAGGCTTCTTAAGGCCAAAAAATGCAGCAAACTGACAGAAATAGAATGTTGTCTAAAGACCAAGGAAATGAGTGCATTGGTGTTAACAGAGTCTTCTATTTTCAGAATATAGACTTTAAGATTTGTTTGGTCTCTTTAGTAGACTTCAAAATCGACATGAATTTTATGAAGAAGATGTAGATTTCTACTTAAATATCATGAGTTGAACACACATTTATTTTTACTCTTGAAATATTACCACAGTACATTAAAGGTTTTTAAGTATAAATATTTTTAAAAAGTGAAATAGAGAGATAATACAACATGAGAAACAGCAATAAAAATTAGGGGAAATGAAAATTGATGGATGAGTGATAATTTTCAGAGTACTGAAAACTGAAATTTAAATGTATACCAAAGAAAATCTCACTTGAACCATATGCAATGCAGTAAAAGTTAAAATGGTATCTGTTTTTTTCAAAGAAAAATTGAAAAGGAAGGAAGGAAGGAAGGAAGGAAGGAAGGAAGGAAGAAAGAAAGAAAGAAAGAAAGAAAGAAAGAAAGAAAGAAAGAAATTCCAGACCAAAAAATATTGCTCAAAACTTCAATTCTGTATATAGCCAAAGTATAAAACTCAGGAGTAGAATAAAAGACTTGTCAGACAGTCAAGGTCAGAAAATTATCTTATTGCTTTGTTCTCAGCAATGTCCATAGAATATCTCCACTACAATAAAAGAAACAAGGAATATGGATGAAAACAAATAAATTAGAGAAAAAGAGAAAAAAGTCATTGGAATAAATAAAATCACAAGACAGCAGCACTCCACCAAGCTGAAAGTGCAGCACATATTGTCTGGGTTTGGGGAAGAAATTGCAAGAGAAAAAAAAAATCCAGGGTTGATAAATCACCTAAAACAGTTCATAGTCTGTAACATATTTGGAGAAAAAGTAATTTCTTTATCCAAGAAAAACAAAAATTTACAGTAGAAGAAAATATATAGTATACACATTGGTTGTGAGAAATAGTTATATAAAAAGAATTAAATAAATACCAAAACTCAATTTAACCAAAGAAATTAAAATAAATATTGGTAAGATAGGACAAGAGGTCACTTTTTGATTGATGGGACAAAATAACTGACATCCACACCTGAAGGCACAAAGGCTTTATTTTGGCTCACAGTTTCAGCAGTTTCAGTGCATGATTAGTTAGCTATGAGGCCGATACAGCATGGTAGAAAAGAATCTGACAATATGTAACAAGAAAAATAATTAAGCAGGATTTAGTTGTACCAATTTGTACTGATGAAACAGAAAAATAGATTTACATGGAATTCATTATGATAGTATTCATAATTAGAAACTGGTACACAGTTGAATAACCATGACAAGATTAAGATGGAATGCCATTCTTAAACATGAATTTTCAATAATTATTTAAGGATATAGTGAGAAAAAATGAGATTCAAAACTGTATGTTTTTTTTAAGGTAGTAAAATACAACAAAACAAGACAGAACAAAACCAATTAAAACAATGCAGTGAAGTTGGTACAAAACTTCAGGGCAGGATACTGGGATAACAATAATAGGTACCATGGTATGTCTTGTTATCGTCACAATAGTTGTCCATTCAATCAGGTATAGTGAAATCAAACTAAAAGCAGAGTATTATAAAACCTATCAAAACAGAATATTAAATAGAGCAGGACAATTGATAGGAACAAAGCAAAACAGTGAAAACAATATTGGCCTTCGAAGAGAAGACAGAAGGAAATCCCCCATATTTGCTCTATTGCATACTGTCATCCTCCCAAGAGATGCTCAGACCTCTGGCCTCAGATCAGCATAACCAACCCAACACAATACGAGCATTTAGTTGCGTTTGTGCATTAGTTGCTATCAACTCCAGCTGTCCTCCACATCTTCCAGTTGCTAAAGGGGGGCATGGGTTACGTTTGATTCTCAGCCTGCTGGCCAGTAGGCTCACAGCAGACAAGGACTTACTCTCTTCCTGGCATGCCCGCTGCTCACTTGCAGTCAGTTACCAGGAGGAAGGACTTGTTGCTTTCTTGTTCAGCCCTCCAAATTCCCCAAAACTGTATGTTTTACTAGTCTTCACTTTGGGTCTCAATTTTGAAATGTTACCTCACATATATTTCATTCCCTTTCTCATAATGGCTATCTCAAAGAAGATAAAGTTATTCATTATTGTATGCAAATTTTTCACAAATTTTGATTTTTTAAAAATTATTTTTAAAACTTTTAAAAATTTTTAGTATCTCATAGAACAAATAGCCACTATTATTTAGGGCTTGTGCTTAGAGAAGGTGTTAGGAAAAGACAAGTTAATTACAACTAACCCAGTTTGTCCTGGTCCATTTCTGAACACTTGCATATCTAAACTACAACAGTGTCTTGGTTAGTGGGATAAATTTAAAGTACTTTAGGGCATCAGACATGTACTATTGTGCCTATTAAAGAAACAGGATCAGTGATGACCTTCTGTGCTGAGGCCGGGAAAGGAATTAAATCAAAGCTAACATAGTTTGTTTGAAGAAGTTTTTTTTATTTAAAGAGAAGAAAAAAACATGTAAAGGGTAGAGATAATACAGAATTTTTAAAAAAAGATAAACAGTAAGAAATCACTAGTTGATAAATTACATATTGTCCTCTTAGAATTAGTTGTTCAAGTTACAAAATTAAAGCATACAAAGTAGATATTCAAACAGTGAGTCTGTAAACAGCTACGCATGCATGAGTCTCCACATGTATTTCTATACTTTCTGTACTAGAGGGGAGAACAAAACTTAGCAAGACAAAACAAAACAAATTCCTACAAAAGCATGAAATCAAAAAGTCATATAAAACCACAGTACAAGGTGATGTACAATGATTATTGTGTTGTTTCTTATTATCTTTAATAGAATGTCTACATCATCAGGCCTAATTGAATATAGCAGTATAATTGAGTATAGCAGTAAATAGTAATAGTAGTAAAAATAAAACATTGTAGACAGTATAAAACTTCAAAGGCAGGTAATAATCAAACCAGAGTGGATATTCTAGTGGATCTTGTCATCTTAAGTGCAGTTGCCTATACTCTCAGACTTGATACTACCAATCATAACAGCTTTGAATAAAATCTATCAATACAAAACAGCAATCCAACAAACCAGATTCCATTATGATCAATCAAGGTAAAACAGTGTAGGTTTTACAGAGCTTTAGATTAAGTTAATAGGAAATTAAGGATGATTACCATACTATATCCTGCTATTTTCAGGATTACTGTCTGTACCCTCAAATCTAGTACAGGTAGAATGACTGGAACAGAATATAATACATCTAAGCAGAGTAGTGTGAGTAATGTGGGTTTTAAATCCTGGTGCACTATTAACAATATAGCGTATCAAGTCCATCTGTGTTAAAGTTTCTAGTTATCCTTCTCTGCCTCGTTTCTGCTATGCTATTTTCCTGCCTTTGTTTGTCTACTTTTCTCCTTCATTCTACTGCCTGCCCCACTCATTGAGGCCTTTCTGCCACTGTTCCTAAAATCCTGGTATTTTTTTTCTCTCTCTCTAGAATGTCCTTCAGTATTCTCTGTAGGGTTGGACTGGTGGCTTGCCCAGTTCCTCTTTGTCATGGAAGCATCTTGTTTCTCCATCAACTTCTAGTGACAGTATTGCAGGGTACATCAATCTGGGCTGGAGATTATTCTCTTTCAGGGCTTTGAGTACTTCACTCCAAGCTCCTCTTGATCTGATGGTCTGTGTTGAGAAGTCAGTCATGATTCTGATGGGCTTACCTTTATAGGTAATCTGTTTCTTTTCTCTGACAGCTTTCAATATTCTATTTTTATGTTGAATCCCTGGCATCTTGATTATTATATGTCTGGGTGTAGCTGTTTTGGTTGTAGGTGGCTGGGGTTCTGTATGCCTCACACAACTGAATGTCATTTTCTTTTCCTATGCTTGGGAAGTTTTCCTCAATTATTTCTGTGAATAGTCTTTGTAATTTACCTGTATGTATTCCTGCTTCTTCGTTCACATTTCTTATTCTTAAATTGTAGATTCTCTTGTCATCTCCTAGACTTTGTATTGTTACTGCCTGTTTCCTTGTTATTTTTAAGAGATCTTTCCTTTCATTATCACACACTGCCAACTTGTCTTCAAGTTTTGATAGTCTATCCTTAGTTTCTTTTAAGGAGTTTTGCCAGCTTTCAATGCAGTTTTTAATTTCCTGGTAGTCTCTTTGAATCTGCTTCATGTATTCTATATTTTCTTTATATTCTTTATCGAATGTTTCTCTGCTTTTTTGTGTATTCCTCCATTCTTCCATCCATATCATCCTGAGAGATGCTTCCTGAGAGCATTTCTTTCATTCCTCTACTCATATCCTGCTTTACCTGATTTAATATTTCAGTTTTGAGCTCGTCTACAAGGTTCCGAAGATATCTCTTAATGTCCATTGAAACCATGTCGGATGTTGTGTGTTTGCTGTCCTCAGTTTCCCTTGTTTTTCCTTCTCCTGGTTCAGTGTTTTCAGTATTCTTGGCTGGGGGCCTCTTCCTGCCTCTCTTTCCTGTCATGGCCTTGGCTTCCTCCACACAGGTTACAGTGCAGGTCCCAACCCCCTTCCCTGTCAGCCACAGTTCCTCTAAAGCACGCTGGTAAAGGACTTCTGCCCTCTCTTGCCTGCTCTTGTCACTGAGGTGTAAGCAAGCTGCATATGCCTGTCCCTCCCCAACAGGCCAACCAAATTGCAGAGGCCTTCCCCCGGTTAGTACTTGCTAGGTGCAGGGAATTGATTTGGGATGGCTCATTGGGTCCCGGCCAGGGGCACAGCCCAGTCCAGGCAAATCCCATGAATCTGCTTTGGGGAGGGAGAAACCCACTGAAGTCACTGTCACTCCTAGTTCAGGCTCCCCCTGCCAGATTCCAACATGTCACCCATTTGATCATGCCCTTCCCATGGAGGAAGGGTCCCAATCCCATCACTGACCATGGATTAATGAAGGTCCCTTTGTTGGCTCTGCTCTCCATTGGGCTCACCAACCCCCGACTTCAGCGCTGCTGTGCTTCCTGTGAGAGGTGGCAGGAACAAGTTTGGGCAGCTCTGCCGGTGGCTGCAGAGTCAAGTTGTAAACTTGGCAGGTCGCCATGAACGAAAACACTGTGTCCTATAATTTCTAGCTGTTTCAGTTGTAGTCCCGATGTATTTGACAAGCTTTTTTATGTTTTAATTTCTTCCTGTGTCAAGAGGATCCACCTCCCTCTGTCTGGGTCTCTCCAGGGTGTTTTATTCTGGTGAATGAGTTGTTTCTCCTGGGAGGCTCTGTATTTTGTTGCTCACTGATCAGCCATCTTGTCTTCTTCTCTTCAAGAATGTTTTGAAATTGCTTTACTGCAACTTGGCATAGGAACACACAACATGGCACTCATTTTTATAACATAACTCTGTTAGGAGCAAATATTTTACAAAGTAAAGGCACTTAACAGTCCGACTTGGTCAAGTCCATCCTTTTTGAAATGAAACTGAGGCCCACAAAGCTAAAGAAATGTCCAAGTTCAAATCAAGTTATAATAAAGCTGCTGCGCATCTAACTCCAATACTGTTATAACACCCAAAGATGGTAAGCTACCCCCAAGATCAGAGCTGGTGAAGTCTGCAATGTCTAACACCTGGGTGGCAAAAGGTCACATGATAAAAGAAACAGCCTGGGAGGGTAGCACCCTGGGTAATCCCCTCTACATTGGAAGAAAACAAAAAATCATGCTTTTTTTTTTTCTAAATGGTAAAAAGATTGCATTTAGTTGAAGTTTTTATGCAATCATCAAGTTTTCTACAAAAATTTCTTCTGCTAATGAGCTGATGTGCAACTATTGCCTCTGGTTAATTAATCTTAACAAGCAACCCCGTGTTCCAACTTCCATTTTGATTAATGAGAAAATAACTCTCTTTTAGGACCTAATCCTGTGAGATCTTACTTAGCAACCAATAATTTTAAAAATAGAAAGCCAGAAGTCATTCACCTCATGGCCTCACTATATTAGAACACAAAATTTCAGTATTGAAGCAAAATAAAACAAAAATTTTTGCTGCTTAAAAAAAGCTTAAAACACAATAATTTTAAGGACATTTGCTAGAAAATAGGTAAATGCTGTTTTAAAAAGAGACTTCTGTGTTGCTATAAATTCTGCCTTCAATAATGAATGCATAACTTAGAGGTAACCTTTACAAATAGTATTGTATACAGGGAAATTCCTGGCAAATCATGATTCAGCCTAATCAACATTTTGAATTATAATAACACCTAATATTTTCATTCTACTATTTATTATATTCTGCTTTAGTCCTGTTATAAATAACCATGGCGAACTACAGCCAGAGGTACCCGGACCAGATTAGAAGCCACAGGCATCCCTGTGGCCCGTCTTCTCCTCAGAGACCACCCAGTGGCACAGGTAACTCCAACCAGAGGCACCCATCCAGTTTAGATTCAGGCCTCTCTTGTGGTCTGCCTTCTCTGCAGATGACCTTTGGGGACCAGGGAACTCCAGCCAGAGCTCCCACTCTTTCTCCCAAAACCTTGGTCTACAGCAGATTAACTGAGCTAACTTGAGGGGAGATTCAGCAACTGCTTCACCCAAGTGAAAGATCTTGGCAGGCTCCAGTCAGCGTGGTGAGTATGTCCCTAAAATAGAAGTGTACAGAGGGTAAATAGTGCCAGTAGTAAAGTTCCCTCCAACTAACTGTAAGACTTTAGTGACTCTGACAAGAGTAGGGGTGACTCCTTCCTGCACACAAAAAACATCAGGCAGAGTGAGTAGTGTGTCAATAAGGACACCCCCAACTTGAAGAAAATCAAAAGAGCTTATGAGACACACAGGTGCACAATAGGGATACAGTAAGGCCTCAGTGAAGACAAATACTATAGACAGGGAGATTTGGTGACCTGGAATAACCTGAAGATAAAATAATAGCAGGAACTAAAAGTTGACCTATGTCAATACTGTGGGATTTGACAGCCAAGGAAGAATATAGAACTCACCCACAGGCCCTTCCTTCAGTGGGAAGACAGGTGACTGGACCAACTCTTCATTGTGGGACCCAGCAATTGGACAAATATTAACCTTACATTAGGACCAAAAGATACAAACTACCAACAGTTGACACTAGTGGGATTGAAAGACCAAATATGAACTCAAAAGGGGAAAAATGGCAAAAGGAAAACGCAAAATGCAATCTCAAACATCTAGTACACCAGGAACAAGTACAGGAGACAATGAAATAGAGGACTTCAAAAGTAACACATCAGAAACCTCTGAAAAGATAGCGAGTGAAATTAAAAAAAAAAAAAACTCCATGAGGCTATAGAGGAAATCAAATTAGAAGTACTCTCCCATGTAAAGAAAGAAATAACAACCTTAGTAAAGAGTTGCTGAGTTGAAATGAAACTGAGGCCCACAAAGCTAAAGAAATGTCCAAGTTCAAATCAAGTTATAATAAAGCTGCTGTGCATCTAACTCCAATACTGTTATAACACCCAAAGATGGTAAGCTAAAGAAGAAATAGAGTATGGGAAACTGATTGAAACCTTGAATGAACAATATAGAAAACATGCAGAATTCATGAAACAAACTCAAAGAGACATCCAAGAAACAAAAAATTCTATTCAAAGCATGCAAAACCTTTTAAATGAAGCTGAGGATAGGATTTTGGACATACCCAGGATCACAATTAGTGATCATGAAAGGATAGAACTTATAAAAATAAAAAAGCAACATGAGTTGAAAATCCAACAGCTTTGAGATGATGCCAAGAGAAAAAATATAAGATTAATAAGCATCAATGAAGAGGCAGGAGCCAATGCAAATGACAAAGCCAAAATATTCACAGAAATAATAGAAGAAAATTTCCCAAACATGGGAAAAAATCTGATATGCAGATAAGTGAGGCCTATAGAACACCAAACAGTCACAACCAACATAAATCTACACCCAGACATATAATAATTAAGGTCTCAGACATACAGAATAAAAATAGAATACTAAAACCTGTTAGAGAAAAGACACAATTCACCTATCAAGGAAAGCCCATTAGAATCACAGCAGACTTTTCAGCACAAACCCTCAAGTTAAGACAAGCCTGGAGGGGCTGGGGATTTAGCTCAGTAGCATAAGTTCCTGCCTTACAAGAGCATGGTCATGAATTCAATCCCTGGTAAGGATAAAAAAAAAAAAAAAGACGAGCCTGGAATGAGGTATTTCAAGCCCTGGAAGAAACCGACTTTCAACCCAGACTGATGTACCCAGCAAAACTTTCATTCAAATTTAATAGAGAAACAAGATACTTCCATGACAAAGAACAACTGAAGAAATTCACATCCACAAAGCCAACCCTAGAAAGAGTATTGAAAGACATACTAGATAGAGATAAAAGTAGTCACAATCCCAGAAAAACAACAGAAAGGTAGGACAAGCAATTAAACAAGGCGGGAAAGCAGAAAGCTAACCACTGGAACATAACATGGTAAAAGTCGAGCCAGTACATATCAGTGTTATCCATAAATGTAAATGGCCTCAATTCACCAATCAAAAGCAATAGGTTGACAGAATTGATCAAGACATATGATCCCACAACATGCTGTATACAACAAACACATCTGACCCAAAAGAAAACTCATACATTAAAAGTCAAAGGGTGGAAAACAGTATTCCATGCAACAGGAACACATAAAAAAGCAAAGGTAACTGTTCTATTTGCAGACAATGTGAACTTCAAACGTAAAATGATTAAGATAAAGAAGATCACTACATACTCATTAGTGGAAAAATTCAAGAGGAAGAACTAACAATTATAAGTATATATGCACCAAATACAGGAGCACCCTACTATATAAGACAGGTACTAATGGACATGAAAACCAAATACACAAGAACACAATTATGACAGGGGAACTTAACACTCCATTGTCACAAAGAGATAGATTAACTAGACAAAAAGTCAGCAAAGAAATAATAGAACTGAATCACACCTGTGAGCAATTGGACTTAGTAGATGTTTACAGAGTGTTCCACCCAACCACATCAGAATACACATTCTTCTCAGCTATGCATGGGACATTCTCCAAAATAGACCATATATTAACCCATAAAGCATTCTTAAGTAAATGCAAAGGTATAGAAATTACCCCGTGCATACTATCTAACCATAGCACACTGAAATTGAAAATTAATAGCAAAAAAATGTAAAACCTGCATGAATGCATGAAAATTAAATAACAATCTTTTGAACAACCAGTGTGCTACAGATGAAATTAAAGAAGAAATAAAGCAATACCTACAATTCAACGGAAATGCGGAAACAACATAATGTAACCTGTGGGATGCAATGAAAGCAGTCCTAGAGAAATATATAGCAATAAATAGCCATATCAAGAAAACAGAATGAGCACAAATAAACAACCTAATGCTTCATCTCAAGCTTCTAGAAAAAGAAGAGCAAGTTAAACCCAAAGCTCATAGAAGAGAAGAAATCATAAAGATTAGAGCAGAAATCAATGCAATTGAAACAAAAAAAACCCAAAGATTTAATGAATCAAAAAGCTGGGGTTTTTTGAGAGAATAAACAAAATTAACAAAACCCAAATTTAAGCAATAAGAACTGAAAAGGGGGAAATTAATACAGATCCCATGGAAATTCAAAAGATCATGAATACCTACTTTGAAAATCTCTACTCATATAGATTGGAAAATACAGAGGAAATGGACAGATTTCTAGAAATATATGAACTACCAAAGCTCAACCAAGAAGATATACAACTTTGAATAACCCAATATCAGCTATTGAAATTGAAAATGTAATTAAAAACTTACCAACAAAGAAAAGCCCATATCCTGATGGATTCATGGCTGAATTCTACAATAAATTTAGAGAAAATTTGATGCCAATACTCCTTAAACTCTTCAATGAAATTGCAAAGAAAGCAGTCCTCCCTAAATCATTCCTGGAGGCAAGTATAACTCTCATATCAAAACCAGAGACAGACCCAACCAAAAAAGAGAACTATAGGTCAATCTCACTAATGAACATTGATGCAAAGATTCTCAATAAAATACTGGCAAATAGAATGCAACAAATCATCAAGAAGATTACACATCATGACCAAGTGGGATTCATTCCAGGAATGCAGGGATGGTTTAACATATGCAAATCAATAAATGTAATACACCACATCAACAAAGCCAAAAACAAAAACCACATGGTCATCTAAATAGATGCAGAAAAAGCTTTCAACAAAGTCCAACACATGTTCATGATGAAAACCCTTCAGAAACTCAGAACACACGGTGTCTACCTCAACCTTATAAAGGCTATCTATGACAAACCAATAGCCAACATTATACTAAATGAACAAAAATTGAAAGCTTTCACTTTAAAATCAGGAACAAGACATGGATGCCCACTATCACCACTCCTATTCAATATAGTTCTGGAAACACTAGCCAGGCAATCAGACAAGAGAGAGAAATAAAAGGAATAAAGATAGGAAAGGAAGAAGTTAAATTATCACTATTAGCAGATGACATGATACTCTATATAGAAGACACAAAAACTCCATCAAAAGACTATTAGAGGTAATAAACAAATTCAGCAGTGTAGCTGAATACAAAGTCAGCACTCAAAAATCAATAACATTCCTGTACACAAACAAAAACCTCACTGAGAGAGAAATTATGGAAATATCACCCTTTACAATAACATCTAAAAAAATCAAATACTTAGGAATCAACCTAAGAATGTAAAAGACCTATATGATGAAAACTATACTATGCTAAAAAAGGAGATTGAAGAGGATATTAGAAAATGGAAGGATATTCCTTGCTCTTGGTTAGGAAGAACCAACATTGTGAAAATGGCCATATTCCCAAAGCTGTTATACAGATTTAACGCAATCCCATTCAAAATACTATTAATATACCTCACAGACTTAGAGAAAACACTCCTAAAATTCATTTGGAAACAGAAGAAACCTAGAATAGCAAAGGCAGTTCTGGGCCACAAAGGCAAGCCAGTAGGCATCTCAATTCCTGACTTGAAATTATACTACAAAGCCACAGTGATAAAATCAATCTGGTACTGGCAGAGAATAGACCTGAGGATCAATGGAACAGATTAGAAGATGCAAGCACAACTACAAAGACACTCAGCCACCTTATATTTGACAAAGGGGCTAAACGTGTTCACTGAAACAAGGATAGCCTCTTTAATAAAGGGTGCTGGAAAAATTGGCTCTCCACATGCTGAAGACTGAAACTAGATCCATGCCTATCACCATGTACAAAACTAAAGTCTAAATGGATCAAAGATCTAAATATTAAAACAGAAACACTAAATCTACTGGAAGACAAGGTAGGTAGAAGTCTTAGAGATATATGGGTAGGCAGAGAATTCATGAACAAAAGGTAAATTGCTCGGGAAACATTTCAAAGAATCAGCAACTGGGATCTCATATTACTGAAAAGTTTCTGCACTTCAAAAGAAATCATCAACAGAGTGAAAAGAAAACCCATAGAATGGGAAAGAATTTTAGCCAGCAACCCCTCAGACAAAGGACTTATATCAAGAACATATAAAGAACTTAAAAACATCAAGCCCCCCAAATTCAAAGACCCTCTCCAAAAATGGGCATCTGAGATGAACACACAGTTCTCAGATGAAGATATACAAATGGCAAATAAATACATGAAGAAATGTTCAGCATCACTGGTCATTTGAGAAATGCAAATTAAAACAGCACTGAGATTTCATCTTACTCCAGAAAGAATAGCTGGCATCAAGAAAACAACTAATAACAAATGTTGGTGAGGCTGCAGGGGAAAAGGAATACTTCTCTGCTGTTAGTGGGAGTGCAGACTGGTGCAGCCACTATGGAAATCAGTATGGAAAATTCTCAGAAGGCTAGGATTGGAAGTTGCATTCAACCCAGCTATTCCCCTCCTGGGTATTTTCCCAGAAAACCTGAAAATGTCATATCACAGTGATATATGTGCCCCCATGTTCATAACAGCATAATTTGTAATAGCTAAATCTTGGAAACAACCAAAATGCCCATCAGCTGCAGAGTGGATGAAAAAGATATGGTATTTTTATACAATGGAATATTGCTCAGCTATAAAAATGATGATCTAGATGCCTTCATAGGCAAATGGAGGCAACTTGAGCCTTTTTCATAAGTGAAATAAATAAGAATCATATTGATAAATATCACATTGTGTCTCTAGTGTAAAAAGCAATAAGAAATGTAGGAGTAATAAAACCAAAAGGTGTAATTGCTATTGTAAAAAAGAGAGGAAAAGGAAGTGCTCTAAAGTATAAAACTAAATGTATGTTTAAGTGTGTAGGATTGATAAACACATTACTAAGTTTTTGTTGGATCAGAGCTGTTAAACAGATCTGTTTTCAGTCTCACTGTTTAAATGTCCACTTTGTATGATTTAAATTTGTAACTTGAACAACTATTTCTAAGAGGACGACATGTAATTTATTAACTAAAAAAAGTAATAAGAAATGTAGGAGTGATAAAACCCAAAATGTGTAATTGCTGTTGTAAAAAAGAGAGGAAAAGAAAGTGTTCTAAAGGATATAAATGCATGTATGTTTAAGGGTGTAGGATTGATAACCATATTACTAAGTTTATGTTTGAATGTCCCACTGTTTGAATGTCCACTGTGTGGTTTAATTCTGTAACTTGAACAACTATTTCTAAGAGGACAGTATGTAATTTGTCAACTAGTGATTTCTTAGTATTTATTTTAGTTTATTGCATTTTTTTAGAATTTTGTATTATTGCTTCCCTTGTTTTCTATTTTTTTCTTTCTCTTTAAATAAAAAATAAATGAATGAATAAATAAATAACCATGGCTTCAAAAGGGTAGCAAGAAAGCAGACATTTACTGTTTTTTGAGAAAAAATAAGGTAAAAGTGAAATTAGTTCAGGAAAGTAGGAAAAAACTAGAACTAAATAGAGAAGGTGGGGAAAAGAAAAAAAGCCTACAGTATACTAAGGTCTTTATCATAACTGGAAAATTCATAGC
Organism: Hydrochoerus hydrochaeris; assembly: GCA_004027455.1. NCBI lineage: Eukaryota > Metazoa > Chordata > Mammalia > Rodentia > Hydrochaeridae > Hydrochoerus > Hydrochoerus hydrochaeris. Next base: position 33,207 of record PVLA01000938.1, read on the forward strand.
TTTTCTGTTGTTTAGAAATTTATTTTAAAATAGAGTGACATCAATCACTTAATTTGGGAGTTTTTGTTTTAGAGAAATATTTCAAAGGCTAATATTGCTTCTGATTTTTAAAAAATTGGCCCAAAGTTTAAAAATTACTCAAGTTTCAGGTTTTTAATGAGATCTATGTTGTGTTGTATTTTAATTAAAAGTTGCACATATAGTATTAGACCAGCTATTCCACAACTATTTTTACCAAGCTGTCTTTTTCCTTGTATGCTTTCTTGTATATTTACAGGAAATGCTTACATTTACCTTACACCGATTGGAGAAATATTTATGATTATTGCTGTCATGTGGAGATCGGCTCATTTTCTACTTCCTTCTTTGCAATTTTCCATATTTACTTTTTATATGTAATGAAATTGTGCTGTTTTTATGAAAATAAGATATATATTGAGCCACCAGCGTGCCGCTCTGGTAAGTGGCTGTGGCCTGACAAGCCGCAACCGCCCCAGGGCGAGAACCATATCAGTGTTTCCTGAGATCTGCGATGAGCCATGTTGGACCTTGGGGCGCTGGGAAAACGGGCAGACAGTTCACCCCTCTGGTGGGCAGCTGTGAGCCTACCATGGCTAAGAATCAAACATCCATCCACCCACCCCCACTAGCAAGTGAGAGCCGGAGATCTGAGCATGTCTTGTGAGTGACTATACGAGATAAGGCAAATAAGGGGGATTTTCTTCTGCCATCTCTTTGAGAGCAAATATTTCTATCTCTGTTTTGCTCTGTTTTGATCAGTGGTATTGCTCTATTCAATATTCTGTTCTTGTAATTTTGGTATTTCCTTCAAAATTGCTCTGCCTGATTGAAGGAACAACTATTGTGAATAAAACCAGATATACTATTATGCCTATTGCTGTTGTCCCAGTGGCCTGCTTTGAGGTTCTGCTCACTGACTCAGGTGGCTATGTCCTGTCTTGTTCTGTATTTTGCTACCTTCAAAATAAAACAAATAAATAAATAAAATAAATAATAAATAAAATATAAATAATAATAAATAAAATAAATAATAAATAAATAAATAAAATAAAAAATAATCTGTATTTTACTACCTTCAAAATAAAATAAATAAATAAAATAAAAAATAATAATAAATAAGAAAAAAATTTTAAAAATAAATAACAACGGCAAAACAGGTCAGCAAAGTACTGAGCAACCTGAAAAATGATATAACTAAACAGATAATGGACTTAAAAAGCAAAAGGAGGAAAAGCAGGTGCTCTAAAGGATATAACTGCATGTATATTTAAGAGTGTAGGAATGATAATTATGTTGCTAAGTTTTTGTTCGATCAGAAAATGGAGCTGTTTGCAGCATCACTATTTGAATGTCCACTTTGTATGCTTTGATTTTGTAACTTAAACAGCTACATCCAGGAAGACAATATGTAATGTATCAACTAGTGATTTCTTACTGTTCATTTTTTTTGAAATTCTGTATTGCTTCTACCCTTTTTTTTCTGTTTTGCTTTATTTTCCCCTCTCTTTAAATAAAATTTTTAAAAAAGGAAAAAAGATATGCATGTACTTTAAATGGCATATCTTTTAAATACAAATTATAATTTGTGATTTTTAAAAATATTTAATGCAAGTATTGGGCATTTGAATGTGTTTGAGTGAATGCAAGGACAAATTTATCTGTTAGTCACCTTTATTCCAAGCTATAGCATATTTAGGGACAATCAATAATTTTTGTGGTTTATTTAAATGGACCCCAAAGCTTCATTCAGTCATGGAGGTAACTGAATCTATCGTTTGTGATTGGTTCATTGTCTAGCGCTCAGATTGGTGGTGTGAGTGTTTCACCCACCCAGAGGTGAGCCAGTGTAATGGTGGGGGGGTGGGGGTGAGTCTTTCTCTTTTGCTTTCTTCTTTGGCTTTTGCTGTTTGCAGTTCGCCATGAACAGTGGCCTGCCATGCCAGCCTGCTGCTTGGAACCAACTGAGTATAAACTAAAACCTCCAAATCTGTGAGCAGTAAACCTTTCCTTCCCTAACTTAGGGTGTCAAGTATTTTGTCTCAAGGAGTAAAAAGTAACTAAGACAGTAATTAAGGGCCAAAGAGTAGTTATAGTCAGTGCTGATCACAGCCCCAGAAGATCCAATTCTAGATGGTATGAATCCAAACATCAATAGGTGCCACCTTATTCAGTCTCACAATTCTGCTCCTGCATAGCTCCAGGTTTGCCATCAAACATTGGCCTTCATGAGAGAATGAAAAGAACATGGCAGGAGCTCAGCGACCTTCTGAATCACACCAGGTTGCTGGTACCGTGGATCTCAAATGGTGAATTTTTCCTAATTAGGGATTTGACTTTTGAAGAAGCTAGACTATTTACCTTTACCTATAAATCTATGATAGAGAAACGTTTCACTTTGCCTCAGCGATGGCACCTTCCAAATGGTCTCCACTGTTTTTCACCAAATATATACAGTTCATGCCCCTGCTGGATCTAAAAATTCTAGAATGGACCTGCTGGAAAAGCAAACCATGTGATAAACACTTACTTGAGGATTTGGCAAATCTCCAAACCATAGTGACAGGTTTGGAATTGGGTGAGGTTGCAGCTGTTCAAAGTGAGTACCAAGGTACCACCAGTAAAGGTTGCTTTTCTAACCAGCACAATCCATTTGATGGAAAATTCAGATGAATGAATTAGCCGCAAAACATTACAATAAAGGCTTCAATTTAAAGTTGTTGCATGTGCCTACATTAGCATTCTTTCCAGCCAATGATATTTCAGGAGTTTTTCATGCATGAAACTGCATTTTACTGAAGAAACCAGCAAAGTTTCTGGCTGGTTTGAAAGTTACTATGTGACTGGACTAGGATCTAGATGTTCCACAGGCTTGAGTGGACTGTGCCCAGCAACCTTCATTCAGCCAGGGGAGCCAGGCTTGCCAAAAGGGGAGCCAAGCCCCCATTGCCACCATGAGGTGAATTGCAGCTCACCAATGCAGGCCTGGGAAAAGTTTGGAACCATCAATCCCAGAGGCTGGGTGCCCACCCAGCCCTCTTAGGACACTGCACTGGGCTCTAGAGGTTGTGTGGGCTTGAGTGGACCATGCCCAGTGACCTTCATTCAACCAGGAGAAACAGCCCACTATGCTAGGGGAGCCAAAGCCATGTGAGTCCCAGTACCAGAGTGTGCAGGAGGTGATTTCCAATACATCCAGAAAAAGCTTTGGAACATCACTGGAAACATGGAAATATAGGAAAATGACAAAATGAGAGACCAAAATGCAATCTCAAACCTCCAGCCCATCCTAAGAAAGCCTGGGAGCTATGTACATAGAAGAAGATACTAGCCATATACCTGAAATGCCTGAAATGATATCAACTGAAATAAAGAAGCAAGTACAGGAAGCTATGAGGGAACTCAAATCAGAAATAATCTCCCAGGTAAAAGAAGAAATGATAAAAATAGTGAAAGAAATACTTAATGCATCCAACTAAGACACAGCTAAAAAATTAGAAGAACAAAGCAAAATGGTAGAATCCCTGAATGAATAGTTTAAGAAACAAACAGAATACATGAAGCAGATTCAAAGAGATATACAGGAAATCAAAAATTCTATTGAAAGTTGCAAAAACCAACTCAACGAAAGTGAAGATAGAATCTCAGACCTCGAAGGTAAGATTGTAGCTAGTGAACAACAAAGGAAAGATCTTCTAACAAAAACAAGAAATCAGGAAATAACAATTCAACAGCCACAAGATGACTCAAAAAAAAACAACATAAGATTAATAGGGATAAATGAAAAAGAAGGGGACAACACAAATGATATCAAGAGGCTATTTACAGAAGTAATAGCTGAAAACTTCCCAAACATGAACATGGTAACTGACATACAGATAAGTGAAGCATATAGAACCTCAAATAGCCATAACCAAAACAAAACTACACCCAGACATATAATAATCACCATCCCAGAAATCCAACGTAAGAACAGAATATTAAAAGCTGTTAGAAAGAAAAGACAGATCACCTACAAAGGAAAACCTAGAGAATCACAGAAGACTTCTCAACACAAACAATGAAATCAAGAAGAGCATGGAGTGAAGTGTTTCAGATTCTAAAGGAAAATGACTTCCAACCCAGACTGATGTACCCTGCAAAATTGTCCTTCAAAATGTATGGAGAAATAAGATACTTCCATGACAAAGAACAGCTGAAAAACTTCATGATCATCAAACCGAACCTACAAAAAATATTGAAAGACATTCTAGATACACATAGGGAAAAAAAACTAAGCCAGACAGACAATTAAAAAGAATGGAAAGTTAATATACAACATCAGAAAGACAACATGTCAATAATAACCCAATATATGACAGTTATAACCATTAATGTAAATGGCCTCAATTCACCAATTAAAAGAAACAGACTGGCAGAATGGATCAAGAAACAACATCCAACCATATTCTGTCTACAAGAAACCCATCTAACCCAAAAAGAAACTCATAGACTGAAAGTCAAAGGATGGAAAACAATACTCCATGCAACAAGAACTCAAAAAAAATTGGGAGTGGCTATTGTGTTTGCAGACCATGTGAACTTCAAACCAAGAATGGTCTGAAGAGATAAAGAAGGTCACTACATACTAGTTAGGGGAAAACTTCAAGAGGAAGAGATAACAATCTTAAATATATATGCACCAAATTCCAGAGCACCCAACTACACAAAGCAAGTATTAACAGAAATGAAAAATCAAATAAGCAATAACACAATTATAACAGGACACCTTAACACACCATTGACACAAAGGGACAGATCAACTAGACAGAAAATCACCAAAGAAATATCAGAACTGAATCACACCTGTGAACAAATGGATTTGATAGATGTACACAGAGTGTTCCATCCAACAACATGAGGATATACATTCTTCTCACTAGTACATGGGACTTTCTCTAAAATAGACCATATACTAACCCACAGAACATATTTAAGTAAATGCAAAAGAATTGAAATTATCCCATGCCTGTTATCAGATCATAGCACCATGAAACTGGAAATTAATGATAAAAGTAACTGCAAAAACCCCACAAAAAACATGGAAATTGAATAATACACTCTTGAGCAATCAAGGAGTCACAGAGAAAATTAAAGAAGAAATTAAACAATATCTACACGCAAACAAAAACACAAATACAACTTACTGGAACCTGTGGGATGCAATGAAAGTGGTCCTCAGAGGAAAATTTATTGCACTGAGTTCCCACATTAGGAAAACAGAATACACACAAATAAGCAACCTGATATTACACCTCATACATCTAGAAAAATAAGAGCAAGTGAAGCCCAAAGCCAAAAGAAGGGAGGAAATTATAAAGATCAGAGTAGAAATTAATGCAATAGAGACTAAGAAAACAATACAAACAATCAATGAATCAAAAAGTTGGTTCTTTGAAAGAATAAATAAAATTGACAAGCCCCTAGCCAACCTAATTTTAAAAAGAAAAGAAAAGACTCAAATTCATGCAATACAGAATGAAAAAGGAGAAATCACTACCGACCCTGTGGAAATACAGAAGATCACCAATAACTATTTTGAAAACATCTACTCTCATAGGTTCAATAACACAGAAGAAATGGACAGATTGCTAGAAACATATGAACCACCAAAACTGGATCAAGAAGATGTAAAACTGCTGAATAACCCAATTTCTATTAATGAAATTGAAAATGTAATCAGGACCCTACCAACAAAGAAGAGCCCAGGCCCAGATGGATTCACTGCAGAGTTCTATAAGAAATACAAAGAAGACTTAATACCAACACTCCTCAAACTCTTCAATGAAATTGAAAGGGAAGCAATTCGCCCTGAGTCATTGCTGGAAGCAAATATCACCTTATTACCAAAACCTGAGAAAGACCCAACTGAAAAAGAGAACTACAGGCCAATCTCCCTAATGAACATAGATGCAAAAATTCTCAATAAAATATTGGCAAACAGGATGCAGCAAACCATCAAGAAGATTATATGCTATGACCAAGTGGGATTCATCCCAGGCATGCAGAGATGGTTCAACATATGTAAATCAATAAATGTAATCCACTATATCAATAGAGCCAAAAGCAAGAATCACATGATCTTTTCTATACATGCAGAAAAAGCTTTTGATAAGATCCAACACCCATTCATGATAAGAACTTTACAGAGAATTGGAATAGATGGTCTTTACCTCAATATGATAAAGGCCATCTACAACAAACCAATAGCCAGTGTCATATTAAATGGCCAAAAACTGAAAGCCTTTACCTTAAAATCAGGCACAGGGCAAGGATGTCCCTTATCACCGCTCCTGTTCAACATAGTACTACAAATACTAGCCAGAGCAATTAGACAAGAGAGAGAAATAAAAAGAGTAAAGATGGGAAAAGAAGAAGTTAAATTATCATTATTTGCAGACAACATGGTATTCTACAAGAAGACCCCCAAACCTCTGTTGAAAGTCTCCTAGATATAATAAATAAATTCAGCAATGTAACTGGATACAAAGTCAATACTCAAAAATCAATAGCATTCTTATACACTAACAACAAAATCACCAAGAGAGAAATAAGAGAAGCCACACCCTTCACACTAGCATCCAAAAAAATGAAATACTTAGGAATTAATCTAACGAAAGTTGTAAAGGAGTTGTACAGGGAAAATTATAATACCCTGAAAAAATAAATTGAAGAGGACCTCAGTAAATGGAAAGACATCCCTTGTCCATGGATAGGAAGAATAAATATTGTGAAAATGGCTGTTCTCCCAAAATTGTTATACAGATTCAATGTAATCCCAATGAAAATACCACTAACATATCTCATAGACCTAGAGAAATTACTCCTAAAATTCATCCGGAACCAGAAGAGACCTAGAATAGCAAAGGCAATTTTAAGCAACAAAGCCAAAGCAGGAGGCATCACAATCACTGACTTGAAGTTATACTACTAAGCTACTGTAATAAAATCAACATGGTATTGGAATAAAAACAGACCTGAAGAGCAATGGAATAGTCTAGAAGATACAACTACAAACACACTCAACAACCTTATCTTTGATAAAGGGGCTAAGCATGTTCACTGGAAGAACATGAAATGGTGCCAGAAAAACTGGCTAACCATATGCCAAAAACTAAAATTAGACCCATGCCTATCACCATGTACTAAACTAAAATCCAAATGGATCAAAGATCTAAACATTAAAACAGAAACACTAAATCTGTTGCAAGACAAAGTAAGTAAAAATCTTGAAGACATAGGGGTAGGTGGAGAATTCATGAACAAGAACCAAACTGCACAGGAAATACTTCCTAGAAGCAATAACTGGGATCACATCTTATTAAAGAGTTTCTGCATGTCCAAAGAAATCTCCAGTGGAGTGAAAAGAAAACCTACAAAATGGGAAATAATCTTAGTGAACTGTCCCTCAGACAAAGGACTTCTGTCTAGAACTTTTAAAGAATTTTAAAAAATCAGACCCCTGAAATTTAAAGACCCAATCCAAAAATGGGCATCCGAGATGAACACACAGTTCTCAGATGAAGAAATATGAATTGCAAATAAATACATGAAAAAATGTTCATCATCATTGGTCATTAGAGAAATTCAAATTAAAACCACTCTGAGATACCATCTCACTCCAGAAAGAATGGCCAGGATCAACAAAACTACCAACAACAAATGCTGGGGAGGCTGTGGGGAAAAAGGAACTCTTATGCACTGTTGGTGGGAATGTAGACTGGTGCAACCACTGTGGAGGTCAATCTGGAGAATCCTCAAAAAACTGGGGTTGGAGGTCCCATTTGACCCAGCTATTCCACTCTTAGGCATATTCCCAGAAAAACTAAAAACATCTTACCACAGTGATATATGAACACCCATGTTTATAGCAGCACAATTTGTAATAGCCAGATCTTGGAAACAACCTAAGTCCCCATCAACTGAGAAACGGATAAAAATAATTGTGGTACTTTTATGCAATGGAGTACTACTCAGCTATAAAGAATGATCACATTGAGATATGTATAAATAAATGGATGCAACTTGAATCCATACTCATAAGTAAGATAAATCAAACTCACATGTATAAATACTGTATAGTCTCCCTAGTATAAGAAATGGTAAGAGTACAGAAGATTCTATGGAAATCATGGTTCACCATTATACTGCTTTGACGTCTTATGTTTTCATTCATTGGTTGGGATGGTTTTATTCTGTTTTGTTGGATCTTAATATATGTGATGGTATGAATAGTTACTTTGAAGACAAGACAATATGGCAGCCATTGTTGATTTAATATCATCTTGCTCTGAAGTCCTACCATGCTCTTATTTTTCTATTACCATTGGTTCTATCACATTGTGTCTTATTAGATTTTAATATCTATGGTAGTAAAAACAAAAATTTTATGGAAAATGAGATAATATAGCAGCCATAGTTCATCTTCGGTTATTTGGTTCAGAATGCCTTGCAATACTTTCACTCTCTTGAGTGGTTATATTCTATTTTGTTATGTTTGACATTATTGTATATAAAGCTAAGATCAACTATTTCAAAGAAAGAGACATTATGATAGCTACTGTTAATATCCAATTGTCTTGTTGTGAAGTGCTGTGTTGCTTACATTGTTCTGTTCTGATCTGCTTAGATCTGTCCTATTTTGTTTTATTCTCTTTAAAATAAAAAAATTAAAAAAGAAAGTTATTATGTGCATGGTAAGATGAGAAACCTACACATGGTGCTGCTGTTCAAATATTGTTTCTTCCAAACATGTGGTCTTTATATAAGTATGTGGAAAGAGGGTTTCCAAGCATTCAAAACAACACAGAAGCTTAGCCCAGAAGAACAGGAAATTTAATAGAGAACACTCGTGTCAATGTATACTGAGTCACAGAATATCAAAAAGAACAGAATCAGGGAGACAGTGAATTTATTTATGATCATATTCTCCAAGGAAAGCCACATTCTAGGGGGGAAAAAAGCAGATATTTATTGGCATGCAAGGCTTCAAAATGTCATTAATAATTGTGAAAAACAATAGCTTATTATGGACCACACCCATACAATTGTCTACAATCCATTTCTAGACTTTTCATTTGTCAAACTTTTACTTTAGTTTCTTCTTGGTGTTTGTTTCTTTTTTCAGTTTTTTCCAGTATTTTAGATTGTCAGCATTACTCTTACACAATTTCCTATGTTATGTATTTCATCTTTACTCATTTCCTGTACTGCAGTTATAAATGTGTACACTTTTAGGAAATTCGATTTTGTTTTACATGCTTTATACAAATTAGATGCCACAAAGTTAAATTATTGCAATGTTAACTTTGAATGTAAGCATTCTGTGAACACGTAAAAATGTTGGCATTTTCTCAATAAATGAAGAGATGTTCTTTTATGTACATCTGTATTTGTTGAATTTTCCGAGATCTCAGGTCATTGTGTACTATATAAGACTTAATAACAATTTGTTATCAATCTTGTCTAAAAATTAAGGTTGTTGCAGGATTTCAGATGATGGTGGTTATAAACCTGAATGCATAAAACTACCAACCATAGAGATAACCATTTATGCATTTCATTTTTGGCCTATTTTTTCATGAACGTGGTTCATCCACTCATAAAATTTATACCTACATAACTGTCTTTAGGGTACCTGAGTGTTCATGATTACAAAAGTAGTATTAGTATTTTATATTACCATGTAAAGTGTTCATAGTATAAAGACACTATAAATACTCTGTTTTACTTTTATGCTTCTCAAATTAATGTGCTTTAAAATGTAAGTAAATATCTTTTAAAGGATGTTTTAATTATTTTTTCCAGAATTATATTTAGAGATTTTAACATTTTTGGAGATCCAACATTTGGGGTTATGACATCCACAATTATAGCCAGGATTATAGCCCAAATCCAAATTCAAACTAGTAACATACAATAAAATTCCAATCAATATGTTGAGGAGACTTCTGCACTCCCATTTTACTAAGCACTATTCAAAATATTCAAAAATGCAAATCACCAATGTATCCATCAATGAATGGATAAAAGCATGCAGCATGTGCACATTGGAATACCATATACTGATAACAAATGAAGTCCTGTCATTTGTGACAATGCAGATGAAATTGAGATCATTCTATTAAGTGAAATAAGTCAAGCACAGAAAGAAAAACACCAACTGGCTTCACCTCTCTGTGAAATATAAAAAAGCTAATCTCACAGAAGTTGAGAATAGGGTTATTATTACCACAGGCCAGGGAAAGAAGCGAGCAGAGAACCATGAAGAAAGGTTGGTCGCTGTGTACCGAGGTATCTTAGGTAAAGGTGAAAAGTCTTGTGTGCTATTGGTCACAGCAAGGCTCCTCAGCCAGACAAGAAAAAAAAGATTTTGAAAGTTTTTACCACAAACAGAAACAATGATAAGTGAGAAAACAGATTTAATCTGATTTAAATGTCTCAGAGTGCAGGCATGGATGGACATATCATATGGCACCTTATTAATATGTACAATTGTCATATGTTTATGAGTCAGTTAAAAATTTAGAAACAAGCACAGCTAAAAATTATAGCCCAATTTTTGACCACTGCCATCACCCCCAACACACATGCACACACACCACACACACACCCTACTTCCCATTTGGTCTCAGAACGAAAAGAAATGCTGCCATTATTTTGATATGACTTAAGAAATAATTATGGGAAAAGTATAAAACCTTAGTTTGTGATATAAAATTGATATTAAATATGATATACTTGACACATAAAGATTAACAGGGTGATCAATGAATATATCCATCCTATGAATATAATTAGTGATTGAGAAATATAGCTCTTTAAAATTAAACTAACTTAATTCTACTGGGTTCAGAGTTTTTTCTACTGCTAGAACTTATGATAGGAAGAATTTTTAGCTGTGATGTTTGACTTTTGTCCTGTTCTAAATGTAGCTTGCTTTGTCACTGGGGTTAGAGCAATAGTTCCCCTTCATCTGCACTTTGCTTCCTGCAAGTTCAGATACCTGTTGTCACCCATGGTCCCCAAGCACTAAATGAAAAAGTCCAGAAACAAATAATCTATAACTTTCCACTATCCTTTTTTGTGTGTGTATGTGCTTATAAGTACTCAATGTCATATCATCTTATTAATCTTACTTTGCTAAATTTAGAAATAAATTTCTAGCATAAATACGTATGTGTAGCAAAAATCATTGTTAAGGCATTCGTACCATCCATGGATACTAACATCTGCAAACATGTTAGAATGCGCCCTTAGAGATAAAAGGAGACAACTGTACATCAGCATCTTTTGCCCTGGGCTCTCATAAAAAAGGAGTCGGGTCTGCACAATTCAAATAATCCTTTCTGCCAATGAGTTCAGTACAATATCTCATTGTTGCTTCTTATTTCTAAGAACAAGATAATGACAGTGTGTGTGACACAGCATTTCATTAAAAAATCATTGATCCATATGGCTCTTATTGGTAACTACTGGGTGCGGAACAATGGTTTAGTGCCTCTTTTTTTTGTAATATCTACACAATAGCATAGAACATCAGCTTCAGTTACTCCCGGGAAACTGAATGCTGTCGTGCTCATTATCTACACCCTGATGAAAAGCAATGCTGTCTATGAGTAAACAGCTCTTTGCTTTATTGCTAATTTCTCTCAAAATATAGGCAATAGATACAAAAGAGAGGTGACACAGATAGCTATTTGATATTCGACCTTCTGTCAGAAATTATTCACACCAATTAACTAGAATGCTGAAGTGTTCCATTTATTTTAAAACACTCATTTTCTAGCCCAGTAGGTTTATTATTTCAGGAAGAAGTGTTTGTATTCTACCAAGTTCCAGGAAAATTATACTTTTTCAAATCTCCATAAGAAATGTTAACATTTTCTTTAAAGTAAAATGAAAAATGATGGCTCTAATGATGGCTCATTCGTTTGTTTGATGCCTCATTTATGACCGTATGAAGAGCTAATGATACCTAGAAGAGTAAGACTAATTCCGTGGCCTCTGAGAGTGCACGGTTCAGTAAAAGAAGCAGACAAATACGCAGATTTGGACAATTCAATTTGATAATAGAAACATACAACAGAATAGGCACCTGGGTGCCAAGATTTTGCAAAAAATTGACTAGCATTGTGCCAGGGACAGAGGTGCAGCTGGCTAATAGTCTACTGAATGTTAAGTGAGTTGGCTTTGGAGCTGACAGAGTAACAGACATGCAGAGATTTAAAGACAAGATCTAGAAGGATATGCTAATTAGAGAAAAGAATTTATGCAAAAAAATGCTTTGCTATGTATGTAATAGTTTAGCAAGATAAATAAAGTCACAGAAGTAGGCAAAACTTGACTCCTGCTAGCCTCATATGTCAAGCTAAGACTTTTGAATTTTACCCTGGTACATATGGGTGATCACATTTGCATTCTAGAAACAGAATGAATATGGATTTATAAAAGGATATACTAATACATTCAAAGATAGATGGAACTATAGCCCTTTAAGAAAGAAAAAAAAGAATTTAAGAGGTGAACTTTGTAGCAGAGTATAAGACAAATGGAAGTACTTAGAAATATCTCTGGGATACTGGTTTGGGAAAGTCAAGTAATTGTGAAACCCTTTACTGGGAATTTGAGGAAACACACAATAAAGACTGTGTCCCCGCTAAATTCCTATGTTGAAATAGAATCTCTAACGTGACAGTATTTGAAGCTGTATTTGAGTCTCTCTAGGAGGTGATTAGGTCATGAAAGGGATTAGTGCCCTTACAAAGGAAAAACATCCTAGCCCCTTCTGCCTGTGAGTTTACAGCGAGAAGAAAGCCTTCCATCCATGAAGCAGAAAGTAGGACCTAGCAGGTATCAAATCTGCTAGCACCTTGGTCTTAGACTTCTCAGCCTCAGCAACAGTGACACATAAAACTGTACTGTTTATAACCCCACCCCATTTATGGTATTTTGTTACAGAGCCAAAAAGAACTCCAATAAAAAAGAAATCAATAAAGTAAATATAGTTTTGAACATGCTGTTTTAAATATCTGTGTGACATCTAGGAATTTACATGCAAATCTCTAGGGAAAAAATATTTGTGGAAGAAGAAGACAGAGTATACTAAATATAAAAACTTAGAGCCATCATTTTTCATATAGGGTTTGAAATCTGAGGCATCAGACAGATGACTTAAACACAGTAGAGAATAGTACCCAGGAAACAGTTACATATAAGAAAGATAAAAGCTAATGAAATGGTAGAATATGAAGAGGTATGAAAAGGACCAAGAAAAGTAAGTGCTTGATATGGCTTGTATCTTATCCCCCCCAACACCTCACACAATTATAGCTATCACATGTGGGAGGTGGCTGAATCTTGGGGGCATGATGTGTAATGCTGGAATCAAGGATGTGATGCTGGGTTTGAGTCAGGATGTGATGCTAGGATTAAGGTTTCCCCACCCTGGGTGTGAGTATTACCCACCTGTCTTAGCTACTTTTCTTATGGCTGAGACAAAGTACCCAACACCCAAAGTTAAGGGGGGAGAGGTTTATTTAGCTCATACATAGTTCATAGAGGTTTCAGTTTATAGTTGGGTGACTCCAAGAGAAAATGACACATGGCAAAGGGGCATCACAGAGGAGAAAAAAGTTCATTGCAGGCAAAGACAGCAAAAGCAACAAGGGACCTCCACAGCATCTTTCTGTCCTTTTTCTCTTATCCAGACTACTTAGAGTGAGTAGCACTCACACCCTTAATCCTAGAGCCCTTGAGCCTAGCATTACACCATGAATCAGTCCCAGCATCACATACTCTAGATCCAGCCACCTCTAAAAATTTCCACCAATGATCACATGAGACTTTTGGAGTACATTGAAACACAAGCCATAACACCACCGTAAGGATAGATAGCCTAGATAGGGTACAAGGGAAAGAGCATTGCTGCTGGTCACTTGTAGTTTCCTGCTTGCTGCTTTCTGCCTTCTGCTTGCCATGAGCTGTTTTTCTTTAGTGATGCCCCTCTGCTATGCTATCCTGCCTTGGAGCCAGCCACCAATGGACTAAAACCTCTACAAACTGTGAGCCAAATAAACATTAACTCCTTTAATTTTGGGTGTTGGATATTTTGTCTCGGAGATAAAAGAAAAGTAACTAAGACATCTTTATAGAGGAAAGAAAAGTAACTAAGACATCTTTATAGAGGAACACAGTAGGAGGCAAGCTTAAAGAAAAGAACCACGGAACACTAATCTAAAATGCAAAATGAGGACAGTATTGAACTTCCTGTCTTGAACAGTATAGGTCTAAAAACTAATGAAGGCCATGTTGATTTGTCATGAACAAGAAATTAAATGTGCACAGCATTTTGTCTCTGAAGAGCACACTTCAAAGATCCATGAAAAAAAAAGTGAGATTCTGGACTGGGCAAAACACAGCCATTTCTAGCAGAAGGAGTGCAAAAACCATAGGACTTTGGTCACACACCAGCAACATCACAAACTGTCTCTCTCCAAGCATGAATGTATTTCCTCCACCATTGCCAGATTACACTTTCTAAAGCCTACATCCTTCATTTTCCCCCCACCTTTTACATGTTATGATTGTCCACTCTCCAGAAATCAAAATTTCAAAACTGGGTGCTGGTTGAATGCCCTTAATTCAAAAATCTAAAACACAAAACGTTCCAAAATCAAAAATGTCTTGAATACCAACGAAATGCCACAAATAGAAAATTTCACACCTGACCTCATGCAACAGGTCTATATAAAATTAGTTTCAGACTATGTGTGAAGGGTGTATATGAAAGACAAATGAATTTTGTGTCTAAAGTTGGGTTTCATTCCCATGTTAACTTTAGCACATATTCCAAAAATCTGTGAAAAAATGCAAGTCTACTTTTAGTCCCATGCATTTTAGATAAGGAATACTCAACCTGTATTCAAGTCTATGCTCAATATTTTCTTAATCTTATCTTCATCTTTACCATACTCACAGATGTTTTGAAAAAAATGAACTCATCTCAAATCTATGCAGACACCCAAATTTTCACTTCAACCCTGATTCCGTTACATACCCCGATTTTCCACAGCTTCTTTAGAATTCTGAGTAGATCTTCAAGACCCTCTTAAAAACCACTTGCTCCTTAAAAGCTGTTTTGATTAATTCAAAAGCATTACCTACTAACAAAAACAACTTGGATGGCCATTATTCGTATAATGTTAAGTCAATATTAAAGTAAATATAATTCATTAATATCATAATCACTCCCTTGATTGTCTTATATATGTGCATACATTATGGTGTCATACAGTAAATTCCAATGAAAATGTTGAATCCTAAGTGCCTATTATTCACATTCTGAACTATACATCCACTCTGGTTTTAAATATATTGACCCTAATTACTATTCCTACTCCTAATGTTCCCTTGGACTACTAAAATCTAGTTCAACATTTGATGACTCCAAGAAAGCATACTTGCAACTAATTCTCAGCATATCACAATAGTTAACATTTCTAAGAATGGCTATTTTTTATTTCAACATTAAAGATCAGAAATGGGTAAACTTTCAGTTTGCCTTAATTCCTATACCCTTTACTTGGACCCTTAAGGATTTTGTGACTCTATGGAAAGTGTTATCTGATTGACGGTTTGCTTTCTTCACTTAGGGGAAGTTTGGAAGCAAAGCAAGTCTACAGTACGCTGCTTCCAGGCGACCCAAGTGAAGACACTGACATCAGGGTGAGAGATGTGGGTGCAGGGCTTGGAAGTAAAAGTGGATCAAGAGTTAAAATGGGCAAATCTGTCCCACTGAAGGTATAATTGATCTCATGGATGCCATAAATCAATGCTGCAATGACATGGAAGAGAGAATCAAGACTGAAAGTAAAAAAAGAGTCTAACACAATTTGAGGAAGGAATTGAAAGAGCTAACCCATAGAAAGACAAGTTAGAAAGTAGAAACAATTGGGGAGATTTTGGCTGACAGGAAAGAGGTTTTAGGAGACTATAAATTAACCATTTTAAATACTTTCTAGAAGTGGGGAGATTAAATGTAACTGTGGAACCATTGGTGACAGTGGACAGAGTGCTTCCTGGGGTGACACACCAGAATCAGCAGTGTCATGTTGCTGAGAAATGTGAGATATTGTTTGGAGAACATAACTGATAAAGTGAAAAGTTCTATGTGTAGGGTCAGGGATGGGGCTCAGTGGTAGGGCCATTGTCTAGGGTATGTGTGCAGGTCCTGTGTTTGACTCCAGCACTGGAAGAAAGAAAAAAAAAAAACAGAGAGAGGACAGGAGGAGGAAGGACTCTATGTATGTATTAAGGATTCTCTCATCTTTTCTTACTGCACAGTGGAAGCCCCACCGCTTCCATCCTCCAATACCTCCAAGATTATACTTGTCAGTGTTACTATGATGCCCATACTATTACATGGCAGAGATCTCTTCTCCTGTATTTGAAATTTCCACTGCATTTAAAGTTGTCAATCATGCCCTCCTTGAAATGTTATCTGGTTTGAGCTTCTATGACCAATCTGTTCCTATTTTCCTTCTGGCACCTGTAAGAGACTTCCCTGTTGTCTCTTCCCAGTCTGCCTTACCTTAAAATGTTGAGTCCTCTGGTGTTAATCATCTGCTGCCATCACACCTCTGTATTATCCTGATCTGTAGGAAATTGCGGCTTTCCATACCATCTGACATCAATAATTCTTACATTAAACCTGTTCTGGGCTGCTCCCTTGAATACCAAACTCGTGTAAATCTGCCTATTTGACATCCCCACTGGCTAATTAATCTGTGTCTCAAACATTACATGCTCAAAGGAGAATTTCCAGTATTCTAAATCCCCTACCATATATTCTCCTCTCATTATTCAACCCCTTACCCAGACAATCATAACCCCTAGCTCAGTAAACTGCACTATTAACCATTCACTTGATCAAGATAAAAATCTAAGGCCATCTTCGATTTCTCACCTCCAACCCACCACAGATTCTATTAACCCTGCTTTCCAAAATATCTACATAATCTATCCATGTTGGTCCATCTCCACTACTGTGACCTCAGCCCACGTCAACATCAACTCTCACTTGTGCTGCGCAATAGACTGCTAATTGCCTCCATGCACTCACACTCCGTTTCAATCCACTGTCCATCTGACAGTGAAAGAATCTTCTAAAACAAAGGTCATTCGACTGCATCACTCATTGTGTTTAAAATGAAAGTTTAAATTTCATAACATCCTATACCCCAAACTTTAGGCTTTTTCAGGCTTCATTCCATGACATGCTTTTCCTGACCTAATAAATTTTGATCTTTGTTTCAGGTAACAGCCACAATCCTAATGAAACTTTGGAATTTACTCTCCTCTGAAATTTGATTTGTAGACATTTTTGTGCTGTTCAATTATATATACTTGTCTTTACTAATAAATACATTTTAAAAAAATAATTTGCCTGAGCCATATACCAACAAGCACCATGGGAAAGTGAATTTACATTCATAACACTACCCACCAATAAATCCACTATTAGAGTAAGTCCCTGATATTTCTCTGTCCTTCTCCAAGCTTTGTTTCTGCATAAGACAAAAGACAGCAGTAATGACAATTATATATGAGCAATTGCCCATTGCCCCTTTCTAGTACTTGATGGCTTCACAAATGTCCGAAATCTCTCCTGGAAAGCAAGGAGAGGCAGTTTCAGGCCTTCCATGTGATCCTTTTGTCACTCAGTAGGTCAGGGAACATATGTGAGAAGGATCCTCAGTGCAGATTGTGTCCCTTCCAGCCTTTGCTCTAACCTCTCTGAATCAAGCAGCAGCTGAAGTTGGCATTCTCTCTGGTATGTTTTTTATCTTCATATATTGCTATGAAAACAGAAAAATTCATTCAGACATGATTGAACCTGCACTGTTGTGTTTAATTCCATTCACAACAGCTTCAGACCAGGAATCCCCACATATATATATATATATATATATATATGAATATAACAACTTAAAGTCATATTTCAAGCTAAGGCTAATTCATATGCCACTCGAGAAACCAAACAGCCTTGGGTTATACTATGTGTTGTGATCAAGGCTTTGACTGATTACAGAACACCTAAACCAACCTAATTAATGATTATACAAATTAGGTTTGTCAACAAATATCACACTGGAGTTCCTCTACCCTTCCAGTTTTCCTTGTTTATGGAGAAAAATGGACAAAGAATGACTCCCCACTGGAGACGAGGACTGGTTGTTTGTCTTTTCATCTTTTGATCCTTTAATTATTGACAATAAAACCAAAGATCAGCATTTTATTCTAAACTCCTTTGAAAAGGACATAATGAATAATAGACTAGCCTTTGATTACATGTTGCTTGTCAGAAGTGAGACTTAGTGATCTTTTTAGTTCTAAGACACAGTGGACTAGGTCCTTGACACTGGAGGGCAGAGTAGAGGTCAATACTTCAGGTTGGCCTCACCCTGCTATTTGGAGTCTTGCTGGGCCTCAACTAAATGCTATCTGAATCAAATTAAACTGATTTGGTCTCAGACTCCATCCATCAGATTAATCAAAGGGACCAAAGGAGTATAAACACGTGTGAACACTTAAATTTGACCAAGAACCCTTAGGTTCAGGGAAATTTATGGGAAAAGTAATTTATCACAGACTCTGAGAAAAGTTGCATGTTCTTGCCAAGAAATTCTTAAAGACAGGTTTCTGATTTCTCTTTGATCATGCCATTTCTCAAAGATATATTTTCCATGATCAACCCTCAGGTGTGAAGCAATATTTCTATCATTCAAAGAGTGGGCTTGTTATCAAAACAGGATAATTTACCAAGTTGTTTGATTCTCAGCTGCAACACTATATAAACATCATCCACTGGAACCCTCTAAACTATCTCTTGGATTTGGGGAACAAGGGAAAGTGGTACCAATATGATGATTAGGCTGTCTGCTATGCCACCAGGAACGAAACCTCTTATCTCTGACCCAGAAAACAGGTCTTCCTGTATTCCATGAACTGTAACAGGAATTCATACAACAGATTAATTTAGTAGTTTGTAAAATTAAAATCAAATCTCAGACCCTGACAATGGCCATTGTTGGGTTCAGAGTTTATTAAAACTCTTGAGCAAACTTAGAGAGATCCTCCCAAATGCTCTAGACTGCACTACACATCCAGACTCTTTGGTTAAAGTACAAGATGACACAGAGATAGGTAGCTTGGTAAGTAGGTAGATAATTCCATACTATTCTCCAGTTTCTTCTAATACAAACTGACAAAAACCCTTATCATTTCTGGCAAATTTAGAATGTCCTCCTGCATCTCACTCTATGTGTCTTCCTGTGACCTCCTGAGCTTTGAGCATAAAAACAGATCTGGAAGAAATGAGAGGAGGGGTGACAGGTTGATCGACATCCTCCATAAAGGTGCTGCTACTGATGAAGGAGCCCCAGCCAGTTGTGGAAAACTACAACTTTGAACCATCTAAGAGAGAACATTCTTGAAAATGTAATTTTCAGCCTCTGAATGGACTGGTGATGGTGCTGAGTTGAGAATAGACAATATAACATAAGTTGTACTAACACTGGCTTACTGCATAATTTTCAAGCACAACAGTCAGATTAAATTTCTCCCAAGTGTGTCCATCTCTCCATCTCTCACCTAATTTGAATTTCACTGGCCTCTGTTAAAGTTTAATAGAAATGAAAATTTAATAAAATTTTTATGTTAATTTGAATGAATCAATAAGCCATTTTCTTGAGATCAAGGTTTAGAGAAGACGCAAAGAAACTGAGAATACATAAAAGTGAATTCCTGAGCTCCAAACAACAAAATAATAACAAAAAAAGACAACAAGAAGGTACTAGGAGGTGAGTTATGGTTTTGCTTTAGAATAGTCAGCATGAAATAAGACTAGCTGTGTTCTGTTTCCAAGATAAAGAAAAACAACAATTTAAATTTTCCAATTAAATTGTCACAATAATACCATTGCCTTAAAAATAGGCCAACTTACAGAAAAATCAAGGTATAATTTCAACAATTACCTTTTAATCATTAGAGCATAAAAATATTTACTATGACATTCACGCTAAAGAAAAAACATGATTATGTGTTTATAAGACATGTTTGAATTCCACTTTATTCCTTTTAGTTGTAAAGTTTTTTCTAGAAAAATTTCAAATAGTAGGATTGTCTTTATGAAATGCAAAAAAAAAAAAAAGATAATCACAAGATTTTAAGAACTGTTGACTGATAGAAGTCAATAATTAGGGAGGTGACCTGCAATGCGGGAAGCTGAATTCTTGGTATATAATAAGACTATTAAAGAATCGATATAGTTGAAAGTTGGAGTCCCTAATTTCTTTCCTCTAGTTATTAGAATAAAACTCGAGAAATATATATGAAATTGTAGTTCCCAGAGGAAATGCCTGGGTGTAATTGCCTGAGTGATATGAAAAGATACCTTGGCAAGAAAAAAGAGAGGATCAAACTAAAGACCAGAGTTTCCAGAAGACAGAAGAGCTGAGCGCTGCGATCCCTCTGATAGATGGTGGGAAGCACTGTGACCTGGAGGGCGGTGGAGGAAGTTTGCTGAGGCTCTGTCTGCCAATGTAGTGTGTAAGAAATAGCGATGGAGAGCAGAGCTTCCCACCCTGCTCACCAGGCCCAGGGAGGATCCTGTGAGGCTGCGCTGGCAGCTTCAAGTTCTGCTTTCACTTGTTGTAAATTTTCACACACATAAAGAATGCTTTAGTGCTAATATTTTTCAACGGGTCCCTTGGTGATGTGGAAATAGAGATTGAGTGAAATCTATTCAGTTCTTTTGTGTATTTCACCTGGTAAATATTTATTATTTTGTGCTATTAATCCATAAACATGTCACTGTGTGATTCTCTGTACTGATTAAAATATACTCCCTGGGACCTCAGATTAGATATATTTTGTAAGCACAATAAATAGTAAATTAAGGTCTTAACACAACAGAAAATAAAAAATAGAACAGCAGGCAAAAAAAAATGCACATACAATAAAGTATAATAGCCCAAGTCACACTCTTAGATAATGCATATTTATAAATGCATTTTCACCCCAGTTTAATAAAGTCAAATCAAGAAGACCCTTAAGTCGACATTAGGAATAAATTTACTTGGATGATTTCAAATACGTCCCACCACTTTCCCTTGCTGACACCTTTCCTGGTGTCTAAAACTTCATAGCTGAAGATTTCTTCTGTGGATTAAATCATTTAAAACGGTGGTTGAAAACAGTACACTAGGCCTCCTTAGGTCTTTCTCTTTTACTGCAGAGCATTATTCTGATTCTTCTCTGAGTAAAGCATTCAACAAAGCCAGAATGTGTCCTCAGAGCCTTGAAAATTATCTTATCCCCCTCTACCGGAGTTTCCAAGGTCCTTCTGGTCCAAAATCCCAGGAAGAATGTCCTTATGGACACTGTTACTAATTTGTGAAGTCACCTCAAAAAAGAGGCAAGCTGGTAGCTCAGGTTCTTCTGACTGGAAGAATGTGGCTGGTGAGGAATCAGAGCGGTTCTCTGGTTTATACAACAGCTGAGGAGATGGTTTAATACAGAGATCAAGAAAGAGTCTGAACAAATTCATCCATCATTTCTTTCAGAGTCCCTTGAAGTAAATACAGATCTCCAATCCAATACAGGTTTCACAAGCACTTAAATTATAGCCTTTAAAGGGGACCCAGTCAGTATTTTTTAATGTTCCACAGGTGAATCTAACAGAAAGTCAAATTTGTCAGTTACTATCCAAAAAGTAAAAGAAAGTCCAGAAAATTTGTACCTTAATGAAAAAAAGGATCCATGTCAAATATAACACTTCCAGAAGGAGAAGTAGCCACAGGAAGACTGAGAGATGGTCCTGGAACCAGTGGGGCAAAATCTGCCTCTATGGAGGTGTCTCACTAAGTAGACGGTCTCAGGCCACACTGGCTCAAAGATCAGAACTGTTTGCCTAAGTGTCCTCACAGCGCAAGATCACAAAAGAAATGGGCAAAGATACGCTGAACAGCACAAGCAAACACAAGCAACATTTATCTAAGTAGAAAACAGGAAAACAGGAAAGAAAACATTTATGAGAATAAAATCCCTAGGTACAAGCATAAAGGAACAACTCCATAAAATGTAACAATAATGGTTATTCATATATATAATTATACGTAATTATATATAATTAACATATTCATATATTAATATATATGAATAATAATTAAGCTATATCTTTGTATGTTTAATGAAGAATTTTAAAATTCCTCTGTAATTTGGGGAAAATTTTAGGATATATGGATACATATGTGTTATACATATACACATGCAATGGACACTAATAGATGAAGACAAATTTATTTAATATACAAAGTTTTATAAAAATAATTACCAAGTATTATTCTGAGCCTTTTCTTTCTGCAAGCTGTAACTGGAACATTTGTTACAGCTGAAACTGATCTCATATAAGGTAAGCAATAAAGAGCCAAAAGATAACAATAATTATACCATACACACTGTGTTCCTCTGATAGCAAGATACAAAAGAGCAAGGAGAAATCCTTGAAAACTTTAAAAATGCAACCTCAACATATGGGCTATTTCAATTTCAGTAACAAGAGTTATTAGTAGAGTTTAATTTATAGCCATGTATTCATGTAGTGTAAAATGAAATAAAAATAAGTGAGTTGTATTTAATTCATTATACTAGAATACAAATGACAGCTAGGAACATAGCTTAGTAGAACCACACAGCAGGCCCTAAATTAGATCCCCAGGACCACAAAAGTGCATAACTATGAAATGCAAATAAAGGGAAATTTTGAAAGACAACTGATGACATAGAGGAAAACAAGACAAAATTTTTAAATTAGTTAAATCAACATCTCCAACAAGGCAAAAATAGAGAATGTGAAATGAAATAAAACATAGGTATATTAAAGGTTCTCAACAAATCAGAAATACAATTTTCTAAAAAGAGGTTACAGCATTGATTCAGTGAGAATAGAATGAACTAATAAATATTAGTATAAATTAATCATCTATCAAAATCTTTTCTTTCAATGCATCTTGCTCAGACAGTTTTTCAAGCCAATTTTCTTAACTTTACCAAAAACCAGGAAACAATTTTAAATCAGGGTGAAGAAAAACAAGAATGCCCATGCCACTAGTGGGTTTATCGTATTTAAATCACATCAGAATACAATTTTGCAACAACAAATGAAATTGAAAATGTGCACAGAGAGGACACAATTCCATTTCCAGGTGTTTACAATAAGGAATAGAACCCAAGGCCCTGCCGTAATAGGCCAGCAGCCAGCCACTGAGTTATGTCTTCAACTCTACAATAAGAAAATTCTCAAGCATCCTTCGCAGTAGTAATACATCTATCACAGCATCCTTTGCAATAGCAAAATTTGGAAACATTTTAAATATTCTTTAACAAGAACGTGGACATATATATGTTGTATTATATTCACAATAGAATAATAATTAGCAGGTAACGTACATGAACTAGCAAAATATATAACAAGAAGAATGTTTCTCAGAAACAAATGAAGAAAAAATGTGACTTAAAATGATATATATAAGCAGGATATCATCTAAATAAATTTTTAAAAAACAAAATAATTTTACATGCTATTTATGGCCATATACATAGCCCAAAGCATAAAAAAAAAGTAAATGTGATTTTTTAAAAATGTTTTTCTCTGAAAAGAAGAATCTCTGCAATAAAGAAAATCTGACATCTTAATTGAGACAAAGAATTTTGGAATTCATTTATTTTTAAACATGCCTTGCCTTAAAATACATTTTTATCTCCGTGTTTTAAATAAACCACAAGCGTCAAAAATCACTTTTTGCTGTTAATGTACAGATTTTAAGATTTGCCTAGCTCTTCTTATAAAAGTGTCAGAAGTTATTCTATTTCAAACAAATATCCTTAGTATACTCCACAACACACTTGCTTTTATTTATTTTTTTAATACTGAAAACTCCTTAACATTGAAAGTAAATCAATAAAAGCCAACATACCTTCATGTTAAGCACAGAAAGATGCATCATATTCCTCGTTATTTTCTCTAATATTATCTCTCATATCATATTCTTTGATATTCTCTTGTAATCTGTTGAGGAAATGGGTGACAATCTATGAGCAGTGACTGACACAAGGGAATTACAATAGTACCAAGAGGTAACTATGACCCACAGGGCGCTTACTGAGTATCTGAAGAGGATTTTGTACCAATGCCACTAGGTTGCTTGTGTTTTGTGAAAGCCAGAGATAATAAAACAAGCTGCCAACAAAAGAAAATTCATGATGAGTGTATTTGTAAATGTATATCTGCAATCTACTTAAAATTACTTATAACATTATGTAAGTAGTATTGAAAATAGTTAACTATTTCAGTGTAAAATATATGACAATAGTACAAAGTTTGGGATACAGAAATATTGTGTTGCAAAATTTTTATATTATATAAAATTTTATATTATATTTGCTGTATTGTAACATTACCCGAAGCTAGTCTTTAAAATGGTAAGAACACAACTACACAGACACTCAGCAACTTTATATTTGACAAAGGGGCTAAACTAGGAAAAAGATAGCCTCTTTAATAAACGGTGTTGGAAAAACTGGTTTTCCACATGTCAAAGGCTGAAACTAGACCCATGTTTATCACCATGCACTAAAATAAAGTCAAAATGGATCAAAGACCTCAACATTAAAATAGAAACACTAAATTTACTGGAAGACAAGGTAGGTAGAAATCTTGGAGACATAGGGGTAGGCAGAGAATTCATGAACAAAATACAAATCACATGGTAAACACTTCAAAGAACCAACAACTGGTATCTCATATTATTAAAAAGTTTTTGCACTTCAAAAGAAATCACTAACAAAGTGAAAAGAAAACCCACAGAGTGGAAAAGAATTTAAGCTGACAATCCCTCAGACAAATGACTTATATACAGAACATATAAAGAACTGAAAAACATTGAGCCCCCCAAATTCAAAGACCCTCTCCAAATGGGCATCTGATATGAACGCACAATTCTCGGATGAAGATATACAAATGGCAAATAAATACATGAAGAAATGTTCACTGTCACTGGTCATTCGAGAAATGCAAGTTAAAACAGCATTGAGATTTCATCTCACCCTGGAAAGAATGGCTGCCATCCAGAAAACACCTGATAACAAATGTTGGCGAGGCTGTGGGGGGAAAAGGAACACATCTCCACTGTTGGTGGGAGTGCAGACTGGTGCAGCCAGTGTGGAGATTCCTCATAATACTAGGATTGGAAGTTCTATTCAATCCAGCTATTCCCCTCCGGTTATTTTCCCCAGAAAAACTGAAAAAGTCATGTCACAGTGATATATGTGCACCCATGTTCATAGCAGCACAATTTGTAATAGCTAAATCTTGGAAATAACCAAGATGCCCATCAACCACAGACTGTATGAAAAGATATGGTATTTTTATACAATGGAATATTACTCAGCTATAAAAAGGATGAACTTGAGGCCTTTATAGGTAAATGGAGGCAACTTGAGATTATCCTCATAAGTGAAATAAACAAGACTCACATTAGTAATATCACATTGTCTCTCTAGTGTAAAAAATGATAAAAACTGAAAAAGTAATAAGACCCAAAATTTATAATAGATATTGTAAAAATGAGAGGGCAGGAAAGTGCTCTAACTGATACAACTGTATATATAAGTGTGTAAGATAAATGACCATATTACTAAATTTTTGTTGGATCATTGAACAGAATGGTTTGTACTGTCAATGTTTAAATGTCTGTCCACTTTGTATGCTTTGATTTTGTAACTTGAACAACTATTTCCTAGAGGACAATATGCAATGTATCAACTAGCAATTCCTTAGTGTTAATTGTTTTTTGTTAAATTCTGTATTATTCTACCCTTCTTTTCTATTTTGCTTTTTTCTTTCTTTAAATTAAAAAAATAATTTAATTTCCTACAGTACATCAAATTTCAAGAAGAAAAAAATTTTTTAAATAAAATAGTAAGAGAAGATGTGTTATGCACATATACCAACACCGTGTAAGGAATGCAAGCATTACATACTGCAAATACATATTAATAAAAAAATTAGTAAGAAATAAAATTAAATTAAGAAGTTAAAGATATGTATTAGAATCCTACAGCAAATAGGATATCATTTTCAACAAATAGGAAGATAAAAATTAGTTGTTTAAATGAAAAACAACTGAATCTTAACTCTTATTTCATATCCTATATAAAAATTTACCCAAAATGAACTGTAGACCTAAAGATAAGAGCTCAAACAATAAAAATTTTACAATAAAACACAGATGAAAAATTTTGAGATCTTCTGTCAGGCAAACATTTTTTCATGAAACACAAAAGAATGAGCCATAATAATAATTTGGACTTCATCAAAGTTAAAACATTTGCTCTACAAAAGGAAGTGTTAGCAAAGCAAAAAACAAGCCACAGACTGGAATTATATGTTTACAAGACCTAAATCCATAAAAGATTTATTTTAAAAAGTAGGGCCAGGATTTTAGCTCAGCAGTGTAGGTACCTGCTTGGTAAACACAGGTTGTGAGTTCAATCCCCAGTACCAAAAAAAAACAAAAAAAATTTATTTAAAAAAGAGTCAGGAGGATCACAAATCTGTGGCCAGTCTGTGCAACTTACAATTTCATGAGACTCCATCTTAAAAATCAAAAAGGTAAAACCAAAACAGGCCTGGGTGGCAGCTCAGTGTGAAGGCCAAGGGTTTAATCCCCAATACCGGCAGAGAAAAAAAAGGAAACTCACAACAGGCCTATTAATCATAATTCTTATGCCAAACATAGCACATCCAGTTTTCGGCTTTTAAGATTCTAGGCTAGAGGAAAAAAAAGTCTGAATTCTAAGAAAAATGGAAACGTGAGAACCTGACCGGAGAAGCGTCCGAACCACACCTAACACAGATGCTGGAATTAGAGAACCTGCAGTGACAGCGACTGACCTTGTGAGGGCTCCAATGGAAAAAAATAGGCAACCACAAATAGGTTATGCAAGCAAAGACGGTGAATGTCCAAGAAAGAACCGGAAAGAGATGCTGGAATCTAAAAACTCTGCAACAGAGACGAAGATGCCTTTCATGGTTCATCAATAGAAACACAAACGTGTTCCAAGTCAGTCAGAATTTCCCGAATTAAAATGCAGAGACTATAAGAATTTATAGAAAACAGCAAGGAGCCACCCAAAACCACAGGACAGTTTTAAGGTGAGTATCACACATCTATTCCCAAGGCATGTCAGAAAAGGAGAAAGAAAATGAGCAGAAAAAAATACTTGATAATAATCATGATTGAGAAGATCTCCAAATAAAATAACAGACACCAAACTACTTAGGAAAGTTGGAGAATACTATGAAGCATAAATACTAGGAAATTACACAGAGGTACATCAGCCTCATGCTTCAGAAATTTGGTGACAAAGAGAAATATTTTAAAGAAGCGAGAGAAAAAAGAACCCACTTTATTTTTAAAGGAATAAGGAGACAAATTCTATCAGAATTCACTTCAGAAGCCATGTAAGGAAAAAAAAAGACTACTAGGTAAAATATTCAGTAAGAAACCCACCAAACTAGAATACTGAGTGCAGTAAAACTATTCTTCAAAAGTGAAAGAGAAATACTTTCTCAGACAAACAAAAATGGGACGAACGTGAACCTGGAAGACTCGCTCAACCGGACATTTTATTAACAATACTTGAGAAGAAAAACAAATAATATAGATTGGAAACTTAAACCTATGCAAAAAGAAGAGCCTAGAGACAAGATAAAGCAAAGTAAAATGAAACTATTCACTTTTTTCTTAATACATCTAACCTGCAGCAATTTTCTCAAAATGATAGTAATAACGTACTGGTGGATTATAGCTCACGGCCAGGTTACAGGCCTGAGGGTCAAGCTGGGACTCTCCATCATACTGTGCCTGACCCACCTATTCACTCTTCTTGCTGCTATTCTTAGCTCATGTTGATGACCGAGGGTCCCTACACTTGGGTGGGATTATTAGGCTCCTGTACATGGCCTATCTTGACCCCACTCCTTTCCCCTCTCCCTCCACTTCTGTCCCTGTCCTCAGTCTCCCAAACCACTTCCCATTTAGAGGCCATCTAGCTCTTTGTCACCTCCTATCTATCCTTCATTGTTCTCTTTGTACTTTGTCTCACTCAAATGAGAGATACCAAGAGGTACACAAGGCTTGTGTGACTGGTTTATTTCAACTTTGCATTTTCCAGATGCATCCTTTTTCCTACAAATTTCTCAAATTTATCCTTCTTTATAGCCAAGTAGTACTCCATGATGTATGGATACTACATTTTCTTTATTCAGGCATCTGTTGATAGATGTAGCAGCTGCGTCCAGAATTTACCTATGATGAAAGATTGGTTGTAAATATATATTCCAAACTCCAGAATAAATACTAAAACAAAATTTTTTTAAACCCTAAATGGCATAGTAAAAGGATAAAGAAAAATAGAGCCCTGTAAAATTGCTCTCTTAGAATATCAACTGTAGTTCTTTTTCAATTGATATAAAGTAATTGTACTTATTGTAAGGGATACTATGAAAAATTGGTATAATGGGTAAACAATCAAGTCAGGATAATTAGCTTTTCCATCTCTTTTAACACTATCATTTCTTTGTGTCATGCAACTTTAAACTCCTATCTTCTAGTTATTTATAAATATATACCACACTATTATAAGCCACAGTTAATTCTACGGTGCTGTAAACCCGAGAACCTGTGCCTCCTGTGTAACTGTACGTCAGCACCCAATTTCTTTCCTTTCCTTTCTCCTATTCTGTACTTTTCCTAAGCTCAGTTCTCTCAACTTCCATGAAACCAACCGTTTTAGCTGCCACAGATGAGTGAAAACACAAAGTATTGGTCTTGCTCTGCTTAGCTGATTCCATTAAACATACAAAAATGAATGGTTACCCTAAAGATCGCAGGATACGTTTTGAATTATCTATTCACTTACATTTAATACTAGATTGTCTCATACAAAGGACCAGCATTTGTAAGAGTTAGTTCCCAATTCCTTTGCCCTGCTCTATATTAAATTGCTGTCATTTCACCTATATGTATGAAAAACCATCCAACTTTATATTATTGTCACTTGAAAGTGTTCTCTTTAAGATCAATTAAGGGGCGGGAGATTAAGCTCAGCGGCATAAGCGCCTGCCTTACAAGCACTCAGTCATGAGTTCAATCCCCGGTACGGATAAAAAAAAAAAATCAATCAAGGATATTAAAATGAAATATACTATTTTATTTTAAAATATTCCTTCCTGGTTAGCCTGCCTGTGTATGGATTTGAGAACCTGACCTATGTCATTTACTTTCTCCTTGAAGGATTCCTTTTAATATTTCTTGCAAACAGTTCCACTAACAATAAACTGCTTGAGACTTGTTTTTCTAAGGAAATCCTTATTTCTTTTTCAGTGTCACTGAATGTAGACGTCTAGGTTGATTGAGTTTTTCTTTTTCAACACTTAATTTTTCCACCACACCATCGCTGCTTGTGTGTTTTCTGATGGGAAGTCTAGTGTAATATTTATCCTTCTACTTCTGTAAATTTTCTACCTCTGGATTCTCTGAAGATTTTCGCTAAGGACTCGAGACGGGTCCCTTTTTCGCCACAGCTTGGTCGCTAGTCTCCGTTACTGCATTCCTGTGAGAAACAGGCAGAGCACCGGTTTCACCCCCAGGTTTGCTTTGCTTCTTGGGGAGACAGCCCTTGCTCCCCCACCGTCTCTCTGTGCCTCCCAGCTTCAGGCTGTTTGTCCTAAGGGGACGGATGACAAAACACCAGTTTAAATATCAGTACCAGTTTAAATGCTACATCCTTGCTTGGTTGAGGCATTTTTTTCAAAAACAAATTCTTGCCCATGCCCTTCAAAAACAGCTTTCATAGTATATTTTATATATAGAGTAAACCTCGATCTTTAGACTTTATCTCACTTGTAAGCAATATCACCCCACCCTCTGGCCAAGGAATTGATAACAGCAGAACTCAAATCTCAGGCCCTTTCACATTTTCACTTAATGCTTCAATATGTTGTACAAAAATAAAACTATTACAAATAAAAATAGTTTTTCTCTTTTGGGGGGGACAAGAGTTCTCCAAATTGAAGATTATATGCTGGTGCGCAGTATTTTAATTCTCATTCTGCTTGATGCTTTCTGAGTTTTCTCTGAATCTAAAACACTTTTTAAATTAAAACTTTACTTTAAAATCAATGTTGGTACTCTGCTTTCTAACAGAATTATATCAGTCAGATGATGACCTTCCCAAAATCATGAAAAGCTGACGAGAGCCAGCAGTGGTGGTACACACCTGTGGCCCCAGCACTCAGGAGGCTGAGGCAGGAGGATTGCTGTGAATTCAAAGCCAGCCTGAACTGTGTAGTAAAACTCTGATCAAAAAAGAAAAAAAAATACTGACAAGATAAGATTTCTCACATGAAATTGGGAATCAGGATTCTAAGCTGATGAATGAAAAGAGACAGATGAAAAGGATCAAATAAAAAGTGAGCAGAATAAGTCAGGAGCCAAGACAGGAATCATCAGAAAGCTTGACGGACAACAGAGGACCAGTGAAAACTTTCCCTCAGCCGCTGTCTCCTCAGCCTGTACTTTGCTTTCATCAGTGGCCAAGGCTAGAATTAACTCTACTGGGACCTACAGGAAACTGCAGGGCGGTGAGCAAGGGAGCTTCCAGTTGTTCAAAATGGAGCCTTTATATCTTATAACTCAGACTAATGATCAGTAAGCAGCATTTCATATGCAAGTACAGAAAGTTCTTCCTTTCCACAGTAGTGCAAACTATAAAAAAAATGACTAGCCAAGATGAAATTAATCCTAAAAATGATATAGAAAAATTATGATTGTTCTTGCATCCTCACAACGTTTTGTCAAAATATTTCAAGCTCTCTTATATCTGTTATAAATATATAAGAAAATTTTCAAAAGATAAAACTGATATTTAACTCATTCTAACTTGAAACATTAGAAATACTGAGAAATAAGGTGTTTTAATTATTTTAGGAATATTTATTAATCATACAAATCAATGAGTTTTTGCTTAAATCTTATGCAAGAGATTCTTAGCAAGCTGGTGTGATTTGTTCTTGCTTTTACTTCTGGAGATAGAATACAATACAGTTCAGGCATTGTTTTGTGCTTTGTCATATTCTTTATGATTGGATCAGCTTCCACCACTTCATCCTTGTACTTTCAAAGTCATGAAATATTTCCAATTGTCCTTTTAACACTAAGTTGTATGCCAGTGTCACTTTGTCTGGGACATCTTTCCACAAAACCGCTTTCTTTATGCACATTAATAAGTCCTCGATTTTAGTTACTCACACACCTCTACAGTCCCTCCAACAGCGTGTAGCTGTCAGTGCTCCAGCTGTCAGCTATTCCTTCTGTAAACACATTCACAAGCTTTGGTGCTCCATCATTTGACTGGCCAATTCCGACTTTCATGGATCAATCTTCATAAAATTTCACTGTAGGCTATGAAAGGCATTGTGACTTCACACTTTCCATGACTTGAGTAGCACACACAGTGACCAATCGCCACCAGAGTTTGGAAGAAGTGGTAGGATTGTTTACTGATCATAGTATCAATATGTCATTTACGTAGTGATTTGAGGGCTACAGAGGTGGCAGCAGTAAACTCAGTACTTTATGCACAGTGGGTATGAGAACTGAGATTTGAATATACTGTTTGAGGACCAGATGTCATTTAACTAAAGCATGGAGCATACATAATTGGAATTGCACAAAGAAAAACTTAAAAATAAACATTGTATTCAAAAATTTTGACTGCTTCTGGGTGTCCACTATGACTATAATCAAAGGTTATCTACATAAAGAGGGTTTTTACCCTCAATATCTTTTCACATTTCTTAACCTACCACTTTACAGTTAAAAAAACAAATTTTATTGTACTACTCCATTGAGTTCTCAAAATATTCTTTTATGCAATCTAACAGTTATCTATTTACAGAAATTGGTATATTGCAGTTAGGTGTGGCTGTAGCAAAAAGCCTAAAATACATGGTTGTATTTAACAACCAAATAATGAGTGATGAAGAAATGACATCAAAGGCTACAAGAATAAAGCTCCAGCTTTGCTGTGCGAATATTTAGTGAAAATGTCACCTGTTGTGACTTGTACATTAGCTATCTACTGCTATGTTGTAAATCACCTTAAAATGTAGATTAAACAGAAATAAGCAAGCATTATGTCTCAAAGTTTTGCGGGTGATGAATTCTGATGCAGTACGGGGTCTTCATGAGACTGCAGTCAAGTACTGATGGGAGCTACACGAGTGTTGATGGGGTGGTGGAATCCACCGGCTCACATGGCACCTAACTAGCAAGTGAGTAACTGACAGCGACATTTGGGCCTCTCTCAGTGCAGCTCCTTGAGTGTCCTCATGACCTGGTGGCCAGTTTCTCCCCAGAGCAAGTGACCAGAGATCAAGGTAGAACCTCTGATGTCTTTTGTGACCTAGCCATGGACGTTACATCGCAAAACTTCCACTGCATCCTACTGTTCCCTTTACCAAAGTGCCCATTTTCTACAAGGAAAATAACATGAGAGGAACAAGATTTGAGGCAAAGATGCAAATGTTGGCTCTTTTTTTCTTCATTTTTTTTTCAAACCTCTCTCTTAAAGATTTTTGACAAAAGACAGAATTTAAAACTAGAAGGAAAGCTGTCTATTGTTTTAGTGAGCAAATCAGTGAGCAAAACTAATTGCTCTGCAATCAAATTTTCAGTAGATTAGCACAATAAATTTTGTTTGTTGCTCAGACTACAGCCAAGGGCAGGTCATAAAATGAAGCTCTCCTCCATGCAGCTTCCAGGTTCCCAGAATTATTCTGCCTGATGACCCTGCCCCTATACAGGGCCTTATATCTTCTCTACTCAGTAGACAGAGCAAGCAAAAGACACTTCCCTGTGGCAGTTTTGATGAGGGCCACTGGAAATGGCATAAATCATTTATACCAGATTTGGTGGGAAATACTGTAATT
Source organism: Hydrochoerus hydrochaeris (assembly GCA_004027455.1). Lineage (NCBI taxonomy): Eukaryota > Metazoa > Chordata > Mammalia > Rodentia > Hydrochaeridae > Hydrochoerus > Hydrochoerus hydrochaeris. Next base: position 66,382 of record PVLA01000938.1, read on the forward strand.
CTGTCACACAAATAGTTCTAAATACAACAGAGGCTATGTGTCAAGTAGAAATAGGGACTCTATTTGCTAAACAACTACTCAGTGTGTACCCCCCAAGAACCTTCTAATTGTATGCTTTAACTTACATAGAAAGAAATCAGAGTTAATGGGTAAAAGTCACCTGGTAAAGGAACGTCAGCATGGGACCACATTTTACATGACCTGGTTGTCATTTTGATTTCATTTCCTTTCTCAAATGGTGACTGTTTGCTTTCACTGCTCTCCAGTTTTCATTATTGCTTGTTTGTCTTTTAGTTTAATTCATTTTAAATTCACATGATACCTTAGTTCATTTGGGCTTCCATAGAAAAATATCATAAACTAGTTTACAAGCAGCAGAAGTGTATTTCTCACAGCTCTGGAAGCTGGGAAATCTATCAAGAGCCTGGCAGATGCAGCCCACTCCCCACCGACAGCTGTCTTTTCTCAGTGATTTCACACAGCAGAAAGGATGATAAATGTCTCCCATGCCACTTTTGTAAGGGCACTGGTGCTCTTCAGGAGGGCTGTGACCCCATAACCTGATCACCTCCTCATACCGTCACCTTGAGAGTGAAGATTTCAGCCTATGAATTTCAGGAAGATAAAAATACTCAGACCATAGCACCCATACTACAGTGGATCCAAGGCTGAAAATGAAAAACTGTTAACAAATACAATGAAACAGTGCCTCAAAATCCAGATTATTAAGGGATCAGATGAATATCATATAAACTATAACATAAAAGTATTTCAACTATTTTCCTTAAAGAAGTGATGGATGAATTGAATTTAAATATATGTGTGAATTTATGATTCTTATATGCCTCTGTTACACATTTTCTTCTCCATGAACATCAAACTTTCTTAATTAAGCTATCATCTGTACCTTGTGATTAAAATTCAACAATCAAAATATTGGAATTAGAAGCATCATTTGTTTTAGAGTATGCAGAGTTTTTCATCTTTCCAAATAACTAGCGCAAAAATGCTCCTCACATTTTATATGCTGCTTATGAAGGAAATACTGTACAACCCGTCACTGCATAAAACACGACAGGCCAGTTCAAAGGAAGCAGTGACATTGTAACTTTTGAGCATGATGAAGCATATATAACAGCATGACATTCTGCTTGATGTGATATCGTGGTATAAGAACCTCCCTTTCTCCTTTTAGGACCCTGTTAAGTTTACTATTAATAAATTTTATATTATCTCTAAGCCATTTTGCTTTATCTTCCCACACCAGCTCTACAAGTAAATCTGCTTCACATTTCCTCTACTACTTTTTCTTACATCTTCACTGCATAGTTTACCACTATTTTCTTTCAATTTTCCTTTTGTAATTTATTTTCTCACTCTCAGCCCACATAAGCCATACTAGATTTGGTCTATGCACCAAGCTGTTTGTGTCACTGAAAGCTCTAAAAGGCTTACCCTCACTGCGCTCTGCTTAAGGACATCTGTGCCCTTTTGTCACAATTGAAACTTTGTCTTATCCTTAGGAAATAAGTCAATTTTTTACTCTGAATCAAGGTATGCTCATAAAGAAATTATCTCTGCTGAGCTCCAAATGGACCACTGACCAAAGGCACAATGCAGACCATCCAGATTTGTAACTGAAGATGAATTAACCTTCATTTCCAAAAACTTAAAATTTGGTAGAAAATTCAACCCTAAACCCAAACTCTGGAAAAGATTAATAAAACTTTTCATGTAAAATCTAATATTCTTCATTGTTTTCTGTGAGTTGGTTTCCACCTCAGATAATATGTGGATTTGTTTCAGCAAAACCACATGTGCCGGGAAAGTGTCTAAATAGCAGAAATTATTTTTGAATTCTACAAAAATCCAGAAATGTAGATAACAGGATAAAGACTATTTTAAAACCTAGGAAACAATATGGTAAAACACACACACACACACACATTCAAATTCAAATATTTTAGAGGTAAGCATGATCTGAGCAAAAATAGCCACATCAAAAATAAAATATTGACACCAGAAAAAATAGCCCAATTTAATGTTATTTGAGGTCTGCAAAATAAACTTAAATAGCTTCCAGCTTTTTTTATTACTGTTAACTAATTTACTTCACATAATTAACATTACAAAAGCAAATTACTATTTCCACACATTTGGAAAGAAACTAACAAGAATTAGAATTATTATTGGGAAAGGACTGCCTAGTGAGCAAACAAGAGATCCGAGAACACAAAATCTTTTTTCCAAATTATGCTGACAAGATAATTTAAAAAACAACTAACATCCATGCCTGATGATGGTACAAAATCTCATTACTTTGAGCGTTATCCAGGAAACCTCATGTTGTTTCTAGACCAGAAGTTGTGGGACTGGGGAGTCCAAAGGGGAAACCGAGCACAGAGAAGCAGTATATATTTGTAAACAGATGTAAATCCAGGTGTGTGCCAGCTGTGACGTCGCAGACTAGTACAGTGTTATGGGCTGCATTTTTTTTCTCTCCTCATGTTACTTCTTGTTTGTTTTCTTGGCAAGATGTACAGCATCACACACTGATTAACAGTTAGCAGTCAGTGAAGACTGACTTCCTGGTCCTACAGTAATCTATGAATCTTTCCTGAATCTATTCTGAATCCCAGATTTTTGGAAATGGCAAAGGGCCACAAGTGTAACACATTAGGAGCTATGGCATACAAAAAAGTAATCTTTTCTCAAAGATTAAAAGAGGAAAACCAATATATCTTGGATAGCAATCTTAAGATGCTATAGACATTCCTATATAAAGTAATTTTTACATGACTGCCTTTCCACACACACACACACACACAGCTAGAACTTCTGCCTACTCTTATATTCTCTAGCACATCTGAGTACAATATTTCCTCCAGAATCTTTTCAATCTAAGCAAAAATAAAAATATTGCATACAAAGGGTGAAAAAACCCTACAAAGGTGACTAATGCAATCCCCAAGCAACCTCTTGTAGGTTTCTTAGAAATAAATCCATTCGAATACATTCAATAATTCTAGAAAACAACACTCATTTCCACCTGCAATTTTTCAAACTTTTAAGAAAAAAGCTAACAGAGGTGCTTAAACCATAATTTAGAATCAGAAGACAGACAATGAAACAGCAGAGTCCATGAGAGCAATTTGCCATCCTGCAGCTATCTTGTGCAGCAATCTCTTCCATTCCCCTGGAAATGTGTAGGAAGCACTGCCGTCCTACGTAAAAAATGAGCATGAAGACAAAATACAATTTCCATTAGCAGTTACCGTGAGTACCTTGTTAAGTAGATAGTTATGGATGTTGTTATAATCATATAGAATTGCTCAGGCCAACCTCTATTAAAGCAAAGCATGGTTAAGTGTTCATGTCCAGAACATCTCGTATGAAAAATAAACAGATGATAGCCAGATGAAAGCAAGCCATATTACTGTATTCTTTTCTTTTGGAAAATTTCAGGGAATTGGGCTTTCTCTCTGGTGTGCTATGATTGATGCATTTGCTATTTCTTCCATGAAGCAGTTTTTCCTCAGTTCTAAACCTCATCGTTCAGCTCTTAATGAGCCTCACACACTCTTCACATATGTACACACACACACACACACACACACACACCCCGTGGTGGATTCACTACAGTCCAGCTGAGTGGGAGCGCCTGACTCAATGAGTTAACGTGGTTGTGGTGTGGAAGGTCCACTGGGGTTTATTCTCAGAACAGGCATAGAAGGAGAGCAGCATGGGCGGGTTATCCTCTGCCAATCTTCCTTGGTGCAGACCTTCCTTTAAGAGCTTTATTGTGGCTGCTTTTCTTCAGGAGAGCTTCTACGATTTTCTCTCAAAGGAGTTTTGGCTGCTTCTTTTTCTAAGGAAGAGCTTCAGTCCTCCTCAGTCCTCACATTCACTTTGTCTCCTAACTTCCAGTGCAGACCCCTCAGCCTGCTGGCGAAGATTCGGGCTTGCAAGGACCCGCCTGGGCTGCAAGCCCTGGACTGGGTTCCTCAGGTCTCCAGCCTGCAGGCTGATGTCTTGCACCCCTCTATGCTGATTTCACTAAGCACTGACTAATACACACACAATGCCAGAATAAAATTTCAGAACAAACATTTACTCGAATGTACTTTGAGTCATTTTATACTTAGGAACTTATTTCTACAGAACACCTGAATTTGATATGCCTTTTGTATGTCTAAGGGAAACTGGATGCTGCACAAAAATGAGGAATAAACATGGTCTTCCAACAAATTTGATACTTATTCAGCTTAATGGGAACCGAAGTGGATATGTGAAAGTAATGAGAGAATGAGATGTCACCAGACCAACTCACACAGGGACAGAAAAATCCTGTGTCTGAATATAACGCTGAAAAAAAAAAAAGCTGCCTGGCTGGGTTTGTGTATTAATTATTCCCAATAATAAGATAAGCTTCTTTAAGGCTTATTACTAAGCATTTTTATATCCTGGATTTAATTTACACTACAAGTTTTCCCATGCAACATTATTATTATATGTATGTGTTCATAGATGTGTGTGTTGAACTGCATATTCCATGTTTAATAAATTCAAATTTGGTTTAGTGAGGTTGATCTCCGTGGAGGTACCACAGTGCCCTTTTCCCTGACCAGACCCTACACACATGCACTTTGGGAGATGCAGGGCGGTGGGCCTTGTCTGACAGCTTACAGGAGATAGAAGCAAAGCCGAAGCGCCCTTCCCAGAACCGTCCTGTTGTCTCAAAGACACCAGCACATGTACGAAGTGTGTTACCTGCTGTCAGTGGTCAGGGTTCTCCTTAGCCAACCATCCTGGCTTTAACTGCATTTTAAAAACCCCGCCAGTCCTCCCAGAATCGCCTTAGTGCTCAAGAAAAACAAAAGTCTGGAAGAAGCAGAGCCTAACTTATCCTCTTATTTTTTCTTAGGCTGAAAAACAAGATAATAGGTCAATGCCCAGGACAGTCTCACACACACACACACACACACACACACAGGTGTGTTTCAAGGACATTATTTGCTGCATCCCTGATTACCTTTGTTCAAGACGTGTGGGTAAAACTTTGCTTAGCTTTAAACACAAGGAATAACAAAACTATATCATGAAGCTGTCCAGAAGTTCCAAAAAGACAATGGATATTAAAGTCCTTATCCCACTGCCCAGTGCATGTACACTGTACAAGGATATCATTGCTGTCATTCCCAATATAGTCTGAAGCACAGGAATATATGCAAAAATCACATAAGTGATTTGACCACAGCTGCTAGAAAACAAGAAAATGAAAAATTCTATTACTTAGAATTCTAATATTTAACCCAGATGTTTATTAATGTCCATATCCCAGGCTTTTAGCATTTTCAGAGTTACTTTATGACTTTAAAGTCACATATATTTTAGATTCAAAAGATTAAAAAAAATTATTATTTATTTTTGCTGAGCATCAAATCCTCTATTTCCCAGGCTGTCCTCAAACTTTTGACCCTCTTGCCTTGGCCTACGGAGCAGGTAGGATTACAGGCAGATGCCCAACAATTCAAGCATCTTGGAACTGTAGGATGACATGGATTGAACCCTGGAGAGAAAACCTCTTAGCGTCAATCGAAAGTGCATACTAGTTCCACTTTATGGATGCCATGAAAATAAATTCAGAAAATTCACTATGCTTAATCTTTTCTAATTCCACAAGCAGGTAGAGGATTTTGAAGTTTTCAATAAACTATTATGCATTTCATTTGTTGACATCTCTTTTTTGTATCTCAAAAAATATTGAGGGACGATTAGAAGCTTGCCAAGATATAAACACTAGTAATCATTGTTATATTTAAACTGTCTCTAAAGCTAGTAACTCCACATAACCTAAATGCACAGAAAAAATAAACCAAATTCCAGAAAAATACTTCACTTACGATATTTTGTATATGTTTAACTCTCCATGAACTTGGTAAAGATAGCACTTGTCATAATTTCCTGTTGATTTTCTGGGCTTGTTAGAGTAGTTTAAGAAATTACATGGCGTAGTTGCTGGTTTCATTGAGGGGAATCAAACGGTAGCAATGTTGTTAAGACAACACAGACCCAAAGCAGAGGCCGGGGGCCTACAGATACTGTCCCTGCACCTAAAGGAGCTATTTAAATGGCTGGCCCCCCAAAATTTTAAGAACTTTTAAATTAAAGAAGTTAGCACAACAATTATATATCTACACTATAATAAAAATAAGGAAATAAACCATGCAGCCCAAACTAAAAATGAGCTTTTGACAAGACTTAGCATATATCAGAGAAAATAGACATAGAAGAGTATGCAAAAGAGCTTCTGGAATGAACTTCTGGACTGTAAACATAAAGAAAACAATCCTTTGGGAAAACAGGGAAAACAATCAGGTCAGTTATAATGGGGAGGGGAGTTAGTCTTTTATTGGATTTCTTCTTAACGATGAAAAGTGCCAAAAAATTATGGTGCAAGTTTATGAGATAAGTTTTTTACCTGTCTAAATTATTCAACAACTACAAAAACTGGAGAAATATAATTTTAATCATGCAACCATTTAGGAATACTATTTCTATTAACTTTCTTGAGGAAAATACTGCAGATTAACTCTTTCCAATTCAGAGATGACTGAAGACATCCTAGGAAAAATGTAGGTGATAGAAGCTAAGTATACAGTATAGGAAAATTAAATCAACAATGGAATTACAATAAAATTTCAATGTAAAATCTATATACTCTGGAAATAAAAGAAATGGTCTAAACATCAGAAGTATAAGAGGAAAGCACTAGAAAAAAGATAAACATATACACTATCTGGCCTTAGGTCATATATAAAGTAAAATTATCACCTAAAGCTGAGAGGATCAAATAAGGTAATTATATTTAATATAATTAAGATAACACTGATTATTAAAATCAGATAATGGAGGAAACAAGAAAAAAATTTTATTTTTACCATTCCTTATAATACTATCTTAAGAGGTAAATATATTATATTCATATCCAAAAGCACACACTAGAAGGAAAAATGATGATTGCAAAGCTAGTTTAAAATTCTAAAACCACAAAATAAATGACCAGTAAGTATATTTAAGTTAAAAAAAAAAGGTACTTGTCAAAAACAATCAAAGCATAAAGAAAAGAAAAAACGATGATCAGCAAAAGATTGGCAGCTATTGCTACAGCAATTTTAGATTTACTGGAGGCAAAGAAATAGAGCAGCACTGAGAAAGGAGGAGGGAACCAAGCTTTATTACACCAGCAGGCTCAGAGGATTTGCGGACTCCAGAATCCGAGCCCCAAGTGCTGTTGGGGCTGTTTAATACACAGGTTTTAGACGGGATCATGCAGGCCGAGTTACAGAGGCAGAACAGGGTGGGCTAAGCATAGGAGTTTGAGGAGGGCCATACAAGGGAGATTCCAGAACCAGGCAGTGCAAGCAAGATAGCAGAATGGAGCAACGGTTGTTTTGTGCAACCTATGCATTTTGATCTTAAATTTTGATTTCCCCATGTTTTGTTTCCCTCATCACTATCAGACAAAACAACTCCCTTTCCTAGCAACTAAAAATCTTCTATCAATTGATTGGTTAGAGACTAGTTCAGTACAAAAATGAGCAAACAATGAGAAATGAAAGTGCAGAAAAGAAAATATATACAGTGACTCTTGACTATATGGTATCCTCTGTCTCTTTCAAACCAAGGGGAATATAAACTAAAACAACGCTGAGATGCAGCCTGACACATAGCTTTGTCCTAAAGCTTGCTATCGATAGGCAGAAATAAGAAAAACCAAGACCCTGGAGCTTGCGCTGAAATATTTTGCAATTCCAGACCATGATGCATGTGTACCAGATCCTCTGCATGACCTACAGTAACTTTCTTCACCTGGAACTCATTGAAGGCACATGCATATGAAATGGGCTGCATCTCATACAGCCAATTACAAGGGTGAATTATGGGAAAAGGTATGTGCAACAAAAATAGCTTACATGACTCAGAACCCTGTGAATCACACTGTCAGTCTTGTTTGGCCAGACCCAGGGGAAGGTGACCTAGACCCACAGTTGATATCCCTAAACCTGGTTTCCTCTGTGCTTGTGCCATCTCTTATTTCACTGGGCCCCACTCACTCTGTACCATTGCTTAATCTAAACTTTGCTGCTATTTCCTTACCATCACGTGCACAGTCAGCTCTTTGTTCATCACATACAGGAAACTAGGACCCCATCTGGGGCCCCCCATCCATGATAACATCTAGAGCAGCCAGATCCCTATTCCACAGGTAGCACGGGCGGCTGCTGGTGGTGAAACAGGGGAAAATGGGTTGTAGAGTTTTAGTTTTCCAGGTGAGAAAATTCAGGAGACCTGCTGTGTATAATATGAATATACTTAACACTACTGTTTAGTACAGTTAAAATCTATGCTTAAAATATCAATATCACTGTAAATATCAATGTGAATTTTATGTGTAGTATTAATTAAAACCTTTTAAATGCATTCTTAGTAACGGTGATTTAAGATGACAAATTTATATGTTCTTACAAATTTTAAAAAACTGAATAAAGCTATATATCAAACTACTTAATATCTATAAAGCAAAATATGTAACTACAAGTGAACATGAACCTCAGCCCTAAGTGTATACACAGTGGGTATGCACATATACATGCACTTCCAACAAAAAACACCTGTGTAAAAATGCTTCTAAGGGCATCATTAGGAATAGCCCCAAATTGGGGTGAGTTCCACTATGTGGCAGGACTCCTTTCTTCTAAGGGAAGTCTATGGTTGTCTGATAACAGACTTCTTAAATACCAGGCTCTATGCTAGAAGGACCAGCTAACTAATAAAGACATGTTCTTCCTTAATTCCCACCACCTTCTTGCCAGAGCAGAAGGAAGAAACTGAGAATGATAAGCATGACTGAACAGGTAATTCTTCATAGACATGCAGCTAGAAAAGACTTATTAGACACCCCACTTACTGACCCAGATTTAACCCTCTTCTGTGATGGCAGCTCCTTCGTGGAAAATGGAAAAAGAAAGGCAGGACGTGCAGTGGTAACTTTACACCATACTCCTGAAAGCGCCTCACTTACACCTGGGAGCAGTGCTCAGCTAGCAGAGCTCAGAGCTCTGACCAGAGCCTTACAGCACAGTAAGGGGCAAAAGGTCAATATTTATACGGATTCTAAGTGTGCTTTCCTAGTAGTACATGCTTATGCAGCCATATGGAAAGAAAGAAAGAAATTACCCAACAGCCGATAGATCTCCAATAAAATATAAGGAGAGAGATGATCTTTTATTACAGGCTGTCCTTCAAAATCGGATGGCATTAGATGTTCTAACAGCAGCACAGGGGATCACTTGTGCAATTGTAAAAACTAAATGCTGTGTATACATTCTTGATTCTTCTGCTAATATCTTAATAGCTATTCAAGATCTAGTTCCTATTGGTGGAAATCTTTGTTAACTATACTCATAATGGTCTTATTGATTTTATTCTTTGGCCCACACATACTTAACTGTTTCTTTGGCTTTATCTCCTCCAGACTTAAAGCTGTGCATGTACACAAGATGAAAATGCCTGGTGTCTATTGAGGGCCTCTAGACAGGATCTCTGTGGAAGTACCTCTGACTGCCATTCAAATTCTGCAACCCTGTTCAGCCTGAAGCAGTTAGATCGGTCCTCTCCCCGTTTCCCCTCACAGCAGTTTGGGTTACTTCTTCAGAGGGGGGAATGTTACAGGCAGCTGAGCCAGTTAGAAATATTATAGGCAGTCAGACAGAGATACGCCCTCAAAGAAGCCGGTACAGAGGACCAGATGTCTGATGACCTTGGAGGAGACACACACACCTCTTGCTGTGGGCCAGATCTCAAAACAAAGGATCAAACAAATGCATCTACCTCCTGGGTACTGATATTCTAATTAGTTCCCTCTTACCCTGGAGCCACTGTCCCATCCCTCTAGGGTAAAGGTCACATCTCCAAGAATGCAGACTTTCTACATGGCTTGCTTTCCCATTTGTCCCTAATGTAATCAATTTTACCTGAACTGTGGATCTTATTGGCTAACTATAGTTATGTCCCTCCTTACGCCTATCTGCCTTGTGAGCTCCCAGTCCTTCCCCACCTTGAACCCATGGTCTTACTCTATAAAAATCCTTGGAATAGACAGAGTCCTGGGCAACCTGCTCAGGACCCCCTTCTGTCTCTCTTCAGGCAGAAGCTTTCTCTCAATAAATATATTCTAATCTTCAAAAAAAAAATTGTGGTGAGTTCATACAATAGAATTTTATAGAATGAGAATAAACCATCAATGTCAACTAGGCAAATAGTCATAAATAAAATTTTGAATGAAAATAGTCACATACAAGTACAACTTCTATGACTCCATAGAATAAATAAATGTATGATGATGAAAGCCATGATCCTTATTGTATTCATGGGTGGAAATTACCAGGAAGAATCATGAAGAAGTCTCTGGGGTGCTGACAATGTTATGTTTCTTGATGTGGGTGGTAGTTTAATGGGTGCATTGTCCTTGGAAAATTGCATTGAGTTGGGCACTTATTATAATCTGTGGGCTTTTATTTATATAATCTGTGTCTGCCTTCAAAGTGTGCTATCCATACCCAATGGAATATTACTCTTTAACAAAAAGGATGAGTTTGAGTCATGTGTAGGAAAACAGATGTACCTTGAAATCACAATGTGAAGTGAAATCATTCATCCAGCTTAAATATCACATGATTTCCATTACGTGAGAAACACAGCATAAATAAATTAAAGAGTAAAATAAAAGATAAATGAAAGGAAACAGGGAGACAGATCTTTTGCAAATGGAAGGACTAAAAATGAAATGTGGTGGGAAAGAGTTGGGGGAAGGGGCATAAATAGAATTAAGATGTGTTCTGTCCATGTACCGATGATAAACGCAATCATTATGTACTACAAACGTGCACTAATAAAAATAAACAAATAAAATGTTCTAATTCTATCAATAAAAATGATTCTTTTTTTAAAATTCAATAGATGGATTAAAGAAGAAATTATTCATTATAGATACACAAATTTCTGACATATAATATAAAGGAGAAGGTAATTTCCAAACAGATATTTTAATAGATAAACATGAGCTTTAAAATCAGGGTCAGGGTGCAGTTCAGTTGGTAGAGCCCTGGCCTCCAATGTGTAAGGTCCTGGGTTCAATCCACAGCATGCAAATGAACAAGCCAACAAAAATGCAGTTCAGAATTCCGCTCTGTCACAAACCCTTCAAAGTGTTAACTCTTACCTTCCTCTGTGGCCTACAACTTATTCTATGCATATTTTTCATTTCCAAGATTTCTAAGAGTTTTTTTCATGTTCACTGTTTCATAATTTCTTCATTTTAACTGATAATTTCCTTCATTTATCACTTAAAGATTCCAAATTTACACAATTAGAACAAAACTTTTTGTTTGTGATTAGCTTGATCTATATGATTCTCTGATTGTTGTTTTGGTGTTCTTGGCTCTCTCGGTGTAAACTTTTCTTCTGTGTTCTAGCATTTGTTCTTTGAGACTCATTTGGGTAGGGGACTTTTACTTTTGTTTTTAGCTCACATTTCCTTTCTGACCCCTACCTCTCTGTGCCTTCTTCCTGCCTAGTGATTTTGCAGCTGCACATTTCTAACTATGAGCCCCATAGAATAAGATTTTATAAGGCCTGGTTCAGAACTCCCCTGCCTCCATGGTAGTGAGGACATGGCAAACCCAAGCATAAGCAAAATGGAACTGAATCCAATCATGTTCGAAGTCGAAACTCTTTTGTCTTCCGCTCTCCCTAGACCCACAGCACTCTCTAAATACCTGTCCAGGGCTGTTTTCACTTTCCTTTCTCTGACCGCTACCCCAAGTAGTGAGACTAAGGTCTGTTATTAGTAAATCCCAGGAAAATTGTAGAACCTGTTATTCTGTAGAAATTAAATTTCCAGCCTCTATTATTGACTGCATAGCCTCAAATTCAGCAGCCTCTTAACATTAATGCCCATCAGTGCTTTATATCTCTGTCCATTTCTAGTCTACAAAACAATCTGTATTGTTCAAGAGGCAAGCAATGTCTGTGGGGTTTTCTCCTTCAACACTCTGTCTGTAATGGATTAAATTGGTTTAAGTAGCTGTTACATCAAAATAAACTCAGTGAATGACCTTTACCAGAACTCTGTAAAAACATTAGGAAATTTAAAGAAACTCAAGAAATAGATTACATAGTAAGATAAAGTGAATTTTAAAAAATATATGGAGGATTTGTGGATATAATAGAAAGATAAGAGCACAAAGTAAATAATATGCAACTGTGCAGATGATAAAATCATGAAGTGTTTTCAAATTGGGGCTGTAATTTTGTTATTCATTTTCTTGTTGTCAAAGCAACAAAAGAAGTAGAATCTGTCTCAAATTTTAGGTCATTAAGAAAAGAAAGAATATATCTACTCTTCAATAGAAATAGGTTTTATTGATTCTTACATTGAGATAAATGTTATATTTCCTTATATAGAGGTTATTGAATGCAGGAAAAGTTAATACCCTCAACATTTCTAAGAAAATGAAGTGACTACATAGGAAAGCATTACTGTTATGGTTTGGGTTCAAATGCCCCCCACCAAGCCTCATGCAGTCATGGACATGAGTCTGGCATTCCTAAATGGTTTGTTGTCTGGTGCTGGAATTTGTGGTGTGAGTGCTCCGCTTGCCCAGGGTGGAGCCAGCGCACAGTGTAAGGGCAGAAGGAAGACCTGTCTTTTCTCTTTTTTGCTCTGTTTGCACTTGCTGTTTGTGGTGGCCACAAATGGCTGCCCCACCACACTATCTTGCCAGTTGGAGCTAGCTGAATGTGGACTGAAACCCCCAAAACTGTAAGAAATAAACCTTCCCTTGCTTCACTTTGTGCATTAGCTATTTTGTCTCAAGAAAAAACTAAGACAATTAATGTGATTTTTCAATACAATTTGAAAGCTTATTGTCAATGCATAACTTAGTAAAGACAATTCAGTTGGTGATAAAAACTAATGTTTCTCACAATCTTGCACCATCCAGAGCTAAGACCTAGAATATGTGGGGAAATGATTAGAATTCAAGTCTGAACACTTACAACTATCTGTACATTTTAATGTTCTTTCATCATGCTTTTGGAAGAAAACAAGGCTAACAACCAATGCATTTAATTTCACAGTTTCTATCCAGAAGATAAATAACCTGTGTCTAAATATGTTTTAAAAATCTACACTAGTAGATGACTTTCATCTACAGTTGTCATAATCTAAAACAACTCTCTTTGGTTTCAGAAACCTTTTATACCCCTAAAAATGGAGCATCTATCTCAGAGTTACATAAATGGTATCATTCAATTTTCACCTTGCTGAAAAGAAAAACAATATTTAAAATACATATTTTGAAGCAATAATATATCTATGAAATGATAATAAAGAAACAGTTTAAGAAAAATAAGCAAAAATGAAAAATAAAGAAACAAAAAATGTGAAAAAAAATGACAGTTTTTCATTTTCCCCAATTTCTTTCATGTTTGGTATAGTAGAAAACAAATTCAATCTCCTATTTGTTATTTTATGTGTATTATGAGAAAAAAATCCACTTTTGTACAAAAATTTTATTGGCAACAGGTAGAACAGTTTAGTATTGTTCTTTTTGCTTTCATATAGCTTTATATAAATCCAATGATCCATCTTGCATTTCCAAAGAATTTTACCTATGTGCCAGTTTAATGTCATATGCAGGTCACCTAAAAACATTAGTTAAACGAATTATGAAAAACTCCAAACATTGACACATTTCACTTTCACATATCAAAAATAATCACACATGGGTTTTTTTTTTGCTTGTTTTATTTAATTTTTTTTTCTTTTTTTGGTACCGGGTACCGAACTCACAACCTCACACCTGCCAGGCAGGTGCTTATGCCCATAAGCTAAATTCCCAGCCAATAATCACATTCTTTAATATCAATGAACTTCTCATTGATAGAGGCTCTAAGCATTAGGAAACTGTCAAGATCAGAGTCATGGATAAACATCTTTTGAATTTCTAATTTTCACTTGAAATGTCTTATTTTATCACTAAAAACAGCACACACTGTGGTGGGTGAAATGACAGGCTCACTTTATTAGGTTTTTGTTTTTTGTTTTTTGTTTTTTTTTTTTTCAGAAAATACCTGTGAAAATATTCATTTCTGGGGATTGCTGTTATTTTCATTTTTGTTTGTTTTGTTTAGCACATGTTTGCAGTCATGCAATCTACAGTCCTCTTGGGCAGTGGTGCATGTACACACCACAGCTCCTTAGTTTGTTTTTTAATCCCTTTCCCCTCCCTCACTCTCCCTCACTCCTCCTACAATTCCCGCATCCCATCTTTCATTCTTTTTACATTATTAACCTTACCTCATGTTATGGCCTATGATGTGTACATTCACGAAGGTCATTAGGCTCCTGCACATGGCAGATCTTTATTCCACTTATTTGCTCTCCCCTTGGTCCTCTCCCCTTGCACCTTTTCCCTTGGACCACTTCCTTGTTGCGTGAGATCTATTCCCTTGTCCCCTTCTGTTCATGCTTTATTATTGTCTTGGTACTTCACCTCACTCAAAGGAGAGATACTATGTGGTATTTAAGCTTCTGTGTTTGTTTTATTTCACTCAACATTTCATTTTCCAGTTGTATCCTTTTTCCTACAAATGTCTCAAATCTGTCACTCTTTATAACAGAGTAAGAGCTGGGCATAGTGGCACATACTTTAATCCCAACACTTGAGAGACTGAGGCAAGAGAATCACTACGAGTTTGATGACAGTCTGGGCTACATAGTGAGTCCATAGTAAGCATGAACTTCTTAGTGAGACGCTGTCTCAAAAAAAAAAGTAAGTAAACAATGGAAGAAAGAAGAAAGTATTCTACTCTAATTAGATACTACATTTCCCTTATCCAATCGTGTTGTTGGGCACACAAGCTGTTTGCAGGATTTAGCTATTATGGGTTGTACTGTTATAAGCACTGGTATTATGTGTCACTGTAGTATGATGACTTGAGCTCTTTGAAGAAGACACCTAGAGGAGGAATCTTAGCGTCCTATGAAATTTCTAATTTCAGCTCACTGAGGAACCTCAATACCGATTTCCACAATGGTGGTACTATTTTACAGTGGAGGAGGGTCCCTTTTTCACCATAACCTCATCAGCATTTTGTATTGTTCATCTCCAAGTGATGGCCATTTTTCCCTGAGTAAGGCAGAATCTTTGTGCTATTTTAATTTGCATTTATCTAATGGCCAGGGATGCTGAACAGTCATTTCTTGGATAAAAACGGTGTTCCAGGTGAATCACACTTCTTTTCCTCAAGGTACTGTCATCCTTTGATATGTGACAGAAATACTATGGTGATAACTCTCCATTTCATCACACAGAATAAATGAAATGTGCTCATATTGCAGGTTTTAATAATATTACAACTTCCTCCAAGACATTTTTAAGTGAACTGGCAGCTTTTCAATGGAAATTTATGGGCTGAAAAATTCAATGACGATGAGGACAGTTTGGTTCCACTGCTTTGATCTGTGAGAAGATGCCAGTGATTTTTTACCCACCACCATTTTGCCAGCACAAAGACAAGGACAAAGAATATCTTAGTATTATTAGGAAAATAGAGCTGGCCTCTCAGACCCCATGAAAGTGTCTCAAGTGTGCTGCGAGACTTAGGATCACGCTGGGGAACTGCCATCGAAAGCTTTTTCATAATTTCACGGTTCCAGAGAAGCATAACTGGCATTTTTGTTCAAAGTAATTTTAAGAAAAGGGTCTTAGATGCAGTTGCTTAAATAGATTTATTTACCTTTCACAATTACTTCGGAACAAGTTCTACTAAGGTGCTGTACTGTAATTGAAGTTAAATTCCCTTAATATCAAATTTACCACTACCTTAGCCACTTTCTCATCACTGAGATGCAATAACCGACACTCACAATTTAGAAGAGGAAGAGTTGGTTTTGATTTATGATTGCAATCCATGGCCACTGGCTCCAGAGCAGAAAGGGCAGGGTGGCAGGGCCAGCAGGGAGAGGACACTGCTCGTGTCATGAGAGCCAGGAAGCCAAGAGGGAATGAAGGATCCCTGCAGGAAGATACACCCTACCAAGTTACGTCCTCCATGGACCCCCTTCCTGATGCCACAATTAGCTGTAGATTCATCAGTGGATTCATCCACTGAGGAGCAAAATGCTCTCATCTTTCAAAAGCTCTCCTTTGAATGCATGGGGTTGGCCATGTAATTCTAGATCTACACCACTTTAAGTAACTTAAGTGTGTACAGTTCTGTGGCTTTTTAGGATGTTTCATGACTATTGCTGCTGTCTAATTCCCACCTTTTTATGACCCCAAAAAGAAACCCCCCACCCATTAACCAGTCGTTTCCCGTTCCTTCTGCCTATGGCCGTATGTGACTACTCATATGCTCCCACATATTTGCCTGCTCAGGATACTTAGTATAAAGGGAACCAAGCAATACATGGACATTTTAATCTGCTCTCATTTAACATAGGGTTTTTGAGATTTATGCATATTGTAGCATAAGTCAGTTCTTATTCTTTGTTGTGATTACATATATACCATATTTTGGTTATCTATTCACTCACTGATGGCCATTTGGGTTGTTTCTGCCTTTTCATTACAATGAATAACATCATCTGTACAAACTTTTATTTTAATACCTGTGGTTTTGGGGGGTTTTTTTGGTCTTCAGTTTTTTGTTTGATTGTTTGTTTGTTATGGTACCTGGAATCAAACTCAGGACTTCACACTTGCTAGGCAGGTGCTGTATCACTGAGTTATATACCTGGCTCAAATACCTGCACTTTAAATTTTACATTGACACATTGTAACTATATACATTTATCGAGTACAAAGAGATGCTATGATATTTGGATAGTATTTGTAGAAAAAAAAACAAATTAAAACAACCAACTCATCTATCACTTCAAACATTCAGAGTTTTCCATGATGTGCACATCAGACAACAGCCATCTCTTCATACCAAAGCCCACAAGTGGAAAATTCCCATCTGAGTTTTGTCTACATCATTCACCATAGACTTTCTTTCAATATTAGGTAATTGAAAGCTGACACCTGACTGTTATTGTAGTTTAAACTATTTATTCATTTGGATGAATAATCGCATAACAAAGACATTTCTACTATTTGAGAAACTCCACTCAATTGCAAATCATATTTTTGCTAGGGAAAAAAATAATTGAGTTTATTTTATTTTAAGCTACTGGCTTAATTCTAAGACAAGGCTTTAGTGTGACTTCATCAAAAGATATTTTTTTTCAAAAAATGCATCACAAGCATGTTAGTTTCCACCAAACACTACTTGTGGCAATGCATAATTGTTCTTCAGTACCTCTTCTAGTAATAAATCTGACTTTTAACTGGACCAACAAATTCACAGAAGAAAGTTTCATAGACTGTCTTGCAGTTAAGTGTGAATACTCACCGGGCAAAAACTGTGATGGATCTGCTCGGCAAATCATTCTCAACAGAAAGTAGGCATTTTTCTTGCTAGAAAGCCACCCATACACTTCATACCTCCCCTTTCACTTCACTCCTTCCACTTTTGTAGACTGTACACACGACACCTGAAGCCGGGGTTACCATACTCAGTAATAATGTGATACTGCACAGGTAGAAAGCACCCAATGCTGAAAGAAACTTCCATCCTTGGTACTTTAAAAGGACCATACCAACCCTAGACCACCTAATTCCAGGCATATATGTAAGGAAGAAATACATCATATGTTGTATAAGACACTATCATGGGTCTGATTTATTGCACTTATGAGTATGGTCTCAAGTTGCATTCATTTACTTATAAAAGCCTTTAGTTTATCTTCATTTTGCCTCAGTAGTACTTTGTTGTATTAAAACAAAATCTTTTTTATCCATTCCTCAGTTAGTGGGCATTTGCTTCCAAGATTTAGCTGTTACAGATTGTGCTGCTAGAAACATGAGTGAATGTAAATCACTACAATATAATGTTTTTAGTTCTTCCTGGATGATCCCCAGAAATGAAATAGCTTCATTAAATGGGACCTCTAAGCCTAGAGTTTTAAGGAATCTCCACCCTGATAGCCACAATGGTTGCACCAGTCTACATTCCCACCAGTGGTGGAGAAGGGTCCTTTTTTCCCCCACAGCCCCGTCAGTATTTGTTATCTGTTGATTTTTTGATGATAGTCATTCTTTCTGGAGTAAGATGGAATCTCAGTATTGTTTTAATTTGCATTTCTCAAATGAAAGATGATGTTGAACATTTTTTTCATATATTTCTTTGCCATTTGTATTTCTTCTTGTGAGAAGTATGTACTCATCTCAGATGCCCATTTTTGGATTGGCCCTTTGAATTGGAGGCCTGATTCTTTTTCAATTCTTTATTTGTTCTAGATATAAGTTTTTGTCTGTGGACAATTGAATAAAAATTTTTTCCTACTCTGTACTCCTGCTCCTGCTCCTGTTCCTACTCTTTTCACTCTGTTGGTGGTTTCTTTTGTTATGCAAAAGTTTTTTAATAAACCAGGATCTCGTTTATTGATTTTTTTTGTAATATTTCTCTTGCAGCCTGGATTTTATTCATGATGTCTCTGCCTACACCTGTGTCTTCAAAATTCCTACCAATGTTCTCTTCCAATAAATTTCTATTATATTTAATTTTTAGCTGTTTAATCCATTTTGACTTCAGTTTAGTGCGTGGTGATAGACACGGATCTAGATTTAGTCTTTGGCATATGGAAAGCCAGTTTTTTCAGCATCATTTATTGAAGAGGCTATCTTTCTGCCAGTGAAAATGTTTGGCTCCTTTTGTCAAAGATAAGATGGCCACATGTGTTTCAGGTTGTATTTGCATCTTCTAACCTGTTTCGCTGATTTTCAAGCCTGTTTTTTGTTTGTTTGGTTGGTTGGTTGGTTTTTGTTTGTTTGTTGTGTGGTGTGTGTGTGTGTGTGTGTGTGTGTGTGTGTGTGTGTGAATACCATGCTGATTTTTTCACAGTAGCTTTGGAGCTCTGGAATTGTGATGCCCTCTGACTTGTCTTTGATGTCCAGAATTGTTCTTGCTATTCTAGGTCTTTTCTGGTTCCAGATGAACTTTAAGAATGGTTTCTCAGGCACCAGGGAGGTAGCTCAGTGGCATAAGTGCCTGCCTGGCAAGTGCAAGGTCCTGAGTTTGATTCCTGGTACAAAAAAAAAAATGTTTTCTCTAGATCTCTGAGAATATCATCTCTGTGACAGTGATGTTTTGATTGGGATTACATTAAATCTGTGTAGCAGTTTTGGAAGTATGGCCATATTCACTGTGTTGGTTCTTTCTATCCAACAGCAAGGGGTATCTTTCCATTTTCTGAGATTCCCTTCAATCTCCCTTTTTAGGTTACTTTAATTTTCATTGTACAGATCTTTTATATCCTTTGTTAAATTGATTTCTAAATATTTCATTTTTTTGGATGGTTTTGTGAAGGGTGTGCTTTCCCTAATTTCTCTCTGTGTGACTTCTTTGCTATTGATTTTTGAATGTCCACTTCATATCCCACTACACTACTGAATTTGAATATTAAATCTATGAGTTTTCTGAAGGAGTTTTTGGGGTCTTCTATGTAGAATATCATGTCATCTGCAAAAAGTAATTTAACTTCTTTCCTATCTTTATTCCTTGTTTTTGTCTCTTACATAATTGCACTGTCCAATGTTTCCAGAACTATATTGAATAGGAGTGGTGATAATGGACATCTTTGTCTTATCCTTGATTTTAGAGTGAAATCTTCTATATGATGGTATCTGTTGGTTTGTCATAGATTATTTGTATAAGATTGAGGTAAACACCTTCTAGTCTAATTTTCTGTAGAGTTTTTAATCATGAGTTAGTGTTGGACTTTGTCAAATGTTTTCTTTGCTCCTGTTGAGATGATCGTGTGATTTTGGTTTTTGGTTCTGTTAATATAGTATATTACATTTACTGATTTGCATATATTGAACCATCCCTGAATCCTTGGGATGAATCCTACTTGGTCATGATGTGTAATCTTCTTGATGATTTGCTGCATTCTGTTTTCCACTATCTTATTGATGATTTTTGCATCAATGTTCATTAGGGTGGCTGGCCTGTAGTTTTGTTTTTTGGTGTGGTTTTGGAATCAAGGTAATACTTGCCTCAAGGAATGATTTTGAGAATAATTCTTCCCTTTCAATTTCTTTAAAGATTTTCAACATTAGTAGCATCAGTTCTCTAAATTTCTTGTGGAATTCAGCAATGAATCCATTGGGGCCTGGACTTTTCTCTGTAGGTAAATTTTTAATTACATTTTCAATTTCATTGGCTTAAATTGGGCTATTTAGAATTTTTATATGTTCTTGACTTAGTTTTGACAATTTGATTATGTCCAGGAGTCTGTCCATTTATTCCATATTTTCCAACTTATTAGAATATAGTCTCACAGTAGATATTGATCGTCTCCTGGATTTCTGTGGGATCCATTTTGATTTCCCCCTTTTCATTCCTAACTGCTTGAATTTGTGGGGTTTCTCTTTTTAATGAGGTTGGCTAATTGTTTATCAATTTTATTTATTATTTCGAAGAACCTTTTCAGTTCATTGAATCTTTGTATTGTTTTCTTAGTCTCTATTACAATAAGTTCTGCTCTTTTCTTTATAATTTCCTCTCTTGTATGAGCTTGGATTTAATTTGTTCTTCTTTTTCTGGAATTTTGAAGTTAAACGTTAAGTTGTTTATTTGAGCTCATTCTGTTTTCCTGATATGAGAGATCATTGCTATAAACTTCCCTAATGGGACTGTTTTCCCTGCATCCCGTAAGTTTCTGTGTGTTGTATCAGCATTGTTATTTAATAGTATATACTGTTCAATTTAATCTTTAATTTCCTCTGTGACCTATTGGTTATTCAGGATAGTTTTGTTTAATTTTTGTGTGTTAATGTAGTTTTTGTGATTTCATTTGTCATTGGTTTCTACTTTCATTGCACTTTGGTCAGTTAGTATTCATAGGATGATTTGAATTCCTCTACATTTACTTAAACATGTTTTGTCTATTTTGGAGAATGTCCAACGTGCAGCTGAGAAGAATGTCTATTCTGATGTTTTGGGATGGAACACTCTGTAGACATCTATCAAATCCATTTGTTCAAAGGCTTGGTTTAATTCTATTCTTCTTTGTTTTTTTTTTTTTTTTTTTTTTTTTTTTTTTTTTTTTTTTTTTTTTTTTTTTTTTTTTTTTTTTTTTTTTTTTTTTTTTTTTTTTTTTTGGCTAGTTGACCTACTTGTGAGAGTTAGGTATTAAATCCCCAACTGCAACTGTGTTAGTGCTTATTTAGTTTTTCATGTCTGTTAATATTTGTTTTATGTAGTTGGATGAACCTGTGTTTGATGCATAAATATTTATGATTGTTATCTCTTCTTCTTGGAGTTTTCCCTTAGCAACTATGTGATGACCTTCTTTGTCTCTTCATCAGTTTTGGCTTCAAGTTTGCCTTGTCTGCAAATATAATAGCTACCCTTGGTTTTTTATAAGTTCCTGTGGTGTGGAGAATCGTTTTCCATCCTTTAACTTTTAGTCCGTGAATTTCTTTTTGGGTTAAATATACTTCTTATATTGTTGGATCTTGTTTTCTTGATCCATTCTGCCAGTCTATTTCTTTTAATTGGTGAGTTGAGACCATTTACAATGATGGTTATAACTGATATATATTGGACTTTCTTTTTAATGATGTTTCCTTGTTTTTATTCCCTTTTTGGTCTGTTTAATTGCTTGTCCTACCTGGCAAATACTTTGTTTTGGTGTTAATGTGTTTGTGGTCTTCATTATCTCTTTCTAACATATCCTTCAGAGCATCATGTAGAGCTGCTTTGGTGATCATAAATTTCTTCAGTTATTCTTTTCCATTGAAATATCTTATTTCTCCACCAATTTTGAAAGATATTTTTGTGGGATACATCAATCTAGGTTAAAGATGGCTTTCTTTTGCAGCTTGAAATACCTCACTCTGAGCTCTCCTTGATTTGAGAGTTTGTGTTGAGAAGTCCACTGTAATTCTGGTGGGTTTCCTTTTAGGTGATATGTTTCTTTTCTCTAGCTGCTTTTAATATTTTGTTCTTTTGATGAATTTCAAGAATCTGGATTATCATATGCCTTAGTGTACATTTATTTTGGAGTTCTGGGTGCTTCATTTAGTTGTATGTCAAATTTCTTATCCATGTTTGGGAAGTTTTCTGCCATTATTTCTGTGAAGATGTTTTGAATGGCTTTTATGCTGTCTCTAGCTTTCTCACTGGTTTCAGTCAGTCTTACATTGTTCTTTGCTTCATCCTGCAGCTGTTGATTTTTCATAGTGTCTTGTGATTTTTAAGATAGCTTTTCTTTTCCTGGTCACTATTCATGTTCTTGTCTTCTAGATCTGATACTCTATCCTTGCCTTCATTCAGTCTGCAGCATATACTTTCAATGGAGTTTCTAATCTCCTGCATTTCTGTTTGGATCTGTTTCACTGATTCCATTTCTTGTCTATGTTTGACATTCATGGTTTCCATCATTTTCCTGAGCTCCTCTGCTTGTTCATCTGTGTCTGCTTTAATGTCTTTTATTTTTATAATCATTTCTTTTCACACCTTGCAGATTATTTTTTCTATGGCCTCTACCATTTGTTGTTGTTGTTTTTTTTTTCACTTCTGCAGATACCATTTCAAAGAGTTCCATTTGTCAACATTTGATTTCCTCTGCCTTTTTGTGCTCTGGATGGATTGGGCATTTGGAATTTCATTTTGCTTCTCCATCTTGTCATTTTCTGTGTTTTACTTTATTTTGCCTTCTGTGTTGATGCCTGTACATTTCTTGTGGTAGAAATCCTTATCATTTGGGTGGAGGCTTTCCTAGGAGGTGTCTGTTCCTCCAGATGTCTTCCTCAGTAAGTGGTTCTTGGTCTTTACACCTATCCCTAGAACCTGCCTTCCCAATGTGTTAAGACTGAGGAGCTGTTATCGATTTGACGTAGGGCCCATTCCTTTGGCACTGGACGATGGTGATGTTGTGACCCCTTACAATCACAGCATTGTCACTTCTTTCACCAGCCGCACCATCCTGGGGCAATGAAGGAAGGGAGGAGCTCAAACTCAGAATCTCCTCATCAGCTACACCACACTCTTCGCACCAGCCACTCCGTCCCAAGACGATGGAGGAAGGGAGGGGCATGGACGCAGGTGCCTCTCGGCAGCCACACAATCCAGGGGCAATGGAGAAAGGAGAGTGTGAGCTCACACTTCTCTCACTGACACCACCGTCCTGGAACAATGCAGGATGTTTCCTTTAAGAATTTATCTTATGAGAATAATAAAACAAAATTTTGTAACAGAATAAGAATAAAAAAGATTAATTGACTATAAAAATTGTCTCCTAAGGAGTTGCAAGATTGCTGACTGAGTGGTGGCACGATAAGAGAGCCTCTCTGAGGAAAAAATAAAATAAAAACAACTCAGACGCTGGAATCTGGCAACATGGAGAAAGCCAGACAAAAGGAGAGGAATTCTCTTTCTGAGCCACATGATCCCACAAACCTGGTCTGAACTACACTTTTCTCACAATCTCACTTTGAAACATTATTTCCTTTATTACCACTCCTAAGAGTCTCCTCATTTCCTCTAGTATGAGATTTTTCAATATTTCTTCTACTCACTAGAACCTATGTGTTTCTGATTTTTTTCACCATTACATTGATGGGTTTTTTCCACCACTACACTGATTTTCAGTATTTCTTCTATTCAGTACCTACACACTGCTGAACTTTTAGCACCATGTATGACATAGCCTCTCTCCTTATGCTGGTCAGACCCTTGACCTTTCTTTGCAGTAGCACCCTCAGTTATGTTGCCTGCCCTTGATTTACCCCAACTGCACACAGTCCCTGTCCTCACTCAGATACAAGACACTGAAGACAAACGCATGCCATGCTGATGGGCTTCGTGTTAATCTTAAGGAGGCTGCAAGCAATCATAGTATAATTTTCCAAACAGATTTTTTTTAATTTATTGTTTGATTTTTATTGGTACATATTTGCCATACATAATGATTGCATTAATTCCAGGGAGTCAGTACAGGTTCATCACACATCTGAAATCTTTTCTGTCCCCTACCCCTTCCTTCCCTCAAGTGGAAAGTGGAGAAAGAGATGGAGGGAATGGGGGGAAAGGGGATGGAAAAAAAAAGAATTGCAAAGGGAAAAAGTGAAGAGGGAGCTATTGCAAAATGGAAAGGGGACCAAGAGATTCAAGCAACGTTTCACCTGTGATCATTTCACAGCTTCTCCACCACCCTCAAACTTTTAACATCTGTGTGCCCATTTCACAGAGATTTCCAAAGCCATAAGAAAAATTATCACAAGCTCCTCTTATCACACCTTCCCAATGACATGTATGTCTGCTGAAATAGCTTTTTGAGCTTAAAATGCCCCTTATGCTTATGTCCCAGGTCCCATATTCTTCTACCCTCTCTAGATCACCACTCTAGGATCTCTCTTGGCATCATGAAATATCCCCAAGTCTGCAAAACCTGTAGCACACAAAGACACAGGAACAGATTTTAGCCTACCTATAGCTTCACGCTGCCATCGTTATCTTTTCTTCACTCACTTTTCCAGGAAAACTCAGCGAAAGTTTTATTGTACACCCTGGCATTTTTTTTTTCCTACTGAGTGCAATCTAATCATGACTCAATGTGACATCACTGAACAATCTCGTCAAGGTCACCTATGATCTCTTCTTCCGTCTCAGACCTCATCTTTCTTAACACAGCCACAGAATTCGATCCAGAGGATCATTCACTCCTTGTCAAAACTCTCTTCACTTGGCTTCCATCATCTCTCCTTCAAAAAACTTCCTTTCCAATCTTTTTCATCTGTTTCTCCTTCTTTCCCCATTTTTCAAACATTGAAATGCTCAATATTTGGTATCTTCTCACAAGCTACACTCACACCCTGAATGATGGCTTCAAACACAAGCTGTATTCTGATGAATCCCAAGTTAATAATTATCCCAGAGCGACCACCTGAGGTCTTATTTGTGCACTCAACTACTCAAAATCCATTGTGATATCTAGGGGGTGTATGTCTAACGCATAGCTCTGGATTCTCTAACTCCCAAATTGTTTCTTCTGGCAGGATTTCCCATGTTGCTACCTGGTAATTCTATTATTCTAATTGCCCATCTGAAAAAGTTGGGATCACCTTTGTTTCAGCCATTTCTGTCACACACACACACATACCTCACATGATTCGTCAATCACTCCTATTAGCTGAATCTTCAAAATATACCCAGAAACTAAATTTTCTCAACATTTTATCTACTACTTCTTCAGTTTAAGCCATCACACATCTCATCCAAATTGCTGCATTAATCTATGACTTAGTTTCCCTTTTTCCATACATCTTCCCTTAAAACTTACTTTCAGCACAAGACAAGAAAGTCTATTTTTCAATGTGAGTTTTATAATATTGCTTCTCTTCTCAAAGCTCTCCTATGAATTTCATATTTTTGGAGGCATATCTAAGCCTTCACAAAGGCCTACAAATCCCACTGGACTCTGTCACCTGGATTCTGTCACCTGTACTCTCCAAAGATCCCTGTGCTATCAGAACAGGTCCAATCAGGTAAAGCCTCATTACTGGAATCATGCTTGAGTAAGGTTTATGTTGTCTTTCCAAAAGATATAACTATGTTTCAGACTGAAATAATTACTGTATTCTCAATTTCCTACAGAATACTTCAAATTTCCAATTCAATAATATTCTTTCAGATTCCTGAAAATAATACACATACAATTTACATAATTTTTTGTGAAGGAAACTAATCTATATTCACACTGGTGGAGTAGTGCAAAAGGCTTGATTACAACTTGCTATATTTAAATATTTTGCTAAGTAGATTTTATAATCTAAATTTTCAGCACACTATTTCTCAATTTCTCTTTATGCATCCATGGACAGACTCTTCAGTACACAACCCAGAAAGCTGAATTGGTTTGTGATTGGAACAAATGAGAAAGAAAATGCATGACCCATGTGCATTCCAGTTCACTAACACAATGCCTGTGCTTCTCTCCCAGGTTTAGATTAACCATTGATTGGATGCACCAAATGGCCCATTTCTTGTAAATGGTTTTCCTCTATTCAGTGTCTAGTAAACTCCTTGTCAACAACATAACTCCCTAGCTGAATAAAAGTCCCCTTAGACCCT
Organism: Hydrochoerus hydrochaeris; assembly: GCA_004027455.1. NCBI lineage: Eukaryota > Metazoa > Chordata > Mammalia > Rodentia > Hydrochaeridae > Hydrochoerus > Hydrochoerus hydrochaeris. The sequence goes on from PVLA01000938.1 coordinate 92,695, forward strand.
GACAGCCTTGGAGGATTACTTGTTCACCACAGATTTTTAGAGCTCTCTGACAATCTCATTTTTATATATTTCCAAAAAGTATGCCACTAAATACACAACGTAAACAGTTGCAGTTTTAAAGTCTTAATGCTTAAAGAAAAATAGGAATTTTATTAGATTTTTGATGGCTATTTAGAAGATGGAATACCCAATCCATTCCTTCATTTATTACAAGGAAAGTAAAGTCAAAGTGGCAGTAAATCACTTGATCAAAAGAAGTTTTCGATCCCAATAGGCTATTTGCAGTTTCCATGATTGGCCCAAAAAGAAAAAGAAACATAAATAAACAAACTAGGGCCAAAGAATTGTCTCAGCATGAGCTCCACGCACCATCTATATTTTACAGATTCTATTTGTTTGTAGTTAAATTTTAAAAGCTAAAAAGTAAATGGTTTATAGTTCATGGCCATAGTTTATAAGATAGAGTTCAAAAACACAGCTATATAACAGGCATTGCTTTATAACAAAATAAAATTTAGTACTTCCTTGCTTTAAATATTCAGTGATTTTCATGTAATTGAAATTATTAAATGTATTAATTCAATATACTCACATGTTGAAACCTGTGTCACTAATTAGCCGTATGAGTTTGATTCTGACCTCATAGGAATATAAAGCTTTAGTAGGATAATGTATTCAAAGTACACAGTACAATGTGTGGCCCCATATGATTTGTTAACCAGTGTTAATTACCATTTTTCCTCCTTCCCCCCTCCAAGTTAATATGACACTGTGTGAGTACAGTCTACGTACACCAGTTTCCCTCTAAGGCACTGGACCTGCAGCTGTAAACAGGCTCAAGTCCCTATTCTCAGAAAATGTACACTTCTGTGGTTGTGTCAGGCTTCCTGTTCCTGAACACACTATTCAACACTCTCAACGAAATGGAGGAAAGATTTCCTTTAGCTCAAAATTAAAGGGATTCAGTGCACACTCAGCTGGCCTCGAGAGAGGAACCTCATGCAGAAGGACATGGCACAGAAAAGCTGCCTGGCTCTCAGAGACTGGAAAGCAGAACGGGAACAGTGTCAGCAATGAGTGAGCAGGGTAGTGTACCCCAGGCCACCTCTCCGTTTCCCGGGCACACACACCCAAGGGCACGTGCTGCTAATCGGCTCAGAGGGACGTAATCCACTGAAGTTGGTATAGCAGGAATAACAGGCCCAGTAGGAGACGCAGAACAGGAATTACAATTTCTCTCAAGTGGGCTGATTAGAAAAAGACTTTTGCAGAGAGATGAAGTAAAAAGTTATGCAAAATTCATGAGATTTCCAAAGAGAATATCCAAAGCACAGGCCTAAAGAGCAGAGGGAAGCATCAGAATTTAGTACTAAGCACATGAAGTAAGCCAAAATTCTTGATGAAAACAGAGTCCTAGATGAGATTTCAACTACTAACCAAACCTTCGCATAATGTGCTCCTGCCGCAGGTTCGGAGAGGAAGAAGATAACCTGCTGATTACTGGGGAGTTGGGCCACCCAGGTGACGTACACCTTGCTCTTCTATTTAGATCAAGGTTCCAGAGAGAAGAAAGTCCCCTACAGAAAAGGTGGAAACACACAGAGAAAAAGACAGGAAATAACTTTTCAAAAGCTTCAAGGAGTTCTCTCTTATTGGTTTCTTGACTGCCTTAGGAAGAGATGGGTGCAGTGCGACGTGAAGGCCTCTCAACAGGGCCACTGAAAGGGCCTCCTGGAAGGGGACTGGATAACCTCAGCCAAGACTGCAGTCCCTGAATCTTGCTTTGAACCTCATGAAGAAACCTGAGCAAGAAACACCCAGCTAAGCCTAGATTCCTGACCCTCAAAAACTGTAAGCAAAACTGCACTGAACAGTATTTTCAACTTTAGAAAAAAATGTTTCCTCTCTCAAGTGAAGTGTTTTTGTTACTTAGTCCAAAGGGCAGAGAAGGAAATTAGCAGCACATTGGTGGAAGAATGAGTTCTTCATAACATGCATTTGTATTCTGGGACAAGAGACGATATCCACTTCCACAGGTGGATTAGTGTTTGCTAAATTATAAATCTTTCCACCCATGCTCAAATACCTTCCAAATTCCAGATAAACTGGGCTGATCTTCAGCACCAGGGTGACCTAATTCAGGGCCCGCCTCCAGCCTCGTGTGATGCTGCCTTCTTACTCTGATACTCATCCATCCAAGCATTTTCTAGACCAATCCAAAGAACACCATGACAAAAGACCACAGAGTTACAATGGACACAGATATTAAAGGAGTAATAATGGAGTCACCCTAACAGAGTGAACATGCAAATCAATCCAGGCATACTGGTCCATCATTGACTGTGAGTATGTCTTTTCCTGCCTTCCTTAGGGGCCTCTGGTTCAGAAAAACAAACAACTTTCATCTTTTCTGCACATTCATGTCTCAGTTGTAAAGCTTCGTGAAAAAAAAAATTGAGCAAGTTACTCTGATTTCTGAATTGTAAAGTTTCAAGTGCAAAATGAGAACTCCTTTTCATCTGTTTGACAGTCACTAAAATTTAAACACAACTTCCTTGGAAGCTGGGGTGTATTACAGCCATCTGACCTTCTCCTCTCATTACAACTCTTTCAGATAGCCTCACTGTTCCCATTTTAAAAAGGAAAAAAAAAAAAAAACAAGCCTCAAGAAGTTAACTGGCCCTAGATTGCACAGCCAGAAATGACAAGGAAAAGAGTAATTTTAGAAACGCAATCAACACTGCTTCAGCCACTGTCAACAGGGGCAGTGATCAGTCATGTTGACAGTGCATACCCTTGATATATATGAAGTCTGGAAAATGGCACTTTATCTCTTTCACCTGATCTAAACCACCTAAGCTCAGCGGAGTCATCAGAAAAACATCAAACCAATCCCAGGAGAAGGGCATTCTACAAAATATCTGATAAGAATTCAAAACTACCACAGACTTCAAAAAAGGAAGCAGTCATACCAAGAGAAGCCTAAAGAGACAGGATGATTAACTATAACCTAGTGTGCTAGATGAGTCTAAGTCCTCAAATATTATCTAGTGCAACCAGGAAAAAGAAAGTAAAAGGTGTACATAGAGGAAAGAATGAAGTCAAAATACCATTATTTGTGACGATGGGGTTCTTCACTTACAAGGCACAAAGTATTCTCCACCAAAAGACTCCTAGATTGATAGCCAAATTCAGCAGTGCAGCAAGATACAAAATAAAGACACAAAACCCAATAGCATTCCTGTGCACTAGTAGTGAACTCACTTAAAAAAAATAATAAGGAAAATGATACCATTCACAATAGTATCAAAAAATAATAAATACTTCAGTATTAACCTAAGAAAGTGAAAGACCTCTACAGTGAAAATTACATCATGCTGAAAATGGAAATGAAGGAGGACATCAGAAAATGGAAAAGTATACCCTGTTCCTACATAGGCAGAACCAACATGATCTAAATGGCTAACCTTTCAAAACTGATACACACATCTAATGAAATCCCAATCAAAATAGCAATGGCATTTCTCACAGAGCTACAGAAAGCAATTCTAAAATGTATATGGAATTAGAGGAGACCCAGACTAGCAAAAGCAATCCTGGGTAATAAAAGCAAAGCAGGTGACATCCCAATCCCAGACTTGAAGTTATACTATAAAGCTACAATTATCAAAGCAGCATGATCCTGGCACAAAACCACACAAGTGGATCTAAGGATTAGAAGAAGCAACAGAAGAAACAACACACACATATTGCCTCTTGATCTTTAACAAACAGCTAAAAATATGTTCCAGAGGAAAGACAGCATTTTAAATAAGTGGTGCTGGGGAAATTGGATATCCACATGCAGATCAAAACTAGACCCATATATTTCACCATGTACTAAACTAAAATCAAATGTATCAATGGTTTAAATATTAAAACAGAAACAATCTTCTAGAATATAAAAGAGGTACAACTCTTGAAGATATAGCCATAGGCAAGGACTTTCTGAACAGAACCCCAATAGCACAAGAAATAATACTTTGTAGTCAGTGAATAAGACCACATCAAATTTAAAAAGCTTCTGCATAGCAAAGGAAAGAAACAACAGAGTGAAGAAGCAAACTATTAAATGAGACAAACTTTTTCCAGCTATTTCATGGACAAGTGACTAACATTAAGAATATATAAAGAACTAAAATTGTTAGACACCCCTGTAATAAAAGACCCAATCACCAAATGAGCTGCAAAAATGAATAGACACTTCTCAGAAGTAAAAATGGCCAATAAATACATGAAAGATTGTTCTAGCTGCCCAAGAAATACAAATTAAAAGTACACTGAGATATTATTACCCCAGAAAGAATATCTATTATCAAAAACTCTAATGATAACAAGCTCTAGCAAAGATGTGAGGGAAGAGACACAGCCACATTACCAGTAGAGATGTGCACTAGTATAATCACTATGGAAGTCAAGATGAAAACTCCTCAAAAAACTACAGGTAGCAGGTGCACTTGACCCAGGTTTCCTCCATCTAGGGGTCTTCCCACAAAAGTTAGTTATCATATTGCAGGGATATGTGCATTCCCATGTTTACAGTAGCACAATGTGTGAATAGAGCTTGTAAATAGTGTATATATCCATCAGTAGATAAATGGATAAGAAAAAATGTGGTATTTATACATAATGGAGTACTATGTTGCCAGAGAAAATAAACTTGAAATGTCAGTAGGTAAATGGCTGCAACTTGAGACCATAATGTTAAGTAAATATAATGTTAAGTTTAATACATAGTGTTAAGTTTAATACACAAGCTCAAATGTCACATGGTTTCTCTTATGAAATAAGAAGTTCAAATACTTCTCCAAGTTACACACCCCATTGTTTTAAAATGTTTCAATATATATGCTACTTTGCTTCATTTATACAAATAGGCTTCGTTAGTTTCTTGAAAAGAAAGTTTGTGCTGTTATGCTTCATTTTTTTAGAATTCTTTTGGTTTGGGGGATCCAAGATGGCTGACTGAGTGGTGGCACACTGAATTCTCACAACCCAGGAAGAAACTGAGGAAAAAGAAAAAGAAAAGAAAGAAAGAAGAAGAAGCAGGGATGGAGGGCTGGAGCTGGGCAAGCCCCGTCGCTGTACTGGCATATCTTAGAGTCAGGCGACTCACGATCGAGCTGAGATCGTGGCCCTGCTGAGAGCGGGGTTGGTGAACTCGAGACCCTCACCTGGAGGAGGCGCTGCAGCAGGGAGTGGAAACAGCGAATCGAGCTGCATGAATTGGTGAGTGACAGGAACTGGATTCCCCAGAGTGGGAGGACAGGCTAGATGACATTTTGGAGGTGGGCAGGGCCGGCTTGAATCAAAACCCGAGGCAGCATCAGTCGATGGCTCCTGGTCCAAAGAAGATTGGTGGGATCTGCTTGGGCTGGGCCAGGCCCCTGGTTGAAACCCAATAGCAGAGGACGAGGCTGTTCTAAGCCAGTGGCATCCCCAGGGAATACACAAATTTGCTGAAGCATCTACTGGTTGGCTGACATAGGGAGAGGGGCCAGCTCACAATGTGTACCTCATGGATCGGCAGCAGACTGAGGGGGCTGCACTTCCCTAGCCAGTGAACCACAGAAAAAACTGTAAGCAATACAAAAGGCCTGAAGACCTCCACCACCCACCCGTCTGAGGGGGGCCAGAAACATGACAAGACAGAAAAACAGCAAGAGGTCTCCAACTGCCTAGTCAGGGAAAGTGAGTCCAGTAGAGGTAAATGCAGAGGAAGTTGAGGGCAGCAAACCTGTAATATCAGAGAATGCCTTATCAGAAATAAAGAAATACCTCTGTGACCTCATCAACAAATTTAAATCTGAAATTCTAACTCAGGTGAAGCAAGATAGGAGATTAATAAAAGAAATCCTAGGTAATCCTCAAATAGGCGCAAATGAAAGAATGGAGGAACCCAGAGAAAGGAAAGAAGCCTTTGATGAAGAATATAAACAAAACCTAGAACACATGAAACAGATCCAAAGAGAATATCAGGAAATTAAAAACTCCATTGAAAGCTGGCAAAACCTTTTAACAGAAACTAAAGACAAACTTGCAAACTTGAAGATAGATTTGCAACATATGACAGGGAAAGGATCTCTTAAAAATAACAAGGAACCAGGAAGCAATGATACAAAGGCTAGAAGGCAACAAGAGGATTTATAACCTAAGAATAAAATATGTGAATGAAGATGCAGTGACAAATACAAATGAAATAAAAAGGCTATTCACAGAAATAATTAATGAAAACTTCCCAAACATGTAACATGTAACAGAAGTGAAGTTCAGATAAATGAGGCATACAGAACTCCAGCCAGCTACAACCCAAACACATCTATACCGAGACATATAATAATCAGGTTCCCAGAAATCCAGAATATTAAAAGCAGTCAGAGAAAAGAAACAGATTACCTACAAAGGAAAACTCATCAAAATCACAGCGGAACAGATTACCTACAAAGGAAAACTCATCAAAATCACAGCAAAACATCAAAATCTCGATGCAAACCATCAAATCAAGAAGAGCTTGGAGCAAAATATTCCAAGCCCTGAAAGAAAATAACCTCCAACCCAGAATGATATACCCTGCAAAAGTGTCTCTTAAAATTAATGGAGAGACAAGATATTTCCATGACAAAGAGGAACTGAGGAAGTTTGTGACCACCAATCCAAACCTGCAAAGAATACTGAAGGACATTCTAGAGAGAGAAGAAAATCACCAAGATTCCAGGAAAAATGGCAGAAAGGCCTCAAAGAAAGGGGTAGACAGTGGAATGAAGGAGAAAAGTAAGAAAACAACAATGACAGAAAAATAGTATAGCAGAGATAAGACAGAGAAGATTGGTTATATGCTGTTTTATCTTGACTGATTTTATTTGAATCTGGTATGCTTGAGAGTATCAAGTTTGAGATTAGAGACAACTACTCTGAAGATGACAAGATTCAATAGGATACCCATTCTGGTTTGATCATTAACTGCCTTTGAAGTCCTATAATATCTCCAATGTTTAGATTTTATTAATAGTGTAGTGCAATGCTAAGTTTAATTATACTATGTTTGATGATATAGACAATTTTATTGAGGACAACAAGAGACATCATAGTAACTACAGTAGATCACCTAGTACTGTGGTTTTGTATGTTTTCATTTCGTGTTTCTCTAGGAATTTGTATTGCTGACTTGTTTTGACTTGTTTTTCCCTCTAAAACAGAAAAGCCAAGTACACATGTAGAGACTTATACATGTGTAGAATTTCTAAGTAGTTTACAAGAATGGATTATAGTTATTGTAAAGAAAAAAAAAGAGAGGAAAAGAAAGTATTCTAAAGGATATAACTGCATGTATGTTTGAGTGTGTGGGATTGATAACCATGTTGCTAAGTTTTTGTTGGATGTATGAACAAAACTGATTGCAGTCTCACTGTTTGGATGTCCACTTTGTAGGCTTTAATTTTGTAACTTGAACAACTACTTCTAAGAGGAAAATACATAATTATCAACTAGTGATTTCTTACTGGTTACTATATTTGTTCTTTTGTTTTGTTTTGTTTTTGAAATTTTGTATTATTTCTACCCTCTTTCTGTTTCAAATTTTTTTCTTTAAATAAAAAAAAAGAATTCTTTTGGTTTATGTCTTACACTGAGTAACTACTTTGAAGGTAACAATACATAGTGCAATGACTATTGTTACTCTTACTATTTTACTATGAAAATTTGTTTTCCTTTTTCATAAAATAAAAAAGAAAAAGAAATATCCAAAAATTAAAAAAAAAAAAAAAAACATCCTCTCTGAAAAAGAAAAAGTGACAGATCCATGCACAAATGACAATCTTTCTTGCATGGTATGGGAAGCAATTAACTTCACTTGAAACCCTCAGGAAAGACTTTACAGGAAACTTTAAATCTTGGATAAAGGTTTGAGGGTTGATTTCATGTCAGCTTGACTAGGTCATTAGATGTCCAAGTATTTGCTTGAATATTGTTCTCTGCATGTCTGTGAGGCTATTTTAGATAAAAATAATAATTGAATCGATAGAATAAGTAAACCAGATGGCTCTACCCAGTAAAGATGGTTCTCCTCCTATCTGCTGAAAAGCCAAACACATGAAAAGGCAGAGTACAGAGATGTAACACTCTCTACCTGGCTGTCTTTGCATTGGGACATCAGCCTCCTTCTGACCTTCAGTCTGAAACTGATCAACTCTCCTGGGTCTCAAGTCCTCAGATTTGGGCTGGAATGATACTATCTGTACCTGACTTATTGGGTCCTGATCTAGATCCCCAATCTCCCAAATGAGTGTATGGTGAAGGCTTAAATAAAATGAGACAAGTTGTATGATTTTAGGGTTCCAAGAGGGTCAAAACCCTTCAGGTGAGCTAGAGACTCTGAGGACTAAAACGAAGATTTCTCTGGACCGCCCATTTTTATTAGGTCCAAAACAAAGGGTGGGGAAACTGAGGAAAGCATGGAAAATGAGTAGGACCTAAGGAGTCACTTTAAGGACATCTCCAAGTAATGAATCATATCAATTTAGGAAAACCATCTTATCATGCAGACTGCTAGGAGTGAGACTGTAGGAGTAATTTCTGCTGCTGCAGTCTCTATTTACTTATTTGATGTTTGAGCCAAGTGTCCACAGCTGTGGCCTTGTCTTGCTCTTTGAGGTATCTCTGGCTTCACAGGTCACTGTAGGCCTCAGCCAGGGCCAGTGATTCACAGAGGTTCACTTACCATGAATCAACTCCCATCACCAGGCAAGGGGCCGAGGCCTAGGACAGACTCACAGATAAACATAGAAAGCCAATTAATTAATTTTAAATCCTGATCAGAGCCCCTTCATAGTGGTCTCTAACATGACTTACTGAGGATCGCAGAACTTCTCAGCCTCTCTAACGACGTTGTCTGTTACAGCAAATCTGTATGTCCATGAATTTATCTATCCATTGATAGAAGTAGATCAGATTGACTCTGCTTCTCTAGAGAACACAGGCTAAAGCCAAAGGATATTGTTATGGAATTAAGACAGGATAGAAACATTTCAGTAGAGGTCATGTGCAGAGGCACAGGAACGGAGAACTCAGGCAGATTCAGAGAACAGGATTTGTCCCAAAGTAGGTGTAGGTGTATGGAGGAAGAGCTTATAGATGCAGCCAGGAGTCTGAAGGTAAAGCTCTGACTTTATACTGTAGTGAAATGAAGGGTAAGGGGACTTCAAGCAAAAGTCTGAAATAATACTCAGGGTTTAATACTACTTCAGCAACTGGAAGAAAGATACTTTGCAAAAGCAAAGGATTTGCTGCTAAATAGTGTTAAATATCATCTATCTTGAGCTCTGTGACATTTAACAAGGAAAAATGATAAATTTAGTCAAAAGTTCATGGACTTGAAGTCAGACAAACCTGAGCAAAATGCTGCCTGGGAAATATGTTATAAGAATTAGATGGTTTATATGTACAGCTACTAGCAAGATGTTGGACCAATAGCGTGTACTCAAAGAAAAAGTTTCTTCCATTCCACTTGGAATACAAATTAGAATGAGTTTATTTCAGAACAATGAGAAAATCTGAGTTGGTTTAAACTCTGACTTTTGAACACTGCTTGACATTGCTATTACCCTTTATGAATAACTGTGCCCTATAAAAAGAATAGCAAATAAATTTTAAATTTGTATCCAGTAAATCCTACCCCAAATGCTTCCTGGTATGAACTGAGTTTAAGAAATAGACAAAAAAGTCCCAGGCCCTGAAAGTGCATGGGTTGAATCCCAGCACTCAAAGAAGACTTGGGACATTGCTCCAAGGTGGTAAGACCACACCCCATGTTTGAAATCACCATAGGATGCACGGGAGGAAATAGTTTTCTTTAAATCATAAGTTTGCATTTCATAATTAGATGCATAGTATTCATGCCTTGTGATTCATTCCCTCAAAGGAAATAACTTATTTTGCATAGTTAGTTTCTTAATATGTTTAAGAAAAGTGCTTTAAGTTCTGATAGGCTGAAAGAACAAACAAAATTCCGTATAATGAAACTCAGGAAGATTTCACAAGAAGAAGCCAAACTTGATTTAGTATTTCCATACCCAAATGGATAAGAATTATTTACTTTAAAAAAGAAAAGTTAGGTCAAGATTTTCATATGGACAGTGTCTTTTCTTTATATAATGAAGAAATTAAATCCTTTTTGTGTTACTACTGTGCCACAACATTCCACACTTTGTTTACTGGCAGGGTTTCAAACTGCCCATCCAAAGCCCATCTGTGACAGGCACTGTGGCCAGCCTATGGCTCCACAGGGAAGGGGCAGGATCTCCAGGAAGTGGTGCTAGTGGGAGGTCCTGGGTCACTGGGACCATGCTTAAAGGCCACTTCTTATCTCTCTTTGCTTCCCAGCTGCCATAGGTGTGCAGCTTTGCCCCACCACACACTCACCTGCCACATACTTCAACCATGAGAAGGAACTTCAGACTATGAGCTGAAGTTTACATGGGCCAATGTAAACCTTTCTTCTTTTTAAGTTGCCTCAGCTATTTTGCCACAGGAATAGAAATCTGATAAACACATTCTGCTTTGCAAATACTATGTTTGTGTCTTAATCTGAAGTTTCCAATCCCTGGAGCAGTGCATCACTGGTTTTTAACTCTGGCTGCACATTTAGACTAAGCAGGGAATCCTTTCAAAAAGCACTCACACTTAGGCTTTTCCTTAGGTCACTAGAAAAGACTGTCTGGGAGTAGGCTCCAAACATGAGAACTACGTCAAACTTCTCCAGAGATCATGGAGGAAAGTGTATCTTTTGTTAGTTTCTCTTTCATGCTGTCTCTATACTACTTAGCCTTCAAGATCACATGCTTGGACTTTTGCAGCAGCCACCTCATGTGTCTTCTCACCATTCTAGTCATGTTTCTAGATTTAACATGCTAGCACAGTCATATCAAACATTAGCATGCACAAAAATCACATGAGGGCCTTAAGACCTTAAGATGAAAGCTCTAATTCAGAAGATCTTGGATAAAGCCTGGGATTCAAAATTCCTGTCAAGTTCTCAGTTGATGTCCAAGTTTCTGATCTACAAGCCACACTTTCTGATTTACAAGCCAAGAGGTAAAAGAATCAATAAATAAAATAGAAGATGTTTTCATTGTGTATCACCCTATAGTGAACATAGTAACATTTTTAAATGAGGCAGGCAAAACATACCTTCTTAAAAGCATACAAATTATACTCACACACATCTAAATAGATTCTTATGGATGTATGCAAATGAATAGGCAGAAGTTCTAAGTAATTTTGATTATCATTTTCTTTATTTTACAGATTTTGCTTACATCTCTGAATTCTTTCCTGCAAGTTGAACAAAAAAATATTTTCAATCAATTGCCAAAGATGTACTGGTTTTTGTGTGCAAGACTTCCACAACCATGAAGAACACTATAGGCATCCTTTCCTAATTCTTGATAGCTTTTCTTTCTTTTTTTTTTTTTTGGTTATTTGTCTTTTTTTTAATTTTATTTAAAGAGAGGGGGAAAATAAAGCAAAACAGAAAAAAAAGGGGTAGAAGCAATACAGAATTTCAAAAAAAAATGAACAGTAAGAAATCACTAGTTGATACATTATACATTGTCTTCCTGGATATAGTTGTTCAAGTTACAAAATCAAAGCACACAAGTGGACATTCAAACAGTGAGGCTGCAAACAGCTCTGTTCTCTGATCCAACAAAAACTTAACAACATAATTATCAATCCTACATCCTTAAATATACATGCAGTTACATCCTTTAGAGCACTTGCTTTTCCTTCTTTTGCTTTTTAAGTCCATTATCTGTTTAGTTATATCATGTTTCAGGTTGCTCAGTACCTTGCTGATCTGGTTTGTTGTTGTTATTTACTTTTTAAAAATTTTTTCTTATTTATTATTATTTTTTATTTTATTTATTTATTTTATTTTGAAGGTAGTAAAATACAGCAGAACAAGAAAGGACATAGCCAACTGAGGCAATGCAGTGAAACTGGCACAGAACCTCACAACAAGCCACCGGGACAACAGCAATAGGCACAATAGTACATTTGGTTTTCTTCACAATAGTTGTTCCTTCAATCAGGCAGAGCAATATTGAAGGAAATACTGAAATTACAAGAACAGAATATTGAATAGAGCAATACTATGGATCAAAACAGAGATAAAAATATTTGCCTTCAAAGAGATGGTAGAAGAAAATCCCCCTTATTTGCTGTATCGCATATAGTCAAACTCGCAAGAGATGCTCAGATCTCCGGCTCTCACTTGCTGGGGGGGGTGATGGATGGATGTTTGATTCTTAGCCTGTGGGTGGGCAGGCTCACAGCCCCCCACCAAAGGGGTGAACTGGCTGCCTATTTTCCCAGCGCCCCAAGTTCCAACATGGAGCATCGCAGATCTCAGGAAACACTGATATGGTTCTTGCCCTGGGGCAGCCACAGCTTGCCAGGCCACAGCCACTTACCAGAGCGGCATGCTGGTGGCTGTCTGTTTTCCCAGCGCACCAAGGTCCAACATGGCACGTCGCTGGTTATTTTTCATTTCATCTGACGTTTTGAATCTCAGAGTAGACTTCTTTCTACTGTATATTTAATATCCTCACTAGTTAGTAGGTTGAAGACATAACTTTCTTGAGAGCTTTAAGCTCTAAGCTCACAAGACAAGTTTGAAATACAGTAAGGATGTCTGTCCTTTTGCAGACAGGTACTGTAAAATTTAGTATTTCTTTTTTTTTTTTAATTCAGGGTCATGTAAACTAATTATACCAAGTGTTGGCAAATATCACTAAAATAGTCACTTAAAACTTTAATTTATGATGGGTATGAGATAAACTGAACTACCACAGAAATAAAATTCAAAAATTAGAGAAATGCATTCTTGGTGACTTAAACTTAATTCTATATACTTCCTGCACTTATATAATTTATATTTTTAAGAAGAATTTCTCATTATAAGAGTCTACAAATTAGCTATGGTGTTTAGGAACAGATATATTTATTTTAAATCTCAACAAGAAACATACATACTGAAAACAAGTCTTCCAGAAACTATTTGCAATTGTAATTTAATTTCAGTACAATAAGAGAGTCCTTTTCTTTTTTGGCTGTCAAATATCTATAACCAAGAAGAAATTAGTACCTTGGGTTCTCAGGGATTGGAAGTCACACTGGAATAGTACATAAAATCTCCTAGGTCTTCAGCTTGAACATATGCCTTGATACTTAGCTTCCAAAACTGCTTGAACCAACTCTCTATAATAAATATATAGATATCATCTCTTAGCCTTTTTTGTGGAGAATTTTTGCTAATTCATTGTTCAATAGTTGTAAAATGTTGGTAATACAACATGAGGTTGTTCTCACCACCTGTTTTATGATATTGCATACAGTGAACATTACTGGGTGTACACCTAAGATTTTAAGGAGATAAATCTTATTCTGCTGACACTACAATTTTTTTCATTCTCCAGAATAGACCAAACATGGGGAAAGAATCTGATATGCAGATAAGTGAGGCATATAGAACACCAAACAGTCACAATCAACATAAATCCACACCCAGACACATAATAATTAAGATCTCAGACATTCAGCATAAAAACAGAATACTATAAGCTGTCAGAGAAAAGACACAACTGACCTATCAAGGAAAGCCCATTAGAATCATGGCAGACTTCTCAACACAAACCCTCAAGTCAAGAAGAGCTTGAAATGAGGTATTTCAAGCCCTGAAAGAAAACAACCTTCACCTCAGAATGATGTACCCAGCAAAACTTTCATTCAAATTTAATGGAGAAACAAGATACTTCCATGACAAAGAACAACTGAAGAAATTCATGTCCACCAAACCAACCCTAGAAAGAGTACTGAAAGACATACTAGACAGAGATGAAAATGACCACAATCCACAAAACAACAATAGAAAGAAACCACTAGGTAGGATAAGCAATTAAATAAGAGGAAAAGCAGAAAGAAACAACTGGAACATAACATGGCAAAATCGAGCCAGTACATATCAGTGATATCCATAAATATAAATGGCCTCAATTCACCTATAAAAAGAAATAGATTGACAGAATGAATCAAGAGACAGGATCCCACAATATGCTGTATACAAGAAACACATCTGACCCAAAAGGAAACTTTTAGATTAAAAGTCAAAAGATGGAAAACAGTATTCCATGCAACAGGAACCCAGAAAAAAGCAGGGGTAGCTATTCTATTTGCAGACCATGTGAACTTCAAACCTAAAATGATTAAAAGAGATAGAGAAGATCACTACATACTTGTCAGTGAAAAATTCAAGAGGAAGAACTAACAATTATAAATATATATGCACTAAATACAGGAACACCCAACTATATAAGACAGATACTAATGGGCATGAAAAACCAAATACACAAGAACACAATTATAACAGGAGATCTTAACAGCCCATTGTCACAAAGAGATAGATCAACTAGACAAAAAGTCAGCAAAGAAACAACAGAACTGAATCATACCTGTGAGCAATTGGATTTAGTAGATGTTTACAGAGTGTTCCACCCAACCACATCAGAATACACATTCTTCTCAGCTGCACATGGGACATTCTCCAAAATAGATGATATATTATCCCATAAAACATTCTTCAGTAAATGCAAAGGTATTGAAATCATACCATGTATAACATCGGACCATAGTGCACTGAAATTGGAAATAAATGGCAAAAGAAATTTTAAAATATATATGCATAAATATATGGAAATTAAATAGCAGCCTTTTGAACCACCAGTGGGCTACAGATGAAATTAAAGAAGAAATAAAGCAATACCTACAATTCAATGAAACTACAGAAACAACATACTGTAATCTGTGGGATGCAATGAAAGCAGTCTTAAGAGGGAAATATATAGCAATAAATTGTCATATCAAGAAAACAGAATGAGCACAAATAAACAACGTAATGCTCCATCTCAAGCTTCTAGAAAAAGAAGAGCAAGCTAAACACAAAGCTCATAGAAGAGAGGAAATTGTAAAAGTTAGAGCAGAAATCAATGCAATTGAAACTAAAAAAAAAATACAAAGAATCGAAAAGCTGGTTTTTTGAGAGAACAAAATCAACAAACCCCTAGCTAACCTTATCAAGAGAAAGAAAGAGAAAACCCAAATTCATGCAATAAGAACTGAAAAGGGAAAAATTACTACAGATCCCATGGAAATTCAAAAGATCATGAATACCTACTTTGAAAATCTCTACTCACATAGAGTGGAAAACACAGAGGAAATGGACATATTTCTAGAAACATATGAACTACCAAAGCTCAACCTGGAAGATATAGCAATTTTGAACAACCCAATATCAGCTATTGAAATTGAAAACATAATTAAAAATTTACCAACAAAGAAAAGCCCAGGTCCTGATGGATTCACAGCTGAATTCTACAAGAAATTTAGAGAAGATTTGATGCCAGTACATCTTAAACTCTTCAATGAAATTGAGAAAAAAGCAATCCTCCCTAAATCATTCCTGGAGGCAAGTATTACTCTGATACCAAAACCAGAGAAAGATCCAACCAAAAAAGACAACTATATGCCAAACTCACTAATGAAGATTGATGCAAAGATTCTCAACAAAATACTGGCAAACAGAATGCAGCAAATCATCAAGAAGATTAAACATCATGACCAAGTGGTGTTCATTCCAGGAATGCAGGGATGGTTTAACATACACAAATCAATAAATGTAATACACCACATCAACAGAGCCAAAAACAAAAACCACATGGTCATCTCAATAGATGCAGAAAAAGCTTTTCACAAAGTCCAACATATGTTCATGATAAAAACCCTTCAGAAACTCAGAATTCACGGTGTCTACCTCAACCTTATAAAGGCCATCCATGACAAACCAACAGCCAACATTATACTAAATGGACAAAAACTGAAAGCTTTCACTTTAAAATCAGGAACAAGACAAGGATATCCATTATCACCACTCCTATTCAATATAGTTCTGCAAACACTAGCCAGGGCAATCAGACAAGAGAGAGAAATAAAAGGAGTAAAGATAGGAAAGGAAGAAGTTAAATTATCACTATTAGCAGATGACATGATACTCTATATAGAAGATCCAAAAAACTCCATTAAAAGACTACTAGAGGTAATAAACAAGTTCAGCAGTGTAGCTGGATACAAAGTCAATGCTCAAAAATTAATAGCACTCCTGTACACAAACAAAAAACTCACTGAGAGAGAAATTATGGAAATATCACCCTTTACAATAACATGTAAAAAAATGAAATACTTAGGAATCAACCTAACTAAAAATGTAAAAAACTTATATGCTGAAAATTATACTACACTGAAAAAGGAGATTGAAGAGGATATTAGAAAATGGAAGGATATTCCTTGCTCTTGACTAGGAAGAACCAACATTGTGAAAATGGTCATACTCCCAAAACTCTTATACAGATTTAACACAATCCCAATCAAAATACCATTGACATACCTCACAGATCTAGAGAAAGCACTCCTAAAATTCATTTGGAAACAGAAGAAACCTAGAATAGTAAAGGCAATTCTAGGCAACAAAAGCAAGGCAGGAGGCATCTCAATTCCTGACTTGAAACAGTACTATAAAGCCATAGTGATAAAATCAGCTTGGTACTGGCAAAGAAATAGACCTGAGGATCAATGGAATAGATTAGATGCAAGCACAACTACAAAGACACTCAGCTACCTGATATTTAACAAAGGGGCTAATTATGTCCACTGGAAGAAGGATAGTCTCTTTAATAAATGGTGTTGGAAAACTTGGCTCTCTACATGCTGAAGACTCAAACTAGATCCAAGCCAATCACCAAGCACAAAACCAAAGTCTAAATGGATCAAAGACCTAAATATTAAAACAGAAACACTAAATCTACTGGAAGACAAGGTAGGTCGAAGTCTTGGAGACATAGGGGTAGGCAGAGAATTCATGAACAAAACACAAACTGCACGGGAAACACTTCAAAGAATCAACAACTGGGATGTCATATTATTGAAAAGTTTCTGCACTTCAAAGGAAATCACCAACAGAGTGAAAAGAAAACCCACAGAGTGGGAAAGAATTTTAGCCGGCAACCCCTCAGGCAAAGGACTTGTGTCCAGAACATATAAAGAATTGAAAAACATCAAGCCCCCCAAATTCAAAGACCCTCTCCAAAAATGGGCATCTGAGATGAACACACAGTTCTCAGAGGAAGATATACAAATGGCAAATAAATACATGAAGAAATGTTCAACATCAATGATCATTTGAATGCAAATTAAAACAACATTGAGATTCCACCTCACTCCGGAAAGAATAGCTGCCGTCAAGAAATCAACTGATAACAAATGTTGGTGAGGCTGCAGGGAAAAAGGAACACTGCTCCACTGTTGGTGGGAATGTAGACTGGTGCAACCATTATGGAAATCCATATGGAGAACTCTCAGAAGACTAGGATTGGAAGCCCCATTCAATCCAGCTATTCCCCTCCTGGATATTTTTCCCAAAGAACTGAAAAGTTTATATCACAGTGATATATGTGCACCCATGTTCATAGCTGTACAATTTGTGATAGCTAAATCCTGGAAACAACCAAGATGCCCATCAGCTGCAGAGTGGATGAAAAAGATGTGGCATTTTTATACAATGGAATATTACTCAGCTATAAAAAAGGATGATCTTGAGGCCTTCATAGGTAAATGGAGACAACTTGAGACTATTCTCATTAGTGAAATAAATAAGAATCATATTTATAAATATCATATTGTGTCTCTAGTGTAAAAAGTAAGTAAGAACTACAAGTGTAATAAAACCAAAATATGTAATTGCTATCATAAAAAAGAGAGGAAAAGAAAGTGCTCTAAGGGATATAGCTGCATGTATGTTTGAGTGTGTAAAATAGATGACCTTATTGCTGAATCTTTGTTGGACCTTTGAGCAGAACTGTTTGTAATATGATTGTTTGAATGTCTATTATGTACCCTTTAACTTTGTAATTTGAACAACTACATCCAGGATGACAGTATGTAATTTATAAATTACTAATTTCTTAGTGGGGCTTTTTCTCATTTTCCTTTTTTTTTCCTTCTTTTTCTTTCTTTCTTTTAGAATTCTGTATTGTTGCTATCCTTTTTTCTGTTTTGCTTTTTTTTCTTCTCTTTAAATAAAATTTTAAAAAGGTATAATTGCTATTGTAAAAAAAAAGAGGATATAGGAAGCACTATAAAAGATATAGCTGCATGTATGTTTAGGCGTGTAGGATTGATAACCATATTTCTAGGTTCTTGTTGGATTGTTGAACAGATCTGTTTGCACTCTCACTGCTTGAGTGTCCACTTTGTGTGCTTTAATTTTGTAACTTGAAAAACTATTTCTAAAAGAACAATATTTAACGTATCTACTAGTGATTTCTTACTGTTTATCTTCTTTTCTTGAAATTCTGTAATATTTCTACCTTTTTTCTGTTTTTTTCTCTTTGAATTAAAAAAAAATTACCAACAAAGAAAAGCCCAGGTCTTGATGGATTCATGGCTGAATTCTACAAGAAATTCATAGAAGATTTGATGCCAATATTCCAAAAACTCTTCAACAAAATTGAAAAGGAAGCAGTCCTACCTAAATCATTCCTGGAGGCAAGTATTATTCTGATACCAAAACCAGAGAAAGATCCAACCAAAAAGAACTATATGCCAATCTCACTAATAAACATTAATGCAAAGATTCCCAATAAAATACTGGCAAACAGAATGCAGCAAATCATCAAGAAGATTATACATCATGAACAAATGGGATTCATTCCAGGAATGCAAGGAAGGTTTAACATACACAAGTCAATAAATGTAATACACCACATCAACAGAGCCAAAAACAAAAACCACATGGTCACCTCAATAGATGCAGAAAAAGCTTTCAGCAAAATCCAACACATGTTCATGATAAAAACCCTTCAGAAACTCGGAATACACAGTGTCTACCTCAACCTTATAAAGGCCATCTATGACAAACCAACAGCCAACATTATACTAAATGGACAAAAACTGAAAGCTTTCACTTTAAAATCAGGAACAAGACAAGGATATCCATTATCATCACTCCTATTCAATATAGTTCTGCAAACACTAGCCAGGGCAATCAGACAAGAGAGAGAAATAAAAGGAATAAAGATAGAAAAGGAAGAAGTTAAATTATCACTATTTGCAGATGACATGATACTCTATATAGAAGACCCAAAAAAATTCCATTAAAAGACTACTAGAGGTAATAAACAAGTTCAGCAGTGTAGCTGGATACAAAGTCAGTGCTCAAAAATCAATAGCATTCCTGTACACAAACAAAAAACCCACCAAGAGAGAAATTATGGAAATATCACCCTTTACAATAACATGTAAAAAAATGAAATACTTAGGAATCAACCTAACAAAAAATGTAAAAGACCTATATGCTGAAAATTATGCTACACTAAAAAAGGAGGTTGAAGAGGATACTAGAAAATGGAAGGACACTACAATTTTTAAAAAGAAAAAGAAAGAATTGTCATAAACAAGAAAATATATTTTGAGCAATGTCAGTTACTAGAAAAAGAATACAGACTCCTAAAATAACTCCCTTGGAGAAGACAATGGCCATGTTAAATCATAATGTTTCTAAATTCTGCCACTATGCTGTTGGTATTTAAGTCAAATGGTATTTTGCTGTTCACAGGTTTCATCACTAAAAAGCAAAGAACTTTGCACAAATATTCTGATGTTTTAAGATCCGATTTTGAAAAATGGGTATCAACTAGTAAGTTATAGCACGTGTTTTTGAAGACAAGCAGTTACCATTGACTAATTCACAGTGCTAGGACCAGTGTAAATATCATGAAAGTTGCAGATTTAATATTTAGAGTTTTGACCAGAGTCACAAATACAACACAAGCTATTACACCTGAGAAATCTTCAAAGTGTAACCTGAGAGTCTTTCTAGCTTGAAATGAATTACAAGAAATGAAGTGAATAACAAATATGTCCCCAACCTAAGGTTAGAAAGCTTATGAATTACCAACACCTAAAAAGCTCCAAATCCCAGATATTATTGTAAACTTCATCTACTTTGTTGTTATGCATAGAACTATTTATATTATCAAAATAATATGATGTTTGGGATTTTCCTCTATAATTCCAGTATTTATAATAGCTATAATTTGCTTCCCAAACTACCCTTGAGAAAAAACAAACATTAATGAAGTCACTGGAGAACCACTGTTGCTTAGGAACATCAAAGAAATTTAGCATGGATTGAGGATTTATTACCATATGAGCCACTGAAACAAGCAGTTGGGTAGTTTTCTTTTGATTAGATGTTATATATCAATCTGGCATCTCTAATACTTCCGAGTTAAGCTGATAAATGAAATCAATTTTATATTACATTATTCAGTGCTTGCTATTTAATTTGAAGTAAAATTGTGTTCTATCCAAAAATACAAACTATAAAAATATACACACAGCAACAATTAATTGTGGATTTTCTCTAGTAACTATTTTTACAATATTCAAAGTTTTATTCAGTTTTGTACTTTTAGTTCTCATTGTCTCCTTTCTTCTTTAGCAAGAAAAACAAAGAAATTGATACATTTCAGGATGGCTATGTATCCAAGAGCCCTTTCTCAAAGAAAAATATGTTAGTGATTTCTTATCACTAACATATTACATGTCATGGCAGTTTGTGTTTACAACTGTAGAAATAAATGACTTAGATTTTAGATTTGCATGAAAAAGATAAGCCTGCAAATTCAGAATTTTATTATGTATAGCATTAGTTTTAGAAGTGACATCTTAATGTGAAAAATAAAGAAAAAATTCAACCATTTGTTTTGTCAGCTAACCTTTAGAGCTGTGTATTAAATCATTTTTCTCAGATTAACTCAACATATTCATCAGTTTGGGAGAAATACAGCTCATCTTGTGCTCCATTTAAAACCTATTCATTGATGCAGAACAAGGAATGTGTCATCAGAGTAAAACTAATGGCTCCCACTCCCTCTCTTGTATTTTATGTATCATTATTATGATGAAGGGGTGGTAGAAAAAAAAAGGGAGAGTAGAAGAGGGTACATTACAAAGTCAAACTGAGAAAACAAAGGGAAATTAATGTCTCCTATTTTATTTCAAATACCAGATTAATTATTGGGATAAGATAAGGGACAATTTATCGCATCACTTGGAAGATTTCCTAAAAGGCATATCAAATATAAATACAGGTGCAAACCTAAAAATAATGGTCTTCTCGTATCAGAGTCTTCTAATAACCAAAAAACAGCACATCATCCTGACACAAAATGATTTACTCTTATCTTGGAAGAATCTCATTTCATAAATAATTGACTAATTCCTTTTATTAACAAGTAGTTAATGAGTTCCTTACCATGGCTAGACAGGATTCTAGATGTTGATAATAGAGTGGGGAATGATGTAAATAACAGTCCCTGTCCTCTTTGAATCACGCTTCTCGTAGAAATACTATTAATTGTAATAATAAGTCAATAACAACAAAATGTGCAGCAACAATAAGTTTTTCAGAGAAAACTGATAGGAATGCAGAAGTATATGAGTGCTTTTGGCTTTTAAGATGAAAAATAAAGCCTTTTCTAAAGAAGTGACATTTGAGCTGAGACCTGAATTTAAGAGAAAAAAAAAAAAGAAGGATTGAGTAACATGAATATCTGAGAAAGCACATTGCAGGAAGTGGAAAAAACAAGTTCAAAGGCCTTGAGTAGGAGTGTGTGTGGCACATTCACAGACAGCAAGGCTGTCTAAATAACCAGAACAGTGAGTCAAGAGGAAGAGAAGCAACATGTGCAGGCCAAGGAGCTAACCATAAGCAAAGTCTCATAAATCCTATCAGTTACAAGAATTGTGACTGAGGTAGGAAACATTGGGAAATAAATAGGTTTGGAGGAAGAATCTCTGTTTGAGACACAAGATCTCTATCTGAAATCCCAGTGGAGCTTTTGAAAAAGACATTTTGACAAATGCAGACTGAATTCTTAAGAAAGACTGGAGATATAAATATGAACTAATGCACTGGCAGAAGCCAAAATCCTGGGACTAGCAACTTGGTGAATGAATGTAACTAGAAAAACAATAGGGGCAATAAACAACTTATAAAGAAGAAATAAATAAAATCAAGGAAGTCTGCCAGGCTGTGAACAATAAGATAAAGTTAAAAGTAGAAGTAAACAGTATCCTGAGTCAAAAGAGAGACTGTTCATGATACAGATACTAATTGTTCCTAAATCATATTAGTAAAATGAGATAAGGATAGAGAATTGACCACTGGTTTTGGCAATCTAAAGCTACTAGTGACTTTAACAAGAATGATTCTAGGGTGATACAGAAGGTGAAAATTTTTTTGGATTATGTAAGAAAAAATGTTGGCCTGAATAGAGGCCTGAATAGAGATAGCCTTTCTTGAAAAGGATTAAAAAGAGATGAAAAGGTGGTGGGTACACATCACTGTGTCACTGTGACTGGCCTGGAAGTCACCTAGTTGGTTGGTGGCGCACACTACTGAATGTGTCTGGGTGGGTCATGGAAGCATGATCTTGGGTGCAGGATTCACCCAAGATCCACCCAAGATCGCCAGCCCCTTCCTCTCTGGTGCTATTTCCCTCTTATGATTTCTGGTTACCATGATTTTTATTCTTTGAAACCAGACAACTTTGGGCTGAATTCCTTAAAATAATGAGCCAAAATAAATCTCTTGTTCAAGCTGTGTCAAGTATTATGCCTCAGGAACAAAAAAGTTGACTAGGAGAGAAAATTCATAACAGAAAAACAGGGTTATTGTTGTGAATATTCCAGATCATACAGTTCAGAAGCTTTTGGATCTAGTTTTCTAGAGGAATTTTCAAATCTTTGGAGTTACATGCTGCAGATGAAAATTATGTAGGCGGAGTCTCATAGATGATACTGGTCAGAGCTTAGAAGATCAGAACACGGATAAGAATGCAGACAGTAAAAGTCAGGTTCAGGTTGTTTCATTTAGGAATGAAGACTCTATTAGAAATTATATTAGAGGTCATGTGTGCAACACTCTGGCCCATGTCCTGAGTCTTGCAGTAGATTGAGATTGAGAGCAATATACCAATTGATGTGGCAGATAAAACTTCAAGGTAGCCCAATGTTCAGGCTGTACCATGGGTACTCCTGAGTTCTTTTAGCCAGATTTATAGTTAAAATTGGAAGCAAAAAAGCAGAGCTCAGGATCTAAAATTAGGTCCAGAAAGAACCATGTGTAAAATTGGACCCAATGGAACTGCTGAAGGAATAAGGTTATCTTGTTTAAAAAGTACTTTTGCGGGAACAAGAAGAAAAATGTCTTAAGGACATCCCAAAAATCAGCAAGGCCCCACCCATCACAGGTTTAAAGATGAAGAAACATACTTTTTTCATTTGAAAAAAGATCCTGCTTTAAAAGGGTTGCCTGGGTAATTGCACCTCCACGATTCATTTCACCATGCTCAGATGGCTACTCAGAGGGCTTTGCAATCATGATGAAAAGGGCCTGGCTACTGGTCATGCTAATGGCAGATTTTTTCAAAATCTACATGATTCAGGTTTTACTAGCATGCTGAATGCAAAAGTTGTGGAACTGAGGAAGTTTTCACCCAGATTTCAAAGGAAGGCCTGAGAGCCCAAGCAAGGACATCCTGAAAAGGTAGTTCAGAAAGCCAGTGACATGAAGCCAATGGTGTCATGAATATCCAGAAGTCAAAGATGTCAGGTATATGGAACATTTGCTAATGATGAAGGCTAGGAATGCTAAAGCTGAAGGCTAGGAATGGAGCCACTCCACGAAAGCTGCAAGGCTGAGAGATGGGGTCCTAGGGAATCCACGTCTTACCACCATGTGTCTTAGATGTTGGACAGGGAGCTACAGGGCTTCTTGTTTGCCCTGATGGGTCTTGGTTTTGCTTGAGTTTGATTCTTTTATATGCCCTTCATCTTTCCTTCTGGAATAAGAATGTTGAACCCATGTGTTTCAGCATTATGTAATTTGTTTTTCATTTTTGCCAAAGTTCACAGGTAAGAGTTTCTCTTGAGTACTTTAATTTGAACTTTTGAAAGTTGCTGGAACTGTTAGGACTTTGGAGAAAGGATTATTGGGTTTTTGGTTTTATGTAAGATACTGTAACATGTTAGGCAGAATTATTAACTTGTAATTGTGTTTATTTCAAAATTAAGTATGGCTTAAGGAAATATCTTTGAATGTCAAGTTGATAATGGGTGGAATGTCAGAGTTAAGCTTAATTGTGTCAACTTTGTTAGCTTAGAAGCCACTGGATGATTAGTAAAGCCCACTTCTGGCTGTGTCAGAGTGGCCTGGCCTGGAGTACTACATCTAATCTCTGGCCTCTTTCTCTTACTATTTCTTTGCTTTGGATCAAATCCAGCATGAACTAAACAGTGTTGCTCTGCCACATCCTTCCACCATGATATTTCTGTTCTGGAACCAGCTGACCATGGACTGTATGTCTTTCTTTAAATTTTGGATATTGGGTATTATGGAAATACTGATTAGAGAGGAGATACAAAAAGGATTAAGATAAAGACTACAAGAAATGTAGGGTGGTATTTGGAAGAGAATGGCAAGTCAGTGCGAGTTATTTTAAAGGCATAAAGTATGTTCGTATGTTGTTGAAATTGGTCCAGTAGGTAAAAGGAATTGTTAATAAATATAGGAATGACAGGTTCAATATCTTTGAACAGGATGGAGTCCAGTATATAGGTGGAAGTCCGTTCCCAACAATGGTGAAAAGAGTTGATCCTTTTAAAAAAAAGTGTTAAGGCAGAGTATGTGGCTACAGACATAGAAATGGTCCAGAGCTTCCGGCATCACCAAAAGCTTTCTCTGAAAGCTGCTTTATTTACAAATACTTGTTTGTAACCAATCAGTTAGGTCAACCCATTCAGATCTATGTATGTTACCATGTTGGTGTGACTTACAACTCTATAACTAATAAATTGTCTCTAATGCATGTCCATAAACTATACTCCATGTGCCAGAGATTCTCCTTGCAAGTGAAAACCAGAAGTTTTCAGCCTGTGAGAGAAGTAAGTGGTGAGGGAGAATCTATCACTAACAGTTCTTGCATGCCTTGTTGCTTGGGTAATGATAGCCTATTTCCTATATTCTCAGCTATATCCACTCACTGAGCCAGAGGAATATTTATTTCACCAACACCATAGTGGAAGTTTTGTCTTTGGTACTAAATGGGAATTAAAAATAGGGGTAGAGTCTCTTCTTATATTCAGACCATTGTGCAAGAGACAAAAAGAGAAAACAGGGGTACACAGGAATGGAGAGCTGTGGGGACAGAATATTTCAACCTCTTGACAAAATAAGCACCTTCCCTATCTGCTCAGCTTTAGTGATTTTCCATGCCTGAAATAGTTGAGCCCTAATCTCTTTAGTCAGCTAACTGAGACCATGGACTATCTCATCTAGTTCTCTCATCCTCCTTTCTCAGGCGCTATCCTCCCAGTCCACACAAGGGAAGTCCACAAGTGGTGGTGATTGCCTAGAAATGATAGTCCAATCTGCTTTCAATATTGAATACCAAACCTGACATACATCAATCAAAAGTTGTTTTACTCCCTGCCCCAATTCACTGTTCTGCATTCCATAATTTCACCTACTGGCTTCTTCTAGGGGGTTCTAGAATATCCACTTGATTTATTTGTTTCCTCCTCTCAAGGCACCTATTCTGAATCCTCTATTTTTATTATCTACTGCGCTCAGAACTTACTGCCCTTTTCCTGAGCGCAGGTTGCTGACCATGACAATCATTTTCATAGGAGATAAGTGAAAGTATTTGCTGATTAGTTCTCTATCTATTCTTTGTTCACTCCTTATAACATTACCTTCACTATCTTTCCTCCTACCATCCTGAATAACTGGAGTGTTGTATAAATCTGTCAGGCTGTTTGGTGGTCCTTTAGCGATTCAGAAGATGTCCTTTCTCTTTTACGTAACATTCCCTGCTTCTTCATACTTTTAAAGAAAACTGAAGCCTCTACGCTTTTGAAAACTCACTTGGGAACATCCAAATCTGTAGCTCTGAAATTCAGGCATCCAAAATCAGCAGTCCTTGAAAAACTTTTAATGACGCTACTGAGGTCAGAGCCCCACTCTTAGAGATTCAGATTATCTGTCTTTGCATAGAGCCTGACCCCAGCTGATTGTAAGATGTACCCAAGGCTGAGGTCTAGTGTCCTGCACGAGACCCTGACTGTTTCCTGGAACTCACACATTTTATTCGTTATTATTAGAACCTCTCACTTTGCACAATTTGTCGTCTATGGGATACATGTTATTAGAGTTTACATCCCAGTGCCACCTTCAGAGAAAGCAGCAAAGTTCCACACAAGACTTCTGGGCCAATAAGGGAATATATTTTTTCCTCTTTATATGTACCTGTTGCTTTTCTTAATGATCTAAGAAAACCTAAAGTATGTTGTGAAAAAAAAATCACAAAAGTGGAAAAGAAAGGACACAGTGTGGTCGAAAGTGATCTCATGATGCAAGGATGAGAGGCTAAGCTGTCTGGAGCCAGGAAAACTTAGAATGGTTCCTAAGCTACACATGAAAGAAAAATCAGCCAAATTCTTACCAAAGTAACAAAATGAAATCACGTTTCCGTCCCAGTGTCTTATAAGTGTCAAAACAAGTGAATCTCTAGAACTTCTCTGGTACCCACTGTTTTATAAAGTGATTAGATAACATGTCAGGACTTTTCCACTTTAACCTTCTATTTGATCCCAAATCAGAAAGACATTTTTTAAAAGTCAGGAGAACGTCCTTTACGTTAGCACAGCACTGATGTTCCCGTTATTCCATTATCCAGACTGCATCTTTTTCCTCATTTTGATAGTCAAATATAGGATAAAAAGACACAAAACAAGCACCATAAAATAAGAAAAAGAATAATCCCAAGCACTGAGGTTTATTATAATTAGTGTTACCATTATTATCATGCCATCTACTATTTGACCCCTACTTTAATTCAGTATTTTATGAGAATTTTCTCTAAACAAATAATTCTTTTTAACTAGTGACATTTTATTGGGTGTCCTTCCAAAATTTGTCCTATATTTGCACATTTATCTTTGCATATATAACATAATATTTTTAAAGATAGTTGATTTATATATGCTTTTTTGTAATCTATCTTTTCTATTTGAAAGTGTTTCATTAACATCTTCCCATGCCATTAAAATTTCTTTTACAAAATTTTTGTGACATTTCAAAACATCTCAATGTAATATCCCAAAACGCATATACAAAGTGTAATTAACACATCCATCAGCTGTAAAAAAATAATCCTATAGTAAAATTTCTCAAAGATGATACACAAGGTAAACAGTTTAGTCCTCAGCAAAGTATATACATTGGTAAAATTAGTTGCACAGCTAAAATAATTTGGCACAAATTACACAAAATATTTTCTTGTTGCAACATATTTTCTTAGATGTACCAATTATTCATTGTACTTTGCAAGCATGAGACAATAATAAATAACATTTAGAAACAGAAATGAATATTCACTGAACATTAATAATCCTAGGCTCTATAATAGAATTCTTCTATTCAGTAACTCACTTAATCATCACAACAATTATATAGTAGATTTTATTAACTCTAAGGTATTCAGAAATGCACCAAAATAAAGATACCAAGTTATTTACTCAGAATAGATTTAGGATTGGGATTCATATGTCCCTAACTTCATGTAGTATCTTTTTATGATACCATCAATAAATCTACCCTTAATAAACCATTGTTATTTTCATGATGGCATTTGTATTCATTGAAAAAGGTGCATGCTCTGAATTTCACTGAGCAAAATACACTCCCTTGACATTGCTTTATTTTGTAATTTCTCTACAGAAACACTGAATGGTGAAATGATTTTACAATATGTCAATAATGTCCATTTTTGAACAGAAATTTTGAACAGAATACAGAAAGTAAAGCAACTTTAATAAAAAATTTGAAGTAATTTTACTGATTAAAATAACATAATCATGCTTTCTCATGGAAAATAATGAAGAGCAACATTTGGCATCACAGAACACTCTGGCATAAGTCATTTTGATTAAAACATTATTCTGGACAAGTGGCATTTGTCAGTCTCTTCCAAGTATCAAACATAGGAATAATCCTCAAGTTAATCAAGTGCTGCAGGCTTTAAAAAAAATTGCAGGACAGCACCAATGCTGAATAAGAACCCAATATCATTGGAATTATGCCAAAAACATCTGGATAGCAGACATTTCAAGGTGGCTAAAAGCCTATTAATTATCTTTATTACAGGATCACATGACCTCAGTCATGTAGTTAGGACTGCATGTAACTATTGTGAAATGTCTCTAGCATAGGACTTCTATTTCACACTTAGAATTAAATATCTGTTTCATCATTTCTCTGCCTTAATGCTTCAGTGTCCATGAGATACACTTAAACGAGAATGTATGAGCAACAGAGGGAAAAATGATCTCCAAAGAACCTTAGACAATACATCATGTTAGGCACGCAAAAGAAAAGAATGCACATGGTAGCACTTCTTACCTGGATTTTACATACAAAAGACACAGAAGAGGAACATCTTTAAGTATCTGAAACATACACATAAGTAAATATGCATTCTAAAGCCTAGAATGACACTTTTGCATAGCACATTGGCCTTCATAGCAATTCGCGTTCTCAACCCAGAGAGAGAATGAAGAGATCTCTCGGCAAAGGATCAAAATAGCATCTATTTTGCCCCAGCAGATGGCTGTTATTTGGATGACACTTAAAACGAACCTTTCTCCCACTTCCCTTTTCCACTGTTGTCCAGGGTTAACAAGCTTTGCAGCAATAACAGCAGCCAATACCATTCTCCTTATTGCAGACAATAGCTAAATTCACAGCACTTTTCTCCTTAGCTGGAAGTTACAGAGCATGTATTATGCATGTGTGAATGAGCCAGTGAAATAAAAGTAGTTGCTATTGTGAGCAGCAGTCCCTACCACTATAAAAAATAAAAAACTAACTCATACAGAAAAAGAGATTGGCATGTCCATGATAAAGATGTGGGAGCCATGCTCCAAGATTCCATCAGTGAACCTCAACCCTAGAATTCACACTTCTGTTTCTTCCACTGTCACACCAGACAGGGCATTGTGAATAAAAAATTGTAAAAATTGCAGATGTGACTGTAATTAGATGTGACTGAAGCCAGGCCATAAAAAGCTGCCAGCTTCCCCCTTGATGGGATACAATACCAAATAACCACAATTTAAAAGAGGAAAAGTTTATTTGCCTCACAGTTCCTGAGGTTTCAGTCCATGGTCAGCTGGTTCCAAGATAGAAGAACCATGGCAGAAAGGTATGACAGAGAAAATCTGGTTAATTCTTGGATATCAGAAAGTAGAACAGATAGTACAAAAGAAGAAAGGGCCAAAGATGACATATGGCACCCGTGGGCCAGCCTCCAGTACCTACACAAGCACACCCAGAGCTCTGCTCCACCAGTTCCCTGGGTACATGCATATGTATTTATTTTCTGTTGCTTATTGTTTGTTTTTGCAGTATTGAACTCGTGGACTTCACACTGGGATGGATGGATAGATAGATAGATAGATAGATAGATAGATAGATAGATAGATGATTTTTATTTTGAGACAAGGTCTTACTGAGTTGCCCAGGCAGGGCTCTGATTTGCAATCCTCCTGCCTCAGACTCCCAGAGTGCTGGAAATACAGGACTTGAGTCATCACACCCAGCCCTGGAACATTTCTTAATCCAATCAGCTTGACATATCATGTTCAGCAGTCACACCTTTCTTCTCTTGCATCACTCCCTCTGAGGGAAGCAGGTCTAACATGTGTTGAGGGAGATTTTCTGTGGAGATTTCCTCAGGTCAAAGAACTGGAGCTGCCTCCATTTGGCAGCACCAACTCATACACCAGGTAACTGAGCCATCTTGACAGAGGATCCTCAGTCTCTGTCAAACCTTCACATCCCTGAATCCCTGGCTGACCTGTAATTGTAACCTCTTTGGAGAAACTCAAACCAGCTCTGGTGCTTAAGTCATTAGATTCAGAAGTAATTATTTATCCAGCAATAGGCAACCACTTCAAATTGTCTCTTAAATCTATTCTACATCTTCCTCATTTTCCCATCTTGTCCTGCTCCACCATTTTATCTATCCTGCTGAGTAATCACCCCCAATCTATCCTATCTCTGGAGTTATCTAATAACAACATGAATCTGGTGCTAGTACTTCCCTTTTATGAATGTCTAATGATAGCCACAAACCTAAAAGATAAAACCCAAACACTTTTATGTACAAACCCAATACAAATTAGTCACAATTTAGCTTTTCAAAATCATCGCCCACTACTCCTTCAACATATCCTTTACATTCACGCATATCAAACCATTTCCTCTTTTCCACTCATGACTTGATCCTTTGCCTTCTATCTATGCTCACACCACTCCTCAATCAACTGTGTTGGCTACATATCTCTCCCTGAAAAGATCCATTTTAATGTTAAAGACAAACGTCACATGTTCTCTGGAGTCTTCACAGATGCTTTTCCCCAGAATAATTAGCTGTTCACTCATCTGTCTTCCATCAGTATATTAAATACACTGGCGGTAGAATATTAAAGCAGAATGTATTACATTGTGTTATCGTTAACTGGATGTGTTTTTACTCCATCAGACTGTGACCTTCCTGGGAAAAGGAGTCCTGCGTTAGTCATCTTTTATCCCGAGTGTTGGCATTTAAATGAGACATAGTAGGAAATCAATCGATGTTTTTACAATCAATTCATTAAAGTTTGAATGCATCATCTCCTCTCTCATTTTCCCTCAGAGATTAAACTTTGGAAGTTTGGAGATCACAGAGGCCTATTTAATTCTGGTCTCAAAGATCTATTTGTTTTACTCTTCAGATTGTCTCCTAAACCTATTTTTCCTCTCCCCACCCCCATCTTGTGTTCTTTTGCTGGGATATTTGGATACAAAGGAAAACAAAATTATTCATCCATCAATCCAACATGAAAAGCTGACTTTTAGGGAGATTGTGTATTTAACACCACATGAAGAATAAAATACTTGTTAGAAACTCAAAATCATAGTTTTCATTGAATAATCAATATTTGAAGGACAAGATATGATACTTCAACACATGTATACAATGTGTAAAGTTAAAGTTTGGGTAATTAGTATTTAGATCTTTCTGAGCATCCTTTTTAGATTGGGAACCTGTATTTCTTTATAAAATGTGTGACATAAACTGTAGTCACCACACTGTGCTGGAGAACATGAGAACTCATTCCTCAGATGTCACTATGTGTTGATGCTCCATGTCAAGCCTCCCTCTGTCCCCGCCCCTGGTTCTGACTATGTATTGTTTTCTCTACTCCCACGAGGTCAGCCTATTTCGCTTCTACATATGAGCCAGGATAAAATGTTGAGGCCCATGGGAAGTTATGAATTACATAGTAACTGGATAAGCTAGTCTAGTTTATGCTTAGTTTTTTCTAATACATTAAAATTTAATTTTCCTGAGTAAACTCTAGTATGGTGTATCTTTCACTATGCACTAAACTAAAGTTGAAATAGAAGAACAATCTAAATATTAAAACAGAAGCAATAAATCTTCTGGAAGACAGAATAAGTAAAACTCTTAAAGACACTGGTGTAGGCAGAGACTTTATGAACAAAACCCTAGTCACACAGGAACTATCACAAAGAAGCAACAACTGGTATCTCATTAAAAAAGCTTTTGCACAGCAAGAGAAACCACCAACAGCGTAAAGAGACAAACCATAATGTAGGGAAAAATGTCTACCAGCTGTTCCTCAGACAAAGGATTACTATCAACAACATATAATGAACTAAAAAAAATTAATCAGACCTCCAAAATTTAAATACTCAATCCAAAATGGGCATCTGAGATGAATAAATACTTCTCAGATGAAGAAATACAAACAGCAAATAAATATATGAAAAAATGTTCAGCCTCACTGGTTATTCAAGAGGTGCAAATTAAAACAACACTGAGATTCCACCTGACCCCAAAAAGAATGGCTATTATCAAGAAATCAACCAAAAGTAAATGTTGGAGGGGTTGTGGGGAGGAAAAAAAACCTTCTCCACTGTCGGTGGGAGTGCAGACTGGTGCAACCACTGTGGAAATCGGTGTGGAGATTCCTCAAAAAACTAAGACTAAAGGTCCCACTTGACCCACCTATTCCCCTTCTGGGTATCTTCCCAAAAGAATTAAAAGTGTCATATACATGCACTCATGCTTATAGCAGCACAGTTTGTTACAGCCAAATCTTGGAAACAGCCCAAATGCCCATCAACCAAGGAATGGATAAAAAAGATGCACTTTTTATACAAGGGAGTACTACTCTGCCAGAAAAAAGGAAAAGTTTGAGACATTCCTAGGTAAATGGATGCACCTTGAGACTATACTATTAAGTGAAATAAATTGGACACATATGTGTAAATATTACATTGTTTCTCTGGTGTGAGAAATTCAAAGTGTAGATAAGGACCAAAATGTGTATTAGATACTGTGAAACAAGAAAAAATGTTCAAATTATGATGAGAATGAAGGGAAGGAGGAAAGGAGAGTATAGTTTTTAAAAAGCAAGAAAAGAAGGAAAAATGAAAATGAAGTTTTTTTAAATGGTGGTGAAAGGAGAGGTTGAAGGGAATGGGGAAAAACCAAGTTGTGTCATGTACAGGTACAATGTCACTATGACAAATGTGATCATTAGGTATATCTAAAATGTACCAATAAAATCTGATTAAAGAAAAGGAGACTACGATATGATGCCATCACACAATACCTTTCTAACTACTTCAAATCAATTCATTGGTTGCTTTAACCTATTTAATGTTTGATAGTTCATCATAAATCCCTGTGTTTGTAAACTTGTATGTGTGTCTAAAGTCAAATCAACAAACATAGTGTGTTAATAAAAATAAAATCATGTAATACTAGAGGCAAATTTTAGCAGAGTACATAATTCTGTAGATTTTAAAGTTTTAAATGGTATGTTGGGTCTTCAAATAATAAAACCAAATTTTTGTTCTCAGTAAATTTCCTCCATGTTACATAAAGTATACATTATAATCCAGGTGCCTCAAGCCTGAAACATTTAAACTGGTGAAGTTGCTAAGGAATGGCATACACACAATAGCAAATACACACAAGATAAATAGAACCTTGATGTGAAACACATTCAAAAAAGACTTTTAGTCATAATATCATGTTAATGCCCAGTTTCCAAGAGAAAAAAATATTAAGTTAAGCAAATTCAGAATAAGTGATTTAACTGACTTAACTTATCCAAATGTTCAGCAAACAAAAAATAAAATCCTGGCAGGGGTGGTGACTCACGCCTGTAATCCCAGCACTTGGGAGGCTGATGCAGGAGGATCACTGTGAGTTCGAGACCAGCCTGGGCTACAAAGTGAGCTCAAGGCCAGCCTGAACTTCATAGCGAGACCCTATCTCAAAAAGACAAAAAAGAAAGAAAGAAAGAAAGAAAGAAAGAAAGAAAGAAAGAAAGAAAGAAAGTAAAATCCTAACCATGAAAAGCAATATTCATTTATTCAACCACATTGTCTCTTGATTTTTTAAACTTCTGTTTTAAATAGATAGATTGTCCTATTTGCATAGTATTAGAGCCTTATCATTCTAATCTGCAGTTCTTTGCATCCTAATTTGAATATCAGCTCAGTCATATTTCCTATGCAGTAGGCTCCTACTTTTGGTGCATAATTCTAGGTTAAATGTTATGGAATTTTTCTGCTTAAAAGAATGACTATCTAGCACTAAATATTCTGCTTTAGGCAACTATAAAACTGGACAAAATATCTGATGCATCAGATATTAGTTATTTGGCAACAGGTAACATGGAACTATTCCCCGTGAGAGGAAGGAAACTGAGGCGAGGCCCACGGTCGCCTGGGCTCCAGGCTGGATGCATTTCCAACCCTTCACAGTCGTGGCACCCGCACAGCATGGCAGTCTTTTTGCAGAATATTACTAATAGAGCTTTTTGTCAAATTGACATGAGAATGCAAAGAATCACCAAAATTTTCCTGAAAAATAAGAACAGAATGAGAGTACTCACATTACCCAATTTCAAAACTTGCTATAAAATTACAGTAATCAGGAAAGGGTGGTGTCAGTTTAAGGCAAATAGATGTGTAGAACAGAATTGAGAGAACAAAGATAGACTCAGTCACATGCCTGTTTTTAGAAAAACACCAAAGTAATCCAGTGGGGAAGGAAATTAACAAAAGGTATTGGAACATCTGGATGCCCATGGACCAAAGAGAAACCCAACTTCAAATGTGCCTTGCACAACATTCAAGAATTAATTTGAGAAGTGTTATAGATCCATACATGAAAGCTACTAAGTTTTTAGAAATTCTTTAAATGTTTTAATTCCCTTTTTAAATGTATGCATTACGTATATTTTCACAAGTCTATGGATTTCTATGTTCTTAAAGATGTCTTTTTGATTAGCAGTTTTCATTTTTTTGCAAGTCTAATTTATTGTTTTATGCTTTCTGTGTCATGTCTAAGAAATCTTTAAGGCTAAAATTGGGAAGATATTGTTCTATGTTTTTCTTACCTTGTGGATGCTTAAAAGACAAAAGGCTACATTTAATGATAACTCCAGGGTATTTTTAGTAAATATTTTTATATAAAAGGATTATCAAAGGCTGCTAAGAATATTGACACCCCCCCATACCTGGAGGAAAACAAAATGTGGCCATGTTTTAAGTCAGTTTTCTATTATTTTTAGTACTAGGCCTTAGAGTTTAATCCAGAGAGAAAAATAAACTGTTTCTTGCTCAGTTTTCTTATGTACAATGAGAATAAGCAGCATACAGTTGGGCTTCACTGCTTGGTATTCTCAGTTTCAGTTTTCATGGTTTCAGTTACTTGCATGGTCAACAGTCATCCAAAAGTACTAAGTGACAAATTCCAGAACTAACTGATAAATTTTAAACTGTGCACCATCCTGAGTAAGCAGTGAAATCTCTCAGTGTCCTGCTCTGCCCCTCCCAGGACATGAATCATTCTGTTCCCCACACT
Organism: Hydrochoerus hydrochaeris; assembly: GCA_004027455.1. Lineage (NCBI taxonomy): Eukaryota > Metazoa > Chordata > Mammalia > Rodentia > Hydrochaeridae > Hydrochoerus > Hydrochoerus hydrochaeris. The sequence goes on from PVLA01000938.1 coordinate 127,917, forward strand.
GCATAGGCTCCCCACCACCATTAGTCAATGAGTTGTTGATTCTGCTATGAGATTGACTGTCGAGGTATCACTATAAGACTCTCCTTCACTCGGTAACAGCCCCAGAGTAAAAGAGCAATAATGCTGGACATTCAGATACGCCAAGACGAAGCTGTCAAGTGCATCCTTTAGGTTACATAGTGAAAGTTCTCAACAAGGAATAAAAAAATCATTTTCTGGGTTTGCTATGTTTATAGTGTAGTAAGATATTTGAGATGCCATGGTTATGTAACTTTTATAGCATTTTATTATAAGTATTCCCCATTTATTGTTAGATCTTGTTAATAACCTCCTATGCCTAATTTATAATTGAAATTTATCATAGGTTTGCATGTACAGGATACATACCTATGATAAATCTAGGATGTGGTACTATCACTCATTTTAGAGCACCAACTGGCAGCCTTTTAATATATCTTCCCATGAATAAGGGGGCTTATGGTATCCAAAATAAAAGTTTTTAAAAATCAGAAACACAAAAATGTTTAACCTGCATGGTATTTTTCTCACAAATAAAATAAAACAGAATAGAATAACTACATAAAGATGAAATTAATTATTCCCACCAATACACAATTATATTTTCAATGCAGCAGCATGCTGAAATTAGCATAGGTCTTTGTCATCTGTTTCTAAATGGTCCTTCATTAATTACTTAAATTATGTTAAAGAGCCAAAATCAGTCATATGAATTATAACTTCTACAAGTTTTAAGAAAAGCATAAACATGTATAACTTTGCAATTATATTAAATTTCAGATATATGCAAAGCTATAATTCCAGAATCACATATATTCAAAAGCAAAAATCGTGCATTTCTCCAGTGAAGAGGTATTTGTGACTGGATACTATTTATAAGAAATGCCTATTTTAAAGCACAAAACACTAATCTATTACATATATACACTATCGAGACATTACACATTATACATTACAATAGGCGTATGTCATATAACAACACCTCGACAGACAACAGATTGCATATAACACATGGAATGCATCATGTAGCCTAGGTGTGAATACACTGTACCAGTGGCAGCAAACCTGTGACACATGTACCACGTACTGGCTCTTTGTTATCATTGAAAGCTCTAGAAGGTTCGCCATCACAGGACTATATTATCCAGGTTTATGTAAGTATCCTCTGTAATATTCACACAACAAGAAAACTGACTAATAACACATTTATTAGGATGCATCTTTGTTAATAAGCAATGCATGACTGTGTAACATTGTGTAAGTTCAGCAGTAAAAGTAGGTAAAACACACCCTAGGTTATACAGTAAGAACAAAACAAGTTTGACTTCCTTCACCACTTACTGTGTCCACACTGTGTCGTGCTACACTAACCAAGTTTGGCGCAAGAAGGACTAGAACTTGGGTGGGCAGCCAAGTTTTGGGTACTGCCCTGCCCTTCACCTAGTTGATGTGGCCCCTATCCTAGTGTCTTTCTTTCCCTGTCATATTTTGAGTAATGTGCTGATCAGCCAAAGTAATAGCACCCTCCAGTGAGGGGCTATGGAAAGTCGGAGTTTCTCCATTGCCATCCATAGAAGTGAGGATGCATGAGTTTTGCGTTCTCAGCTGCAGAATCAAAGAGACAGACAGCAACCTGAGCCCAACGAGAGTCATAGCTATGACCTAGGCTGGCCTTTGGGATCTGAGTTTTCTATAAGCATCAAGATTTGTTCCAGGTTTCAGAAATACAAAAATGAATAAAACTCACTTTAAACCCTCAGAGTGAAGTAGCTGCCACTGTCCTGAATGAGATCAATTCACTGGGAATGAGGACCACAATCAGTTCCTCTAACACCAGTAAGTTTAAGTAGCCATCCAAGCCTCCCTCGAGAGCCATAAATGACTTACTTTATACCTGAAGCTATATGAATGGCTTCTAATATGAAACAGTATGAAGGTAAAATCTGATTTAAAAAATCATAGGTCAAAGTTTGTACTGACACAAGCATGCATGGCTGTATATTACTGGATAAAATGTGAAACCCAAATGTGAGGTGTCATTGTTTAAATAATATTAAAATAGCAATTTATTATTGAAACTCAACAATAGTTGCAATTTAAAAATCATAAGTAAGAGATGATAAACTAATAAAAGTGGCCATCCTGGAATTACAGAAAATCACAACTAACAAGCATTATCTGGAGAACAAAGGAATTCTAAGAACAATATAGTGTGTGTTTCTTTATGGCAGACCAGTACCCCACTGTGAGTGACTTGGAGGAAAATGGATGCACCCTGAGATCAAAATGTCCAGTGAGATAAATCAGCCCCACAAGCTTAAATAGCTCATATCACTTAAGAAACTCAAATTATAAATAAAGAGCAAAATGAAAGACAGATAATAGGGAAGCAGGGAGATGGGACTTTCCCAAGGGGTAAAAGGGACCAAGAGGTGGAGCGGAGGGGATGCAAAGAGAAACAAGCTGTGTCCAGTACGGGGACCAACTCTGCACACAGAATGTAAACAATATGTGCTGCAAACATGGACTAATAAAAATAAAATAGAATTTTATTTAAAAAATAACAATGAGGGTAAAAAAGAATATAATCTGCAATAACAGTGTAAAGGAGTTCATGCAAATCTCAGTAGTCCTTACAAATTGTTTCATAAAGAACCCTTTGCCTTATTCATTTAACAAACGTGAGTTGTATATATACAGGGAAGTATTATAAATGCTGGGGTTATAATACTCAGCAAAACAATTGCAAATATAAATGATAATGATGATGTCATGGGCACCAGTCTAACAGGAAAATCACCATCAATCAATCAATCAGTCAACCACAGACTAGGTCAGGGAGATGCTGTGGAATCATCTAGACCCTTTACACACATGTGAACGTATGTAGGTAAATGATTATGGACTTTGGGGCATTCAGAATGTCATGAAGCTCCTTGAGTTAAGGTGAGAAAGATAAGTTATGGTTTCTTTCACTTGGAACATGAGTGCCTGGGTGGCAGCACCCTTAGAGAATAGAGCGGAGACACTCAGCCCCGCATGGCTGGAGTCAGCAGAGAGGAGAGCACTGCGTGTGAGGAGGAAGGGCGACTGGTCTAAGACGATATCCAGAACCGTGCAGGCCTTGAGAACTAACATCTAGCTGCCTGCAGTCTTTCAATTCAGTATTTAGTTTACAGAATAACCCAGTAAGAATCGTGAGCAAACAAGAAGAGAATAACATCTATGAGACCCACACTGCGTCTTCCCTTGCTGAGCAGGTGGTACTTTTGTGCGTGGAGGTGGGTGTATTATGCAGCATGACAGGACTCTTCTGTCTAGGAGTCCCTAGCTCAAACCTGGGTGATGCATACTGTGCTAGATAGAATAATATTTAATCTCATGGGCCACATGAGTGTATCCCTCATCACATTTAGAAGTATAATTAATATGAATATGTAATCAAAGATAGTCACCATCACCCTTGCCCTTCTAAGGATTTATTTCTTATTCCATGAGCATTAAGAGTCCAAACATTACCTTTCTGAGACAGCTTTACCAGCAATTTCCTAGCTTAAGTTCTGTCATGAGAGGTACTTTCAATGAAATGGGAAAGACTGAAAAGGAAGAGAAACATTTTCCTCCCTCAGAAGCAACGTGTGAAACACAGGTCTTAGACTGTGAGCAGTAACAGGAGCCCAAATGGCTTATATCAGTCTATTCAAAAGTGGAACAGAGTGATAAGTGACAAAGGGGGGGACAGACAAGAAAAGGGCCCTAATAAGTCCATGACAGTTTCTGAAGATGCAGGATATTTGGGCTGAAGACATAGATTTGAAAGCCACCTGAGTTCCCTTAATACTTGAAGGTAATTAGTAATTTCTCAGAAAGACTATTTAAAATGAGAGTGGGTATAAAAATTGAAGGTACAAGTAGAGAAAACCTGGAAATAAAATTGAAGAACTGACTGCCAGAGAAACACAGAAAGACACCTAGAAAAGAATGGTTATCCAAGATGCCGAGGAAGAAGGCAATTTCAATACTGACTGAAATATCAAATGGAAGAGATTTGGCAAGAAATCCAAGGTCTTGAAATATTCTTTGAAGTGGACAATGATGTAATCATTAGTAATCAAAGCAAAAGCCTTCCTAGTTACAATATGGAAAAAATTTGACTGACAGAGGTTGGAATTTAGAAGTGTAGCTGCGAAATTAGATGAGAGCAGTGAAAGTTGCCTGAGAAATGTTTATATAATGTAAAGGTCTACTTTCTAAATTCTAATACAAATTTTCACACTAGTCTTTACCTATCTGCATACTCAAGTTCTTACAAACACTGTCAATACAAGCGCTTGTTAGCTTTTTAATCTTTATTCAATATTGCAAGGTTTCAAGACTGTTATTCGTATTAAAGAAGAATCATTTTCTCTTGACTTACTAGTTCATACCTGGGTAGTCATTTAAACATGTTTTCCCTACACGTAAGTAATATCAAGGAAAAGCCTGTGCTTCAGGACAGACCCTCAATATTTAGCTTCTGTGCTACTTCCACGTTGAAAGTGATGAAGCTTTGAATACACTAGCAGCTCAGAAATGTTTGTGTTAATTGAGAACTGTTTGGGAGGTTCCCCCTGGCTGCATGCGGATAAGTCACAGTGGTATTAGTAGGATTACAATAATGCAACGCAATAAGCTTTTGCAGCCTTGTATTTTTACTGCAAATCACGGCTCCTGGCATACACTATTTGTTAAAATGAGAATCTAGAAAATCCTATGCTGAGAGCAGCATCTTTTTCCCTCCGTGAGAATTTATGTCTGCAGTACTATCTTTAAAAATTCTATGGGTCTGTCTTTAAGAACCTAATTAGGTTCTACACTAAACACCATGGATACAGACATCAGGGAGACATATCCTAGCGCAATTTGTTTTTCAAACTATGGTTTAAGACCAGTTAGATGTGTTAAATCAACATCTCGAGTTGCACCAATGATTCTAAAGGAGTGGGATGGCACGGAATGAGATGGAAAATACAAGCCTGTTGCTTACAGTAAATATAGATGTTACTTGATGAAATTTAAATTTTTATTCACAACCCACACAAAATGCTGTAATATGTATTTCTTAGTGTTTGAGGTCAAAAAATTTGAAAACAACTGTTTTGGAATATCTAATAGTGCAGAGCATGGTTCAGGGGGTCCAGTGGAGGCGTGTCTGGTGATAAACAAAGAGCATTTCCAAATAATAATACAAGCACTGTTATAAAGGGTATTCCATGTTGTACAGAATCTGGAGGAAAACCATTTAACCTAGACAGTGAGACACGAGAATCTTTAAGAAGGAAATGTAGATATCTACCAGTAGGTTATTCACTACATAAAATGCTAAATGTATTATGTAAAAATAACTTGAAGTAGTGCTCTTAGAAATATGTTTACATCTTATAAAAATCTATAAAATACTACTTAGATAGTAAGACTTCACAAGATTCAGTGAATTGCCTTATGGAAAATACAGAATTATAGAATTTTTATCCATGAATTTGTTACATAGTTCACTTTTTTAGTTATGAAATATGCATTGAATGGAAGAATCTGTTATCCACATTTGGATATTTCTCCAAATTTAGTGTTTTGCTATTTAAAAAGGTGACTTCATATTTAAAAAAAAAGAAGAGGCACAGATTCAAATTGTTGCATGTATATTTAAAACATGTACTTTAGGCTTCAGAATCTTGTCACAAAATGTACTCACCTGGAGTCTGATTTTGATTTTTATAGCATTCTACAAGGCAATGCAATGTATTCAGTGACCATTTATATGGTGATGACTCCCAAGTCCATATTCAGCTGTGGACCTGTATTTTCCATACTGAACAGTTCCTTTGGGTTCCCCACAAATACCTCACATTGAATATTTTCAAAATAAATTTATTATTTCACATCAAAAATAAGATTCTCATTTTATGTCCTAGGTACATATAACAAAGCAGTAACATTATTGTCCGACTAGTCATTTGAACAAGAAACTTAATATTTAACCTTTTTTTTTTTTTTTACAATATTGAGGATAATACCGAGGGCTTTGTGTACACTTAGTGACTAAGCTACACACCCAGCCAGTATTTTTCTTAGGGGTCCTTTGTCTCCTTCCAAATCATTTCCAGTTAGTTAATAAAACCAGTGGATTTTCCAGAAGTAATTCACACACACACACACACACACACACACACTTCTTCATTTTCCTTTCACTATTTTTCAATTCATCTCTTGTACACCTTTAGGATTCTCCCTAACTCCAATCTTGACTTCCTCTAATCTGACCTCATTTGTGCTGTCAGAATAATGTTTTTGCCAAATAAATCAAATAGAATCTTTTTCTCTACTTAAAAATGTTTTCAGTGGCTCCTTGTTTCCACACAGTAAGACCCTTAACATATAAGGCTCTTCTGCTAGATCGACCTCCAAGACAGTCATCCTGTCTCAACAACACCATATCCTCAGCCCACCCCCTCCCACGTGCTCATTCACTGCTGGTTGGCACCTGCTCTCCAGCCAAATTCCTACCCCCCTCTCCTCCTTCCTCCACCTCATAGTTCCCTAGCAGTGTGGTGTCCTTTGTCAGTGCTAGGGACACAGTTCTGTCTCAACCTGTCCTTATCCTCCGGTTGTAATTTTCTTTTTTACCATTTATACCTTAAGACTGAAACACTCCCATATGGTTTCATGACTTTTTTCTAAAGTTTTTGAAGTTCTTTGCACTAAAATTCTCATTTACTCAAGGCAAAAGTAGTAATTGTTCTTCTCAGTTCTCACTGCTTTATGTAAATTTACTATAATACTCTGTATTTTTATTAATATGCATTGTATTTTTATGTTAAATACAATGTTGTTGTAATTTTTTATATTTTTGTCACTATCACTTGGGACCTATTATCTCTGTGTTTCCAACATCTAACATAGTCTGCTACCTAAGAAGTGAATTTAATAAAGTCTGGTGAATAAATAAATTAACATGAGACAAAAACAGAAATATCAAGTAATTGTTATTTGAAGTGTACTTTCTCCTCTGAAAAGGCTCCATAATTATGCTGTGTGATCATTAGGCTACATCCACACTGAACTTGAAGATGACTATTGTTGTCAGTTGTTTACACACAATCAAAATCTTAGGGTTATTATCCTATTTCTTTCTTTCTTTTTTTTTTTTTTAAGAATTGGGAGAAACCAGTGCACTTCTTCGGGATCAGGTGCACTACACCACGCCTGTGCATCACGAAGCACCCTTTTTCAACGCGCAAAAGCAAAGCGTGGAGGGTGAACAAAGGAAAAGCGAGTGTAGCATGAACTGATCTTGCCACGATCACACTCACACCTCATGACTTGGTTAACAACCGTCAACATTTTGCTCAATCCACTTATCAGACTAATTTTTAGTATGCATTTATTCATTTCAGTATCCTGAAAATCTAATCTGTTTATAATGAGGTGCTTCCCCTGCTCTGAGTCCTGGGGATGGAACCCAAGACCTTCACCCTGAGCTACATCCCTAACCCTCTTTCTTTCTTTCTTTCTTTCTTTCTTTCTTTCTTTCTTTCTTTCTTTCTTTTTCTTTCCTTTTTTTTTTTTTGTCTTGAGACAGAGAATCACTAAGTTGTCCACGCTGGGCATAAACCTGAAATCTTCATGCCTCCACCCCCACAAAGTAGGTGCTTATTTCAAAAATAAGTTGCTGACCACTAAGTTTTCGTTACTTCTCCTTTGTTATCATTCTTCAGAAGTTTCCTACAGCAGTGTAATCACATTTTCAAAGAGCTGTTTACATATTAAAATATGATTCAGCCAACCCAAGGAAAAGACTCCACTGAAGGTACTGTTCTTTCATTTCTTCTCATCAATGACTAAATTCAAGTGCCTCCTCATTGTGTTTTCTTCACAATTTGAGACCAATCCCTTTTATTTGGTAAAATAGATGGAAAATAACCATTAATTAGCTGGACTTTTTCCTAACATCTGTTAACACTATCTCAATTGCTCCAAAGAGCAACCTGCCCTTTCTTCATTGTCCTCCTTTTTTTAATATCATTTTTAAAGTATGCACAGCATGTTTCTAGGAGTGCGTGCATTATACTCTTCAGCCACCCACTACATTTATAGGTCGGCACGATTCCGTGCATTTATTTCCTTCCCGTCAGTAAAGATCTCTGCGTTTGCTTTCAAAACCGCCCGGCCATCCCGCGCCGAATCTTCAGGTACATTTCCAAGCACAGATTCACGCCCTCTTATTTTTCTGAAGTTTTTCTTTTTTTGGAAATGATCTGAAACCTACTGTGTCTGCTGGACTGTGCTCAAGCACCCCACCGACTTTTCTCTCCAGCCACATCATCAATCAAGTTTTTCTCTTCTTTAGAATTAACCACAAAGTGCCAGTTCCCCTTCATCTTTCTTGACCTTTTTGAGAGAGGATATTGGAGCAAAATGCGGTAAGAATTGGTCAGAGAATCTGCTTCCACAAACCTTGATTTCTGGATACACAGATGGCTGCGACGGGGCGTGGTATATTCAAAATAACTCGAGTTTACACGCCGGCACTGTAGCTGGTGCTGGACCGCGAACTCAGGTATGACTTTAAGAAAGTTGTTCAACATCTCCGATCCTACTTTCTTTTCTGCAAAATTAAGTCAAAAATACCTCTTATTATTTTTATAAAGTTCAAATGAAGGGATTATATTAATTTAAATGACCTATATTGCACAACAAAATATTGATATTACAAACTAAAATATTCTGGTGATGTTATTTCTAATATTACCCCTCTAGTAACATTAATGAAGTATGCTATGTTATTTAGAAATATAAAATAACTTCCCAAGCAGAACATAGTTAAAAAGAAAATAAAGGAAAAAGGAAACATCACTAGAAAAATTTTGATTCAAAGTTGGTTAATAAAATCTAGAGTTGATAAGTAATAGAATAAATATTATTCAGGGATGAAGAGAACCTACAAAAAATTAAAAATATGAGTTACTAAAAATTGGACATCTATGATAAACAAGATAAATCATGAGAAAGACTGGTATTTTTGTTACTTGTTTTTTTGTTTTGTATTGTATGTACATATTTCTCTAACTTTTAAAAAACCAATTTCAGTATTTCAGAGTTCTCCCACACTTCAGTCAATATCTGTTTCTCAAAAGATAACAAAGAGCACAAAACGAAAGGAAAGGAAAGAAAGGAAAATAAATAAATAAATACTTTTTACAAAGAAGAAACATAAGATTCAAGATAGCTGAATCCTTAAGTGTGAAAAGTGGCCTTATTGCAAAAACTAGCGATTAAGGAAACCAAAATGCAGTTGCATCAGCTATGACGTTTGCGATGGATTGACTGCAAAACAAAACGAGAAACTAAAACGCACCGTAACTGGCATCCTTCTCAGTATAGCTTTACAGCTACTACCATCTAGCAGGAGGGTCCTTTCCCCAGCCTCTGACGCTCTGAGGAATTAGCACGTGGTGGAACCTACGGTGCAGTCTCCTGGTAACCAATAATGCCCCTGCTGCCAGCCTAGGCAACAAGAACTGCTGTGCACCTCCACTCTGTTTTGAAAGCCAGCCACCCTGACAGCAAGCACAGAATGCACTGCTGGGTGATGAGACACCATCAGAAAGGAAACTGAGTCATCTCAGACAAAATCAAGCTAGATTAGCTAGGTCCCAGAAAACCCACATACTGACCGTGTACCCCTGTGTGAGCAACACTAGCACCAAACAGCAGACCAGTCTACCACATAGGCGTGAGCAAAACATAAGCGCACTGCTTACGTCCCTGAGCCTGTGTGGCCACATTACTGTGGTGACAGGTAGCTAACACAGCACCCTTGTTCAGAAATTCTGCAGTTAAAATACACCCATGACAGATAGTTGTGACAGTTTGCCAGCCCTTCTGTTTTGATCTACTGCAAACTTTAGAGACATGTACTTGGGTGTTTCCCTTGTTCCACTGAGGGGAGACCAGACATGGAAAGCATTACCAAGGGAATTGAACACAAATGTCTAGAGCAAAATCTTAGCCGTGACTGTGCCTTTGGACACAGTCCAAAACAGGGCCTTTGGACAAATTAGTTCTCTGCACCAGTTCTCCCCAAGTCTGGATGCAGAATAAAAGCAATGAGGATGTTTTTTTTGTTGCTGCTGCTATGGTTCCTAAGACAAATTCCCAATAGATCAACAATGGTACCTGAAAAAACGTTGAAAAGTTAGTTATCTGTAAAATTTGAGGTTTTAAAGTCTTGGTTATCTCATTTATGCTATTTCATTGGGCTATTCCATATATATATATATATATATATATATATATATATATATAGAAAATTTACTTTGGAAATAAGTGGCTCGTTACCACATAAAAAAGAAAGATCTTATCTAATAGTGAATTTATCATCCCAATATGAAAAGTTCTTTGTATTTTCTAAGTAAGACGTTATTTACATGCATAATAAACAGGGGAGGGCAGAATTCTAAAATTTTCAGTTCCTGCTTGTCTTGGTTACTTTCCTCTTGGTGATGGGACAAAATACCTGACACCCAAAATGAAGGAAGGAAAGGTTTATTTAGCTCACTGTTTGTGGAGGTTTCAGTCCATAATCACAAGGCAGGGTGGCATGGCAGAAGGGCAACAGTTCTTGGCAGTGGGAGACAGCAAAAGCAGCCAGAATAAAAGGCAGGGGAGAACAAACCTCTTTTCCTCCCTTACAATGTACACAGACTATCCCACCTCCAGCGCCTGTGTAGCACTCAGAAAATCTCTGTGCCTTCCTCTTGCACAGGATGAGGATGTTTGCAAAGTAAGGATCCTGGCTCCCTGCTGAATCTCTCAGTTAAACTTCTGAACTTCTCAAGTTGACACAATATATCAACCAAAGCATTGCTTGTATTACACACTTTGAGTCGTTTAGTCAAACTAACTTAGTTGTTACTGTAAAGGCTCTTTGTTGATGCAAGTTAGGTTCTCAATCTACTGACCTTCAAATAGGGAGAGTCTAGCCAAATCAGATGAGCTCTGAAAAGTTATCAGGTTTCACCTACCTCTTCTCCTCCCTCAAAAATAAATTCAAAGCATGAGAGACACTGGATGGAAGAGAGATTTTCCATGACTGGTTTTCAGTTCAGAAGCAGCTAGGCAGCAAGAAATGTGAGTGTCTTGTACACCTGAAGAGCAGTCCCCAGGTGCCTACCAGCAAGGCAATAGCTCTTCAGTCCCATTTCCAGAAGGAGCTGAATCCTGCCACATCCACCAGCGCTTTCGATGAGAACACAGCTAAACCAACACTTTGACTGCAGATGAACCATGGCCACACTTAGGACCTGCAGGACTGTGAATAAATGGTATGCTTTTGTCAAGACACAAAGTCTGCTAAAATTTGTTGTACAGCATTACAAACTAACCACTGATAGCGAGCTCTGGGTGTAAACTTCAGAACTCAGACAATCTGTGCTATAGCTGAGTACATTAACTGTGTTAGTTGTATTTCTGTTGCTGTGATAAAATACCTGAGGCAAACAATGTAAAGGAAGAAAGGTTTACTTTGGCTCACTGTTTCAGAGCCTATGGTCATTTGGCCATCACTCTGGCAGAGCAGAACATCATGGCAGGAAGCTCATGTTGGAGAAAATTCATCACCTCATATTGGCTGATAAACAAAAACAGAGAAAAAGGAATGAGGATCTCAATGCTCCCTTCAAAGGTCACTAATGACCTAATCTTCTTCCACTAAGTCCCACCTCAGGCGGATCCCAGTGTGTCCCAGTGACACCACAGCCTGGCCCCAAGCCTCTGACATGCAGCTTCTGGGGAAAGAGGCACACCCAAACCACAGGCCTGGGGATGTAGCTCAGTGGTAGAGTGTCTGCCTAGTGCCCAAAAGAGTTAAACGGAAAAGAACCGTACTAACCATAACAATGACCCAAAACATTGGCTTTTCTTAATGAGCTATCTTACCTTGCAGAATCCCATTAAAAAAAAACTCAGGATTATACAAAGTAATGCATTCAGAGGTTAAAATATCCCCTGAAGACAAAGGAGTGTAGCTAAAATTTTCACTGTAGTTAGTATTCTTTTCTTGCATTTTGAAGAATCTGTCCCACCTGTCTTAAAAATGGGTTAGTTTTAACTATGTCCAACAAACAGCAACAAAGCACAGTATTCAAAAACCTCCCCTGTGAGATCTGGCATATTTCTAAATGATGTTACTAGTATTTTACATGTTTAATTTTTAATACTTCTGAAATATTCATCAATCTACAATTTATTCTTTGGTAATACTGTTTTATAGGTAATTCTAATATTCTGGCAGACACTAGTGTTCTGAAGGCCAAGAAAAAAGGGAGAAAAAATCCCTATTCAATTCGCCTTGTAAACTGCTCTGAATAATCTCTTTAAAACACACTTACTCAGAGATCCACATTTAGAAGGCCCACAATTGCTGTTCTTTTGATGACTGCTTCAGTGCTGATTTAATTCAAATAAAGAGACCCCGTCGGAAGAACTAGCCCAGCAAAGCAGCAATATGTGTCCTTTATTTGGAGCAGGTGTTGACTGCCATCTCTCGGGCTGTCTGAGCACTGTGTGTTCAAAGGGAACAAACAGGTCAGCTCTTCCAAAGCCCACCACTAATGCTGCTTCGCAAGAGAAATAAAGAAAGCAGTAAACAGTTGAGCAGTGAAAGACATTTGTGTGTATTTGATTATTTTACTAGAAATCAGGTTTTAAAAAATGTATATATGTGGTTATAGAAACTGAAAGCCAAACATATTAGGATACATTATGCTAATTTTAAACATTTTTTAAACAGTTTACACACCGCCCCATCACGATTCTTCCCCATCATGATTCTATTAGTTCCAGCCACGGGTGCAGTCACCTCTTTCTGTCACATGTGGGTGATGAGGTGCAGGCCAGCGAAACACTTCTGGAGCCAACTGGTGACATAAATGCACGAGAGATAATTATGGCTGTTCAGCAAAATAAAGTTTATTCTTATCTTATGAACATTAAGTAATCAAAACTCATAGAAGGTATAAATATTGGTGTAAAGCTAGAGTCCAGGTAAAGTTTCCTTATTTTGTGGAATGTAATGATAAAAATCAAATCTTCTCACCATGGTTTCTGGACTTTAATATTTTAGAAAATAATGACTTTTCTAAAATTGAAGGAGGAAGTGTTTAAGAAATATATGTACACTGTATATTTATGCTATATGGGATATATAGTTTATTAACAGGTTTTTAAGATAAAAGACTAGAAAGATTAAATCTACAGAATATTAAAACAAAAGCCATTTCTCTCTTGTTTAAAAAAGAATCTTATAATAACTTGCAAATAACCAAATGAAAATTCTTAAGTGATTCTGCTTGTTTTTCAAAGTAATAATGGGTGTGAATCAACTCGTGTACCCTAATTCCACTGGGGCTCGCTATATATGCAAGAACAAACTTCGGCTGGAAATTAGCAGGTAGCAGTGATGTCATGCGATTATGTGAAAGAACACGCTGTCGCTTTTTAAAACTTCAGATTTCTATTTTTAATGTGTTCTATTAAGCCACTTGAGAAGGTAAAAATAATCATTTAATTGCCTCTGAGCTTGTGAAAATTCCTTGGGTATTCGGGGTGATCTAACTTTAAAATAACTGTTGAGTGTTGAGTATGCTCAGAATCTGCAATTATTTGCTCTCTCACCAAACAGATAGCCTAGGATAAAGTTACTGAAAAGTGAGAGATGCTGGATCTGAAATACAAATTATCTTGAATTTAGACTTATTTAAGTAGTAAAATCCAAATTGCTTGATTTCCTCTTTTTTCTTTTTTTTATTTTGAAAGTAGTAGAAATACAACAGAATAAGACAGAACAAAGCCAATCGAGACAGTGCAGTGAAATTGGTACAGAACTTCAGAGTCTGCAGGTTACCAGGATAACAGCAAAAGGTACCATAGTATATCTCCTTATCTTCACAATAGTTGTCTAGCCAATTAGATATAGTAATATCAAACCAAAGACAGAACATTATAAAACCAATCGAAAGAGAATATTGAATAGAGTAAAGCAATTAATCATAATGAAACAAAACTGAAAACAACACTTGCTTTCAAACAGAAGATAGAGGAGACCCCCCATATTTGCTATATTGCATACAGTCATCCTGCCAAGAGATGCTCAGACCTCTGTCCCCAGTTGCTAACAGGGACAGGAGGGATGTTGGATTCCAAGCCTGCGCACCTGTAGGCTCACAGGAGACACTACTGGGTCTCCTCCTGGCTCAGGCTGGAGGAAGGCGCTTACCAAGAGGGCGGGTAAATTGTTTCTTTGTCGCTTGATTTTTTAATTATCAATGGAGAGACAAGCAAGTGAAATCCCAAATGCATGGAAAGGAAAAATACGGGAACACAAAAAGAATCTTTTCTTTTTCCATTTTTAAAAAAAAAAATCCTGTCTCTCACTGCAATCTTGGTTCTGGGTGTCAAAAATAAAGTTGGTGCCACTGGCTTGGAGCTGTCACATGTTGTGTCACCTGGTGGACATGGCTAAAAGACACGTGACAGCGGTGTGTTTTCCAGCCACGGCAGCCTTGCACTGTCCATGCCTCCCTGAAACACAGGGATCCCAACCAAGACGCACAGTCCAAAGATTTAACATGAAAGCAGTGCATGATGCGCACCAACGATGTTTTCTTTTGACTCCATAGAAATGATAATATTTGGTTACGTTAGGTATGTGAAATGTGTGTATTTCATCTGCTTCTCTTTTACCTTTTCCTATGTGACTACTGAAAGATAATGCCATGGTGGCATCTGAGGTTTAATAGTACGAGAGATTAACAAAATTTCTCAGCTCACTCATGAAAACAGGGGAAAGTCATGTAATTTAAGGTTAATGAGACATAGGCAGAATTTTTCAATGACTACCAGTGACCTACAGCCTGTAACAGAACCTGTGCATATGATATCACCATATATTAGATGGTGTGACCATAAATCGTATGTCAACAAGAATGGATTAAGAAATACCTGCTGACTAGTAAGGCACACTTCTGGGCACGTCCGTGGGTGTCTCCAGACATGACTGGTACTAGGCCAGCAAAGTGAAGGGAAGGACCTGTCTGACCGTGGAAAACACCATGCAGACTTGGGCCTACATGGAGTGAAAGGGAAGGAAGGAGGGTGGCCCAGTGTGGAAAGTGCCATTCTGCTTGGGCAGCTGCAGAATGGATAGATGTCACTCCAGCTTCTTTAGCCTTTGACAGACTCACACAGGAACTCTGCGGGCAGCTTCTCAGACTGGAGCTGCATCCTCCGTCCTTTTTGTTCTGTGGCTTCTGGCTTCTCAGCCTGAGCAACTACTGGAACCTCTGGCTCTGCTGAATACAGACAGGCACTGTGGAATATCCTACCTCTGGATGCCTGAGACATCGCTATATATATATATATATATATATATATATATATGGTGATATGGTGTGATCAAAGTATATGATCATGTTTAAATTTTTGTATTTATTACAGCAAGTAAAAAACACTACCACAAATGTCCCTCTAAATCCTCTACCCTGCTCTGAACACACTCAGGCCATGGTTCTTGCCACTTTGTGAAGCAGCACTGCACGTCTCTTTTATGAGTCTTCAGGAAGTGTGATCAAAAATATGGCGAATTCAGCAGCCTGGAGCCACTGGGTGGAAGGACAGGCTCGTGAAAACATTACAACACATCATTATCCACCACGATTTTTCATCCACAGTAGCTGGCACCGTGCAACTTCCAGATCTTCCCCAAAGTCAAAATGAACATAAAACGTACCATTTTAAATTTGGTTCAGGACACTGAGGCAGCCCCTAAAAACATTCATGAAAGTGGATTTCCAGGATGGCTTTAAAAAGTGGAAAGAATGGGGGGATGTGTTTGAAGAGACAGGGCATATTCTGAGGGGATTAATGGCAGTGTATCTCTTGCTGTAATAAATATTCACATGTAAACATTCACCACATTTCCCAGTCATGCCTCATACATACACAAACACACACACACACACACACACACACACACACACACACACACATGCTATTGATTCTGTTTCTCTAGGCCCCTAACCAATGCATATGGCAAAGGTGAAGTGATTTTGTTGATGTAATTAAGATCTCTAATTAGTTGACTTTGA
Organism: Hydrochoerus hydrochaeris; assembly: GCA_004027455.1. NCBI lineage: Eukaryota > Metazoa > Chordata > Mammalia > Rodentia > Hydrochaeridae > Hydrochoerus > Hydrochoerus hydrochaeris. Next base: position 144,119 of record PVLA01000938.1, read on the forward strand.
GTTCATCAGAAAGAAAACTATGCTGGATGGGGCCTGGTCTGATTAGATAAGCCCTTAAAAGATTACTTTTTGTTGTGGTGGTTTGTTTGGTTTTTTTTTAGATAGGGTCTCACTGTGTAGTTCAGGCTGGCCTCGAACTCACAGAAATCCTCCTACCTTAGACTCTCAAGTCCGGGGGCCACAGGTGGATCCAGATAAGACCACGAAGCAAACTACCATGTTGTGGAGAACACCTCACTTCAGGGAATGGCAGACCGTCTCCAGAATCTGTGGGCCTGAGTCCTTCAGCTGTGAGAAGCTCCACAGATGGGGAGCCAGACTTCCCAGGGGGCTACAGCTCTGTCGGGCAGCTTCAATACGGCCCTGTGAGACCCTGAACAGGAGACCCAGCTCAGCCGAGACTGAACGCGGTGGCCGGGAGACAATGTGTCAAACTGCTAAGTCCGAGGTCATTTGCTTTACGCAACAATATAAAACCAATACACTATGACCTTCAGCTTCTTTTAACTTCACTTTTTTATGTTGCAATTTTCCTAATATTTTAACTTGTCATCAAAGATACATTCATCCCAACTGTCAAATCAGCAATGAAAACTATTAATTTTATGATAACATATGGTTTCCTATAACTTTAATATAGCATGTACTTTATCACTGCATCTATAATGGAAACAAATAAATACAAGAAATTATATAAAGTCTAATATAATTCTCTTAAGAACTGCACTATGTAAATCGAATAGTCACAACTCAGAAGCCTTTTAAATTTAAAGCAGTAACGTTTCCTATTTTGTCTTCATACTCAGAGCTGTTTTGGGCCTATAATAAGATCAATAGGCTTCATGTCTATTTGTATATGTGTATGTATGTATGTATGCATGTATGTACACATACATTTGTTTTGATTTTGTGGTGCTGGAAAGTAAACCCAGAGCCTTGTGCCTGCTCAGTACACACTGCACTACTGAGATATACTCCCCACCAAAAGACCAATAGATTTCTAATGATACAGAGGAGAAATTTGGTACAGTAAAAGGAAACCCAGGCAAGTGGAAAGAAGGAACCAATCCCAAAGATCTAGAAATGTATCAGGTATCACAAATATTTCACTGTGCTCCCTTGAATTCCTGAAAAATTTACATGACCAGCATGAATTACAGAGTCCTCATGTTGAAGATCGGCTTACATAGTGGTGACCAGTAAGGTGTGTCTTGCAGTTTTGCCAATAATTCTGAAAGCAGCAGCTGCAAGCTTGCTCCTCCATTCAACTTACTTTTCACAAAACTCACCGTCTTGGCCACTTTCCTATCACTAGGAAAAAATACCTAACAGCCTAAAGGAGGAGGACTTTAGATTAGCTTGTGTTTTCAGGGCAGGGTTGGCCGGCTCCAAGGCAGAAACCACGTGGTGGAAGGGGTGGTGGAGAGCAGCTGCTCACATCATGGAGGCCAGGAAGGAGCTCAGACCTCAAAGTACATTTTGAGGTGACATCCCTGATGACTGCTACTTCTGACCAGGCCCCAGCTCCTAACCGTGCAGGTAGCTATACACTCACTGATGTAACTTAGCCACAAATCCTTTGATATACATGGTACCCCTATGATTCAATTACCTCCCAAAGCCCCACCTCTGAGCGCAATAGTCAAGTTCTAAACTGTCTTGCCATGATTGCTCTAAGCCCTGGAGCCTTTGCACATCTGGTTTCTTTTTCCTGGAATAAATTTGCTTTTGCAAAGTTTAACTTCTATGCACCTGTCCCATTTCTATTGCTGGCTTCTGGTACTGATTTCTCCTGGTGAAGGTTTATTCTATTCAGTGGTGCTGAGTAGAAGAACAAGTGTGGTAACATAGTCCAGCAATTTTGTGATGTGTTACCTATGTAGATTTCACTGGAGTTGGTGATAGAAGCTATAGCCCTGTCATACTGAGAAAGATTCGATAGATCTGCACATAATTACACAAACGACTCCTACCTCTGTTTCTTCCTGACATCCTGCTTCAGAATTCCATGAGAGTTACTCCTATGTTTCTCTCATTGGCATGGCATGATAGTGCAGGGACTTATCTGTACTTTCTTGTTATATTTCTGAGTCTGCTGATGTTACAGTATGGTTTCTTCACTATCTTTGAATTTTGACTTCTGATTTTTGAAAAAGTCCTCTTTTTCTTAAACACACATTTTCAAAATACTGTGGGACCTACTTTTATGTTCTACCATGTTTCTTGCCATCCTGAGCCATAGTTAATTGTTCTTGGCAATGTAGTTTCAGAACACATTTCAGACTTCTGTAGCAGAATGTAAGTGTGGCATAGATAAGTGCTTCATGTCTTACATCTATGAGAAACAACAACAGAAGCAATACCTTATTCACACTTGCATCCTTAATCTCTAGGGGGCAATAAAAAGAAAACAACTAGTCCCAGGACATAACTCAGTGACACAGCAGCTGCCAGGCAAGTGCGCAGTCGTGAGTTGGATCCCCAGTACCAAAAGAATAAAACAAACAAATAAATAAATAAATACACTAACTCTGCTCAGTTAAAACCTCACTGAGTTCAATCAAGACATTTAAAACAAACCTGCTTTACACTAATAGCGTCTTAAGTTACTTTTCTTGTTGCTGAGACAAAATATTTGACACCCAAAGCTAAAGAGAGAAAAAGTTTACTTAGCTCACAGTTTGTAGAGGTTTTAGTCCATAATCAGCTGGCTGGCTCCAAGGCAGGGTGGCATGGCAGAGGGATAATAGTTCATAGCAGCAGAAGACAGCAAAAGCAACAAGAGCAAGAGAGACAAGTTTCTTTCTGCTCCTTGTAATATATGCAAGCTACCCACCCTACCCCTAAAGCAGGTGTAACATTCACATTCTTAATCCCAGCATTGGACCATGAGTGAAACACAAACTCTAGATTCAGCCACCTCTGAAAAGCCTGCCCCACACCCACAACTGCATGAGGCTTTGAGGACATCTAGACACAGACTACAACAAATAGTAAACTTCCTTTCCTCTGAAAGAAGCTGGTTATTTAGCTGGCTGAGCGTACTTACAATGAGGCCCTGAGGTAAACAGAGAGGTGGGGAGTGGGGGGAGAAGAATCAGTTTCTTGTCCCCTCCTCTCACGATTCTCTATATCCTCAGTGACACACCCATGCCATTATCTCAAGTTTCAGGGCCAGAACTTTGACAAGTATTTAAGGAGTTGCTAAAAATAGGACTTTCCTATAGGTGGATTCAATATCGCAAGAGTATACAAGGGGGGGGAGGATTAAAAAAAAGACTACAGTCTCTTAAGGAAAGGGGAAAACATGGTTAAAACCATGCTTTTATTTTCTACACGGAAGGTCATGAATGTCCTTGAGGTATTTTGGTTAGCTTCTTACTGCTGGCGATATTTATTTTGATAATCATTACGTAGAAAATTTTTTTAAGTGAACATTTTATGACTCCTATATTTATCTGAGTTATTATCTCTGTGTGAGCTTAGCTATTGTCTGAGCCTGTCTCAGCCACCTTTATTGGCAATTCCAGTCTATTTGCTAACAACTTAAGAAGCACTCATTTTAAACTAAAGTACACCCCACTCCTTAGATGCAATCCTGCCTCGGGTTCACAAAGCCAAATCAATAGAATCATTCAAACCCAAGGTTAACTCTTATCTTGGAACCTAGCTCATTCCTATTGATTAAATTTTTATTTTTGTCTTATTATAAAGAACAAAAGGACCTTGGGACCATTGTAGAAAGAAAAGTGCCATAAATACTCCAGTCATACCCCTTTGTAATACAAATTAATTCATATAATTTTGGTTCCAATTTCATTCCAACTATAACAATGTATTTCCTTGTATATAAGAGATTTTTCCTAGTTGATGGAAGGTTTTTAAAATATTAACAATTTTAATGTTTTGTAAAAATACTGAGAATATCAGGGAAGTGGAAATAAATCAAATATATTGTACATAAAGAGCCACAATGAACTTTTATGAAATTAGAAAAAAAACAAGCATGGATGCTTATTGCTAAGAATTAACTTGTTTTAACAAATTTTAATTCATAAAAGTTGATTCTACAAAAGCACCTGATATTTTTATTCTCCCTGTTCATTCTTTGTAGAAATTTTGATACCTTTTTTTTATTCTCTCTACAATGGCAAAAACATTTATACAGGTTATTTTAAGAATAAAAAGTTTACAAAGTAAACCTGAAATGTCCCTGTAAAGAAAATTCTGGCTCAAGTCTGCAACGTCCCCTCTTGCCCGAGTTCCTCGCCTGCTGGCCTGCCCTATGAATTTCAGACTTGCTAACCCCTAAAATCAAATAAGCCAATTGGAATTAGCTACCTCTGCTTCTCCGGAGCCTATAGGGTAGCTATACCCTGTTGGTGTCCCATATCCAGGTTTGGACTTCATAGATTCATTCAATCAATCAAGGGTAGACTATATTACAAAAAGAAATTGTGTGTGTACTGAACATCAAGGTTTTTTCTTATCATTATTCTCTGAACAAGGGCATCCAAAGGCTATATGCAAACTCTATGCCATTTTATGTAAGGATTTAAGCACCATGGAGTTTGGTAACTAAGGGAAGTTCCTAAAGCCACTGCCCTCAGCTGCAGCCCAGCCTCTGCAGCCATGAACATGCACGTAAGAAATGTCAAATGCCTTTATTTCTTTTAAAGTAAGTTACCAACTCTAAGCTCCCACCATAGGGATCAACAGAAAATTCTATTTCATTAGAGATCACAGGCCTCCCCCTCATCTTTCTTTAACATTGTCTCCTTCAACGCCTCATAGAAGGCCGCCTGGCCCTTGAAGGAAGATGGCCCTGCTCATTCTATGTCAAATCTGAGCACGAGAATTTCTGTCAGTGCTGAGAGCCTCATTACCCTGGCACCCAAGGCAGCAACATGGCAAATCCAGCCACACGTGCTCCCAGTACCAGAGGGCACTGCCAGGAAGTCGGAGGTGGATCAATACCAGGGGCAGAGAGCTCAGGAATTGGGAAATGAACCCAGGGAGCCTTTCAATTCAAATTTGATTTTCAGACAAGTTTTCTCTAAATGCCTCAGGCTGACCTCTAGTCTTCAGTCCTCTGGTATCAGCCTCCCAGCCAGCTAGGATTCCAGATGAGTGCCATGGTGCCTGGCTGATCGTCATTTTTCATGTGACTCAACAACATCTAGTCTCAGTCTTGGGGAATTTATTTTCCATCACTCACTCCCATCAAAGAAATTCAGCACCCCTTTACCCTGAAAAAGCTTAGATCTTCCCCTAAAACAGAAGCCAAAGGCAAGCTAGTTGCAAGCAACGCCTCCTTTCCTACAAATTCCTCCAGCGATGAGAAAGAACAAAAGCTGAACTTTGTGCTAGTATTAGAGTGGAGATAAAAATATAATCGGAGTAAAACTCAAGCTATTGTGTCAAAAATCAACACATTCAGTGATGTGTCAATAAATGTTAACTAACCAGAGCTCTAAAGGGCAGGGGTGAGAGAAACAACCGAAATTTGTAGAATTTGTCTTCCCATTGCAGCTTGCCCCTGGTGGTTGACTTCAAGCACTTCCTCCAGGAGATAGGTAGTGACATAGTGAACATGCAGTTGGAAAGATATATATACACGTAATTGTGTACTATTTCTGCCATACATGTACAGCAAACATAACCTCAAGAACAAGGATAAAGCTGCACACTTAATACCTTTTTTGTAATACAAATTATTTCATTCTAAGCTTGAATAATTTAGTTTTCAATAATGGTTGTATTTAACAACTGTCTCACAAAATTCCTGAAAGTTTACCAATTCACTTTTATGAACCAATGTTAACTACAAGGTATGTCAAAGTCAAATAGCTCACTGTAGTACATCACTAATCCTACCACAGAGCCCTGACTCACGTGGGAATATTTTTTGCTGTGATTTACATGTTGGTGTCTATAAAATTCATGCTGGAACTTAAAACTCAGATATAGCATTAAATGTTGTGATTAAGTCATGAGGGATTCCCTTTCATGTATGGGATCACTGCCCTTACAAAGGAAGCTTCAGAGATCCGCCCAGCGCTTTCATCTCTTGCATGACACAAGGACACAGCGTTTGTCCCTCTTCTCTTGCCATAGGAGGATATAGCCACAAGGTGCCACCTTGAAACACAGAGTGAGCCCTTGCCAGAGACTGAATGTGCTGGCCTCACCTTGAACTTCCCAGCCACTAGAATGGTGAAAAATAAAGTCCTATTTTTTATGAATTACCCAGGCTGTGGTATTTTGGTACAGCAGCAGGAATGGAGTAAGACTAAGAAATGGAACTTGACTGAGATTCTGCCAATGAGGTCAACTACCCAAATGTGTGTTGAGTATTTCTGTTGTTTGGACTTGTTGTCATTTCACCTTTCTGAGACAGATAGAAATCTAACCTGCAGAACTGAGGACACCCAGGTCCCCATCAGATCTTGCCTTGCAGCTGCTGTCTACAGTAGCCACTCTCAGGTCTGGTCTCACGCTCGCTTTACATTTTTAAAAGCATTGGGATTTGGGCCCGGGATTTAACTCAGTGGCATAAGCGCCTGCCTTGCAAGCACTTAGTCATGAGTTTGATCCCCAGTACCAAAAGTATTGGGATGCTGAAGAGTTTTTATTTATGATGTTTATATTCTCAATATTTACTACATTATAAATATATTGCTTCTTTTGACATTTGTTTGTTTACTTCATAATAATACTAACAAACTATTACATATTAACATGAATACCATATTTTTGTGGAAAATATTTTTTTAGAACAAAAACATCAATGAAAGGAGTAGCACAAACTGCATTTGTTTCAAATCTCTTTAATGTCTGTTTTAACAAAGAAATTACATGATAATCCCATCCATTTCTGCATTCAGGCTATGCTATTTTTAGCCTGGAATGGTGGTACATGCCTATAATCCCACCTACTGAGGGAGGCTGAGGCAAGAGGATCACTTGAGCCCATGAGGTCTCAGACACCCTAGGAAACATAATGAGACCCTGCCTCAAAAAACAAAAAGTTATTTTGTAAGATGCTATTTTCATTGAACATAGAAAATATTAGAAAAGTATATTTTACAATCTTGTCGGATAATTGCAAAGCATATTATTTGACCATAAATCAAAACTGAACAAATTGTGATTTTTTAAAGATTAATTGTAATGTACAATCTGAAACTATATCAATACATTTTCATCCTGTTACATTAAAATCCATCAACTCACTTTTCACTTTGAACAAGTCTTTGACCCCATGCATAATTTTATAATCTCATGCATTTCTGCTTTTAAAAATGTCAGCTCAATGCGTCATTCAGATCTTCCAAATGCTTATTTTAAAATAATTTTAAAACCATGTTTATTAATATCATCACTTGGGTCTATGGAAAAGGTTTTAGTCTTCACGCAGCTGTGAAGCTCATGGCAGCAAATACAAGTTTTCCAAACTTGTAAATTTTGCTTGAAAGATCGCATTTTATCATTGGCAACAAATAATGTCAGCAGTTTTCCATGAAGTGATAATCTCACTTAGCTCTTTTTCAAGAAAATGTTTGCCAAATACTTAAGTCTGAATAACTATAGTTTACGTGTCATAATTTCAAGTAAGAATTCTGTTCCACAAGAGAAACAGAGTTAATTCAGCTCCCATGTCAAACAATTACATGAATGCTTTTCCTTGAGACGAGCATTGTTGATGAATATGAAGCATAAGACCTTTCTAAATGCCTCCCATCTTGTCATACAGAATGCTGCAAAAGAGGGCCAGGGATTTAGCTCAGTGACACAGCACCTGCCTGGCAAGCATGAGGTCCTGAGTTCAATTTCCAGTTACCCACTCACCCCCAAGAAAGAAAAGCAAAGAATAACAGAATTCTGAAAAGATCACTTACTGCTGGGGAAACAGGGTAGAGGTAGATGAAACAAATCTCTCCAATTCAAGGTTGATTGTACTAATAGGAAAAAAAAGTAATTCATGTCGATTGGTGGAAAGTGATAACAGTAATACTTACAGTAATATAACTAAGATTTCCTGAATTTTTCCTATGTATGGAGCATTTCTAGATTTGTAAAATGTTTTCTAGTTTTAAAACTGAGAGATAGATAGGAATGGAGACAGAGAAAGAAAAAAGTCCCAATAAATATATGTATAAAATTTCTGACTCTTGCCTTGCTAGAATCTCTTCTATCTCTATTTCTACTTCAGTCTCTGGAATCCTGTGTTATGCTCCGTGTCAGTCACAAGGCAAAGCATTATACTAAAAGTTTATCAATTTTAATCTAGATTAATGTTTAAAAACAAAAAATGCATCATCCTCTAATAGGAGAGAGTGTGAGGCAGTCCAGTACCAGCCCGTGAACTACTATTAATCATTACAGACAGTAGGGCAGGCATTGTTCAAGATGACCCTCAGTGACCCAAGGTCCCTGTCCCGGTCTCCATGCCCTTGTGAGCTCCTCTTTTCTTCAGTGTGGACTGTATTTACTGTCTTGCTTTTAAACAAATAGAATGTGACAAAATGACAGGCTGTCACATCCAAGATTGTGCTATAAAAAAGATCCTGGTACCAAACTTGCTTGCCTTTTCTTTCCCTCTCACTTGCTCTAGGTGACAGAATCCAGTGACCACACTGTCACTTCCCAATGGAGAGGCCCCTCCCCGAATCAACCAAGGCAAGTCTGCACCCCAGAGCTGGTGAGAAATTGGAGCTCTTAGCCCAACCATCCATGAGGACCAGAATCCTACCGACAGTTTCTGGGGTGCGTGTGGGAGTCAGTCTTCCCTTGTCCAGCCTTCCGGTGAGTTCACAGCGTTGGCGACCCTGTGAAGGCAGTCGCACACCCATTTAGCCAACCCCAGATTTCCGAGAGGAAGAAAGGATGAGATAATGCAAAGAACAGATCCGCTGAGAATCTGGGGCTCCCACACCTGGAGGAAATCAGTCCAAAGAGGAAAATAAATAGGTCAATAGATAGCACCTAATATCTAATGGAGAGAGAAGAAAAAGTACGCAGGACTCTTAAAAAACCATGACTGTATCTGATCGAGCTTGATTGAGGAACTGCGGTTTTAGCTAGATCATAAAGGCCGAGCCCGTTAAGAATCTGTCAAGGGGCGCTGCTTCCACTGGAGCCGCTGAAGAGGGGTCTGTGCGCTGCACGTGCAGTTGTCAGATAAAGAAGCCAGGACGCTTAGCGTAGCTTCAGAAAAAGGAAAAACGCATATGAAGAAACCAAAGCCTGAGTTTCCATGTAGATAAAAACGAAAGACGGTGCTTAACAGATAAGAGGAAAAAATATGGGGTCATGAAGTGACTATCACAGATCACTCTGGGAAGAAGGATCAGTTTACTTTTTGGAATAAGCTTGTGGCAGGAGATAATGTTTAAATCATGTGACAAAGATGCATGGCCGTACAACTAAAAAGGAAGAGTGCTCCTTAATATCCTTGCTAAAACAATGAGGTTTCAACACACTACCAGTGCTTTATTTTAATATTTAGTATCTGCAGTCAGAAAAATTGGCTACTGAATTAATGTTATTTACACTAGGATTTTTTTAAAAAATAAGTTTTATGAACAGATAGATATATAGATATATAGATAATTTATAAGTTTATTTCAAACTACAGAGTGAAATGTGAACAGTTATAATTTGGTCACAGTTTTTAACAAAGTAACTTCACTAAGGTAAATAAAAGCAGAGTACCAGGAAGAAAGTCCATAAATATTGGTTGAAGTGAAAGCCAAACACAAAAGACACAGGCTAATGAATGACTAAAGTGTCTGAAATTTAAAGTAAAAAAAGGGGGTCTTGGCTTTTCTGCATAGTAGGTGACTCTGGGCAATAAATACAAACTTCAATTTTCTTCTTTGAAACTTAGAACCTTCAAAATTAGATATACTGTAAGCTCATATTCAGTAAAATGTGTAGAAATACCTAGAAACATTTAAGTGACTACATAACTCTTTTGCTATCCAAGAAGGGCTACCACAATATGGTCACTACATCTATTTTTTTTTTCAGATTACAATTTTAAACTTACTTTCTATTTAAATAACAAAATAAAACATGTGTGTTGGTTTTCAGCCATGACATATGGAGTGAAACATGAATTTTATTGCATTGGCACTTAAGTGTTAGGAAAATTGTTGTGATTTTTTTTTTAAATCTAAAATTTATTCCATTTGGAAAATCTGTTGCATTTCCCCAGGAAGTTAACAGCTTGATCCAAGCAGCAAATGAGGTTTGCAGCCTTTACATTACCATTTTTTACATGATGACTTTTCACATTTGTGTGTGCTAAGGTGTCTCATGGTGGGGGCCTGAGACCATTTGCTGAGGGATCCCATTTACAGGTGTATTTTAGAGTCTTGGTCATGCTTGACATTTGAGTTAATATGTTACAAATCTCCCTCCAATTTACTTGCAAATTTATTATAATTGATGAAGAGAAAAGCTTGCACAGAAGGCAAGTAATAAACTAATTCATACGCCATTAATCTTCTGTAATAAACAGGAGTCGGAAGTTTGCACAATTAGAATCTTGTACTTCTAATGCATTCAGCAGTGAATCAACACACATTTCCTTCACCCTCAGCTGTAGGCTTCAACATAGCGATGGAAATAGACATATTTCCTTTATTAGAAGTAGACATATTTCTTTAAAAAGAAAACTCTTTTCCCCAATAAATGTATAGAAAAAAATTATTAAATACATGAAAAACATCAATTAACATGATTTTCTCTAGCAGTACTCAAAGGCTCCACCTCTTAGAGATTAATTTATATGTTTGATACTATCACAGATGTTTACATTTTATTTCCTGAAAATTGTTTTCATTATGAGTCTTCCAGGCCCTCTTATCCTCTCGCTGTATTCACTTTCCTGGAGTGATTTCAGCTCCTCCCATGATTTTAAGCCCCACCTACACTGCAGACGAATCTAAAATTATTTCTAAACTCATGTTTGTATTTTCAATTGTCTCCTACTTCTCCACCTAAAAAGTTAACCCAGCACATCCGAAATTAAATTGTCTTCCTCACCCCCACTTGCTCTCAATTTGTCTTTTTAATCGTGTTACCAAATACAAAACCATTCTTAATTCCTGCCTCTCCTTGTCACCCCTCATATTCTGATACAGAGTTATCCCTGCGATTTATACTTCTTAATAACTCTCCATTATCTCCTCTCCATCATCACTACCCATATGCAGCTGTTATTACTCATCTCTGAGTCTACTACAGTAGCATAATGATTGATTTCCCTGCGTCTCATCTCTCCCCATTCTAATTTACCTTTTCTGAAACATAATTTTGAGACCCTACATCACAATAAAAATGTTGCATGATTCACTGGTAAACTCAGTATAAAACCCATGCTCTTTGGAATTATGTATCACACCCTTTAAAATCCGACTCTAGTATATTCCTAGCTTCATCTCTTGTCATTATCAGCACGTTTCCACCAAACACGAACATTCCCTAGAAATGTCATTTACTTTCATACACCTGTCCATATATTGGCACATACTCTTTGTCTAGAATGCCCCCCATCACTCAAATGCCACCTCTTCCGAGAAGAGCTCTCCAAGTCCCTGAGTGAGAAGTCGTTCTCCTGCTGTGATTCCACACCTTGCACACATTGATGTTGTCTTTGCCATTTGTATGTAATGAACATTTTGGTTTTTTTATTTTTATTTATTTGTTTGTTTGTTTGTTTGTTTGTTTTGGTACCAGGGATCAAACTCACAACCTCACTTGTCAGGTAGGCGCTTGTGCTACTAAGCTATAGCCCCAGCCCCCATCATAATGTTTTAAGACCGCTTCAAATTCAAATATACTATCTTCAAGTTCTCACCAGACCGTGAATAAAGTTGTTAGACTATGTTTCCTATTTTTGAAAACTGAAAATTTGATTTCTGCTGATGCTGTTGATCCCTCCAGGAATCCAAAAATAAGCTGTTAAAGGAGGAGACCTACAAGGGGTGATCAACAAACATTGGTAAATATTTTTAATCTTTTTTTTGGAGCCAGGATTGAACTCAGGACTGTGCACTTGCAAAGCAAGCACTTATGCCACTGAGCTAAACCCCTGCCTTTTTTTGTAATTTATTACGGTAAATGATGTATTACCATTAATATCCTTCAAAATACTCTCCCTTGCTTTGAACACATGTATCCCCTCATTCTTGTCACTTTCTGAAGCAGCTCTGAAGTCTTTTTCAGGTGTCTCTTTACCAGGTGTGATCAGGTGTCTCTTTGCCAGGTCCCATCCGATGGACATGCAGGCTCATAAGAACACTGCAGTGTGTCCTCATCCATAGGAGATTTGTGGTTCCCAAAATGAACATGACCATGAAAGGTAAATGTTTTGAAGAGATTCAGGACATTGAGGCAGGCACAACAGCACAGCCAAAAATGCTGATAAAAGAGGACATCCAGACCTGCTTCAGAAGGTGGGACACGTGATGGGATAGATGTGTTCAAAGCGAAGGGGACTCTTTGAGGGGGTTAATGGCAACATATCTTTTATTTTTAAAAACACTGTATTTTTATTTCAACACACCTTATTTTTGATCATTCCCTTGTACCTGTCTATTGTAAAATTTTAAATTTTTTTCTGATACACTATTTTGTTGTCAACCAGCATCATTAAAAAGAGCAAAGTACCTTTCAAACCAAAGGCGCAAGTGAATATTTCACCAACATTTATACTTTTTCCATATTGCCTACTCCTCATTTTCCACAGTTTCCAAAACGCTATTAGAAATCTGCATTTCATAAAAGCAGTTGAGGCGTCATCAGGCAAACAGGAAGAAAAGAAGCCTACAAATGTGTCTGAACACTTACTGCTCGGAGATCCTTAGCCTCAGAAGCGTTGTCAATTAATTCCAGCCTACTTTGAAATCTTGCCATTTAGTGATGACTACGAATTCCCATTATTTCTGGAAAATGATCCAGATGGAGCCGAGTGCTCATAATATTTTGGCACGGAAGTTTTATTAATTTCTTTTGAGTAGATAAGAAAAAAATACCAAAACTAAATATACTACAAAGCAAACAGGGAAAGAATTCTCAACTCTTACTTTAGTTCTCAACCACTCTTCATTTTTAAACACATTTATAGAACTCCTTTAAGAGAGAGGATGTATTCATTGCTATTAATGCAGTGGTAAACAAGACAGTTAAGAACCAATTAAGAAATAAACAAAAACACAAAGTAATTACGGATTACGAAAGGTGTCTAAAGGAATCACAAGGGTGATGAGATCAGAATGAACTGCGCTGGAGGGTAGAGGCTTCTTAGATACAGTGGAGGGGGGGACAGCTATTTTGAGAAACAGGACTTCGAGCTGGGACCTGGAGCACAAAAACCAGCAAGTGCTATGGAGATCTGGAGGAAGAACAGAGCCCGCAAGTCCAGCAAGGACAGCCCAGCCCTGAATACAATACCCTCATCACAGTAACAGGACACCTCAAAATTGCAGTTTTGTCACGAGCTGGTAATATCCATATATACATCACGTATAGGTCAATGTAGTTTGAAATATCCACTTGTTTCAAATCTCAGGGTCTGAAATTGAATGCCCATCATGATTTACCCCAGTACCGAGAGTAGCCACTCTTTTAAAGGCAATCCAAGAGGAAAATGTTCAGATTTTGTCAACGTCACCTGACCTAAAAGGTTCTCCCTAAGCGTTCTCCCTCACCTCCCTCCCTGAATGGCCCCTTGTCTTTTACACGTTACTCCTCAAGGCATTCATTCTTTCTCTTTGCTCTGTTTAACCTCCCTCGGAGCAATCCACTCCCACGGACAACCATATAGTCCAAACTTTCTTTTGAGTCTCAAAGTCAACTATCCTTATACTCATGAGCCTCCAAAATCCAAGAGACAAAACTGGAGCTGTTATCCCCGCCCTCGCCCACCTACAAAAGCTCCCCAGCACTATCATTGGTCACGTGCCCACGCTGGACACATGCCCACGCTGACTTCATCCCCATGATGCCCACCTCCAGTCACCCAATCTCCTGCTTTTACATTCTTAATATTTACTGATGCAAACTGGCTTAAAAATTAATGAGTCAACACTGGATTCTTGTCTTCCTTACACTGGGACCTGAATTCTATAATGGCATCGAATTAATGATGTGGTTACGTCTGCCGGGCACTCTAAGGAAAGATTCATATGCATTATATCATCTCATTCTCCCAGGATCCTCATGAGCTGGGACACTTTATTTCTGTTTTATGCATGAAGAGACTAAAGCTTAACATTCAGCAATTTGCCTGAAGTCAACTCTATAACAACAAAGGGGAAAAATTGACACACATATTTATGAATCAAAAATAATCTTTTAAACCCTAATAGAGAGGAAATAGAAGGGAAAAAATAAGCATTTACCTTAATAGTATTTAGCACCGTAATAAAGGTTTTGGAACTCAGGGACAAGTGGCCCTCAGTCCCGCGGCACAGTTGCCATGGTGCTAAATCCATGAGCACAGTGACTCCGAGACGTGTCCAAGTGGCAAACATTTGCAAGTTACAGTGCTATCTGGGGAATAAAAATACACCGATACGGAGTGGCTCAGACACCAGGGTGCTCTCACAGGTGCGAGAGAGGACGGGCTGTCCCCACCGGTCAGGCTGCTGGCCCTGATAGCCATGGCAGCTGTAGCACAGCGGTGGGTGGGGGAAGAGGAGAGGGGAAGAAGTTGGGGTCCAAGAAGCAGAAACAGCATCAGCGGATTCAAAAGGAGAAACCTCAGCAGCACAAGTCCACTGACTGCCTCAGGCAACAGTGCTGAGAGCCACAGCAGGGACACAACCTGCGTGGACTTTGGCAGCAAGGTGAGGACCTGGCCACCTGTGCAGATGGTCACACTGTCCCCATCTAGAGCACTGTGGGCTTCCTGCAGCTGGAGCACCACCATGTGGTAGCCGACCTGCATCTGGACATCACCTCCTTGTGTGCCTCAGTCCTGGTGGCACAGTCTTCACTGTCTGGCTGGCCAATGGGGTCACAGTCCATATCTTCATGATAAGCAAGCCAGACGGAGGCCTCACCTTTACAGTCATCCCAGAGAACTTCCCTAAAGCACTGGTGGTGATGTTGCTGACACAGGGGAGTTTATCATGACAATGTACAAGGACATGACTCTTGGCACAGGGAATCTGAAACACGGGTAGTTACACCAAGCAGATGAACAACACTTATGCTGCCATGAACCCCTGCAGCAAGCTTGTGGCTTTGAGTGGCTTCACCCCAGAAGTGAAGGTCTGGGATGTCTGCTTTGGAAAGAAGGACATCCAGAAGGTTGTGTGAGCCTCTGAACTAAGGGACCACTCTGCACCTGTCCACTCTCCCATCTACTACAGCAACTGCCAGACAATGGCATCAGGTATCCAAGGACAGCATGTGGAAACCATGGGCTGCCAATGGGGAACACAAGAAGCAGCAGACTCCCCTGCTTGCTGAGGACACGCTGCTCCCAAGGGGCAAGTACCATGCAGTGCCACCTGCCACTGTCTCTTGACACTTGTTGGCCTTGACCTGTGGCACCACCAATTGTCTCTACAGCATTGGCACAGTGGCAGGGAGAAGAGGCTTGCACAGGTCCCCAGAAAACCACCAGGGGTGTATCGCTGACATGGCCTTCAATGTCACTGGTGGCTTTCTGGACTTCTGTGGGGACCAGATGGTGCTTCTCTTCAACAGCCAGGCCACAGGGTAGTGGCAGAGATACAGGCTCCCCAAAGCGCACCTCCAGAAGCAGCACCCGCCAGAGGCAACAGACACAGCTGGCCCCAAACAGGAGGCCCTGAAAAGCTGGGAGCCCTAAAGAGGTGACCGGCTCAGGCAGGGTCCTGCCGCCTGTCCCCACCGCAATCACCATTCTTCCCAGGTGCTTCCCTTATGGAAACCTTCCAAAAGGAGACCGTGACTTGATTTTCCTACTGGAGGCCCCTCCGGTCCTTGTCCACCGAAAGCACTCTTGCCTGCTTACGTATCTTATTCTTTATTGGTTCTGGCTCCTCCTGGACTGAAGACCAAGTTGGTTCTCTCCTGGTTCCTGAGGTCAGAATCCATCTCCACACAGACCAAGAACAGTGGTACAGAGGGGAGTGACAGCTAGGACCCCCTGGCCACACACCCTGCCACCCCAAGAAGTTTGTAAACCTAGAGGTGAAACCTAGGAACGCCGAGAGCAGGGCAGCAGTTGCATAGGTTGAGATGTGGGGAATCTTCAGGCTATGGAGCTGGACGGTAAGGTCAGGGGGAAGCGCGTCGTCAACAGGGCCAGGCCCTAAAACCCATCAAAAGGGACAGGAAGAGACTTCCTTCTGGGCTTCAGCTCCCTTCTCTGTAACATGGAGAGCAGTGCTCTCCATGGCCTCCTTCCGAAATCCAAAGACAAGCGAGTAGAAAGCCCTGGTACTTTGGATGAAGTGGAAAAGATTGCCAATGTTATTAATTACCAGCTACCAGTGGGGATCAAACCAGACTAGCAATACCGGAACACGTCCTTTGGGAGGGCAAGGGATCTAGGACTCAGGCACACATTTCTTGTCTTACTCAGCTTCGCCCCATGTGAAGAAGCTGTGTGACTGCAAGGTGCGGCTCCTTTCTTTCTGGGG
This sequence comes from Hydrochoerus hydrochaeris, assembly GCA_004027455.1. Lineage (NCBI taxonomy): Eukaryota > Metazoa > Chordata > Mammalia > Rodentia > Hydrochaeridae > Hydrochoerus > Hydrochoerus hydrochaeris. Next base: position 160,768 of record PVLA01000938.1, read on the forward strand.
GTTGCATCCTGTTTGAGGGGCCCTCCTTTCAGTACGTCACTCATGTGAGTGCCTGCACTGCAGCCAGCTCAGCACTAAATGAGGAAGATAAACATCAAGAGTACGTGGTCTCTGCCACCAAAGACGTGTCTACTCAGTAGTTTTTGTTTGTAACTATTGCCAGTAGACTGACTATTCAACTGCTAAAAGGTCAAGGCAAGAGAGAGGATGGAGTCAGAATTGGGTACAAAGTTGAAGGGGGAGATGTAATAAGGGACTAGATCTTCAGAAATTTGAATGTTGTGATTTAGGTACTGCTTGGAGAGGAGGCCAGGGGATGAGGACTCTAGGAGGACTTGAGGCTAAAAATATATGTTTGTCAAAAATCTACCCGGCATGGTGACGCACACCTGTAATCCCAGCACTCAGGAAGCTGAAGCAGGAGGATTAGTGCAAGTTCCAGGCTAGCTTGGGCAATAAAGTAAGTCCAAGGTCAAAGAGAACTGCATAGTGAGACCTCTTGTCAAAAAAAAAAAAAAAAAAAGAACCAGGTGTGGTGGTGCAGTTGGTAATCCCAACACTCGGGAGCCTGTTGGGATTACCTTGTTGCAACAAGGCAGGAGCATTGTTGCAAGTTTGAGACCAGCCTGGGTGACAAAGTGAGCTCAAGGCCGACCTGAACTGCATAATGAGACCCTGTCACAAAAAGAAAAACGAAAAGGCAAAGGGAAAGAATAAGAAAGAAAATATATCTTGCAAAAATCCAAGTCTTCCCGTCTCACGCAAAGACAGGGCCTGCCCCGGTTGTCCCCAATGGTATAAAGGTTAGAGCAAGTAACAGTCTTGAAGCGGTCCTTGACTGCTCCCTTCCCGTTATCCCCTCCATCCCGTGACTGCCACTACCTCGCCCACGCCTCAGAAATCCCTGCGCTTGCACTTCTGGAGACAGGCTGAGCCCACCGCCACTCTGTCTTCTCTGCTACCATCTTGGTGGTGGCCTCCCCGCTGGCAGGCGCTGTTTCCTTGCTGCCTGATTAAATCGCTTCTGTATATAGCCGACCGATCCTTTAACTATGTGAAACAGATCGTGTTATTCCCTTCAAAGGTTTTTCTTTACTTTCAGAGCAAAACCCAAAATTCTCACCCTGGTTTGCACGGTGCTAGGTCACCCAGCTCCTTCCTCCTTTTCCACTGGGCAGCAACCTCAAATGAGGCAAGCTGTGTGTGGCCCCAGGAGACCCTACTGCTGGCTCCCCCGTATGGAAGCACAGCAGCTGGACAGCCAAGCCTTCGGTAAGAGCTGGGCACACTCCAGGAGTGACTGGCAGAGACTGGGATCCTGCCTTTGTCCAGGGCATTCCCAGCCTCCACCGTGAGCTGAACCAGACTTCTGCGTGACAACACTAGGACCTGATGAATATTTACTTTGTTAGAAGAATGAGACAAAACCCTCCTGTGGGGCATGGTGGCACATGCTTCTAATCCTGGCACTTGGAAGGCTGAGGCAGGAGGACCACCATGAGTTTGGGGTTACAACCCTAGGCTACCAGTTGGAACTGCATAGCGAGACCCTGTCTCAAACAACTTCCCTGCACACACCTGTTTGGAGAAGCAGCTCTGGTCCTCCTCCACACTAGCAGAGGAAGGAATAGTAGATGCTAAGTTACTGCGGTCAAAAGTTTCCAGGTCCACTTGTAGCTGAGTCATTTGCTGAGAGTAGGAGCAGGAAGATCACTTGACCTCCAAATTTGTTTTCCCATCTGTAAATGGGAATAAATCCTGTCTTAATATAAATGATTGGCTGGTAATTTCACCAGAGTAATGTCCTTAATGTCTACATAAACATGTTTACATGTCATGTTTAATGAGCTACATAAATATCACCACACCAATGAAAGCATGCAAAAGATTTTCAATGGCATGAAATGTTTTATCCATTGCTACTTATTTGTATTTATTTTGGTGATCTGATAGCTGAATTATTCTAGCACTCAAGTTTTAAGAACAAAAATGAAAGCTTAAAATTGAAATATTACATGGTTTTCATATGAATCAGGAATCACAGACATCATTCCATTTAGTAGATTATCCTAGTGATCTCTTCTATATGAGAAGCATGGAAATGTTTATTAAGCAATTACTTTACTTATAAAGATATACAAAGTTTTATGGGACAATAAGAGTAAGACATAATCATCAAGACAATTTACAAGCTCATCCAGAAGGAAAAATTTTATAGTGTTTAGACTTTGAATTCTAAAATGTATAGAAAGGATTGATGCATATTACAAGAAAAAGTGATGCTATTTTATCTATGGAGTGATCATCAGTGCAACATAAAAAAGTGTATTTATTAGTGTAAAATAAAAATCTTTATATAGGTACATGGGAAGACTTCAAAGAAGTCTAAGAGACAATGACACACACAATGACACCATCGAACTCATATTACAGAACTTACTTTCAGAGTAATGCATTGTGAAGAAATTGGAAAAAGACAAAGTAAGAGCCATTGTAAGTCTCAACAAGAGAAGTGGCCCTGAAATAAGGTAGGAAGAAGGTAATTTATAAGATTCTTAAGCAGAGGTAAGGATATAGCTCAGTGATAGATTCCTTATCTAGCCTGCATGAAATCCTGAGTTCTATTCCCAGCACAAGAACAACAACAACAATAATAATAATAACTCAGCTGGGAAAGGTAGAACATGCCTGTAATGTCAGCACTTGGAAGGTTAAGGCAGAAAGGACATGGGTTCCAGGTCAGTGCGGGCAATATAATGAGCCTGTCTCAAAAGAAAATGCCCAGCACAGAAAAAAAAAAAAAAAAAAAAAACCCTTAACAGGTAGAATTAGCAGTAGACTGGGGTTGGATATTAAAGGAGAATTAAACTGTTCACCAAAGCTTCTAATGAAGGTGCTTGAACGGAAGGCAGAGACTAGTTTTCATTTGATGTTATATACAAAAGACTAGGACAAGGTACAGGGCATGGGAAGAGTGGTGGGTGGATTGCAGACCTTAATTGGACACTAGAAACTGAAATATGGAAGACAAAAATCTGGCGGTAGTGGGCCAGAGTTCCTTGTACTGAATTCACAGGGACATGGGAAACCGTGAAAAGCTATTACTAGGGAAATGACATGACTGATGAGAACCACAGAAAATAGTTTTAGCTTCAGTGAAGCACAAAAATATTTGGAAATTGGACATCTTGATTCCTTGACAAATGCCATAATAACTATTATCATAATGGCACCAAGAAATATTTCAAAGAGAAACAGGTAAATCACCCACTTAAGAAAATTGTCTGTCAGTATAGGTTGAAGTGAAGGTTATAGTATTGAAATTCAAACTGACAAGTTAAAAGAGATTGTATAGGCTGTATTGAAACACTGGCAAGTCTTCTGTGAAAGCTTATTTTGGAAGGAATGGATTTCTTAAAGGACACGGCCTATTAGAGGCAATTTGAAGCATTCGGTATTTAAATCAAAATACATCCTAACATGTACCACTTCGACCAATGAAATGGATCAGCAATTGGTATGTCCAGGTAAATATAGCCAAAGATGACAAGAATGTCTTTAGATAAACTAGTGGTCTTATCTCTGCCATCGTAATAACAATACCCACAGCCTAAAATGGGTCCTTAATCAGAGCCTTTATTAGCTTACACGGGGCTATCACAGCATAGTGCCCCAGACTGCACAGCGTACAACAGTTCCTTCTCTCGGAACTGGAGACTGCAGATCTAAGACCACAGTCTAGTTTCTTCTCTCCATGGCTTGCAACTGGCCACCTTCTGGTAGGTATGGCTTCATCTGGTCTGTCTTCCTTTGTCCATATATATCCCTGGTGTCTTTTGTGTGCCCAAATGTCCTTATCTTATAAGGACACCAATCAGACTGGATTAGGGCCCACCCCAACTGCCTCACTGAATCATATTTTTAAATGCCCCATCTCTACACATGGTCACATTCTGAGGTAAGAGGTGCTAACAGTTTCAACACATGAATTTTGAGGCTCCAATTCAGCCCATGAATAGAGTTCTTAGCTACAAAGAACTAAAATCAACTCTAACTTAAGTAGAAATGGAATCTACTCGTTGAATCTAGGAGAACCTGGACAAGTAAGATTCAGAAACAAAAAAGCAAGAGATAACAGTGAAGATTAAAACTAAGATCTGGTATGGATCCTGCCACTGGCTCACCATAAGTGGATATATATATATATATATATATATATATATATATATATATATATTTTATTCTCCCAGTTGAACTCTGCCTAAATCTTCATTTTATTGAGATTAAAAATGCTAGGCCAGTGATAGTGAACCTTTTAGAGCTTTCAATGATAACTAACAGCCAGCTACAGCATGCATGCCATAGGTTCGCCACCACTGCTACGTCTGAGAGGCAGACTGCATGGAGAATCTACCTGTTCAACCCTCAGTTATGTACCAAGCATCTGGTTCTCTGGGATAAGAAACAGGAAGAAACTGTACCCGTTTTAAAAATGGAAACTTTAACATAATGAGTAATTCCTTCCATATACACACACAGAGGAGGGAAATTCAGATGCTGGGTAGTAAAAACAATAATCTTTAATTTCTATTTCAGTACCAAATCTACTGCCTGCTGACCCATACTCAAAAAATACATTATTTTAATAGACATAAAGTTATCAGAATAGCTATACCCAAAGCAGTAAATTCATAACCTATCCATTAAATTAAGTAAATCAGCTTTGGGACTATTTTTCTTCTAATTCTTTTATGTTGAGTATTTACCTCAGATTTGACCCTGTTCCCACTACTACCTGATATTTCCTTCATTCTGCTACTCAGGTTTATGGCTCCCCTCGGTTTTATTTTATGAAAGTTTAATTCCCATTATAAAGTCAATTAAAATAAAAGAATTCTTAATCCTGTTTCACTTGCTATCAGAAACCATAAAAAGGCATTAACTTTATTTCATAAAAGGTGAATCCAATAAATGGGACTTCAGTCTTTCTAGACTATGAAATAATATAGGTAAGAAGTGAGAGGACTATTAAAGTAGGTAGGTATTTTCTACTTGAGACAAAGAAGGTCATTTTCTATCTGGACTGTAACTTCAGTGGAAAAAAAAAAAGCAAAGGTCAGAGGGAAGCAGAGGGGAATCAAGAACTATCATAGTGGAAACACTTAACTATAATGAGACCCTAGATTCTTTTTAATGTCCCCATATGTTATGGCTTGTGTCTTGGTGTCCCCCCCCCCAAAGCTTCTTGCCCTCAAGGAAGCAGCTGAAGCTAACATCTGTGACTGGTTCACTGTCCTAAGCACTGGGATCGGTGGTGTGAGTGCTGCACTCGCCCAGGGGCAGAGTGGGCACACAATGGGTGTGAAGGAGGCAGGCTTTCCCCTTTTTGCCCTTTCCCTCTCCTGACTTGCTGCTGCCATGAAAGCTGCCCATCAGCCGTGCCACCCTGCCTTGGAGCCACCTGAGTATGGACTGAAACCTCCAAAAACTGTAAGCTAAATAAACCTTTCCTTGATTCACTTTGGGTATCAGGTATTTTGTCTCAACAAAAACAAGAGCAACCAAGACACCATATTAATTACCTATCATTTGTTGACTTTATGTTTGATAATAACATTCTTCAAAACCTAAAAGCCTAAACTGTATCTTCAGAGGCAATAAAGGAAGACAACTAAATTTCCACCCCCATGAGAACTGTTAAAAGATTTTCCAAAAAATATTATAATAGCGCACGCTATAGTTTGGATTAATGGCTCATGTGTGAAAGCAGAGCTCCCCAAATCCCACCCCAGAGGTGCTGCAGACCAGGGCACTGAGCTCCATCTGCATTTACACCTGTTCCACCTTGCTCACATCAGCACCTGAGTTTGGCCTCCTATCAGATCAGTGACAGTGTCCCGGAAGCAGGAACCCCGTGCATATGGGGGATCTAGGTTGTGCACACCTTTGATCTTTCTGAAATGGAAACCACAACCAACACCACCCTAATCCACAGAAAAATTGCCTTCCAAGAAACTGGGTCTTGGTGCAAAAAGGTTGGGGAAAGAACTGGCCAGACGGTGAATAGATGGTGGAACATATAACAAGTGGTGTCTAGCGGAGGGAAGTTAGGTCCCCGGTGTTTACCCTGGAAGGGGTATTGGAGCCCTAGAAACTTCCTCTGTCTGCTTCGCTGCTGCCCAGAATCGAACGACCATGTAGGCCACCTCTACCACACCGTACACCCCCACCGTGATGTACTGTGCCACCCCAGGACCAAAGCAACGAGGTTATAAGTTGTTTATCTTGGTTGTTTGTCATAGGGATGGAAATTAACACACTAAGTCTTTAGGAAAGCAGGCAGCATTCCTCTGTTCTCTGACAAGAACTGCAACTAGAAACCACTCCCCAAAAAGAGGGGGAAAAAATAAAAGAGAAGGCAGCCCACCAGCCTGGGACAGGAGGCCAGGCAGGTGAGTTTACACCCAAACACAGTACACCTCAACATACCCATACTACCAAATAGATGGGACATTATCTTAGGTAGACAGTACTGAGCAAATAATTCCATTAATTAAGAAGGCACATAGATTCTTCCCTATGCAAATTTACTTGAAAGACCACGACCACGAGCTTTTATCTAGAAAGATGATTCTTGGCCGCTTAAACAATTAGGTAACAGAAATAATGGAGCTTTGTACATTTTGCAAAGATAGTATTTTAGTCCGTATTAAGACCACAGTCATTATGCACCTTTTCAAGCCTGACCTACTTTTGTAACGCTAGGTGACAAACACACACAGGCTTTGAAGTCAGACGGCCGAGTGAGAATCCCTGGCTCTGACTTCGGCATTACTTTGGCCATCTTCTCTCCTTTTGGTGATTGATTCATCTACATAACGAGAACAGTGACGATAACAACCTCGATGCAGCTGTGATGATTAACGAAACGTGGGTAACATGTCCAGGACTTCCTGAATTTACCAACCACCTAGGCTGAGCTCAAACTACGTTTAGTTCATACAAAGCACTGGTGCCTTTCACACCGTAAAAGAGCTTTTAGGAATCACCAAGCATTGCCCAAGGGTCTGAAAATAACACAGGACTTCACAGGACTTCAAGAGCCCCGCTCCCGGGGCCACCGGCCCGGCGCTGTGCAAAGGAACGCAAACTTTGTGCACGACCCTTCGCAGGAACCTGAGGACGCCGCACGACGCAGCCGGACCTGCCGGGGCGGCAGCAGATGAGGTGAAGGAAGGCCACGGTGCCGCCCGGAGCTACCGCGGTGGCTCGCCGCTCTTGGGATGGAAACAGCACAGTCGACCCTATACCGGAGGCCACGACAGCTAAGTCGCCCCTTCACAAAAGGGCGCGGAGGGACACGGACGTGCATGCCCCCACCCGCTCGCCCAGGACCCCCTCCCCGGCGAGCCGCGACCTAGAAACGGCACAGAGGGCCGGCGACATCCGGCGTGACGCGCGATCATTTTCCCACGTCCTGTCTCTGTCCCGGGGCCTCTCCTGGCCGGATGCGGCTGGAGCGCATGTGCAGCTCCGCTTCCGACCGCGACGCTTTGCTACCCACAATGCTCTACAACCCCGACCTGTCGCAAACGCCGCGCTTCGGCGGCGAATGAGTGACTTGCTTTCCGTGCGCTGCGGCGGCGACGGCGGTCCCGTCTTCCTCGTCCTGTTGAGGTGCCAAATTCCCCCTCAGCATCCATCGGTCCTCAAGTCTGGCCGGTGCCACCTCTCTCCGCAATGCCCCCCAAGAAACAGGCTCAGGCCGGGGGCAGCAAAAAGGCGGAGCAGAAAAAGAAGGAGAAGATTATTGAGGCGAGTACCCGCCCCCTCCCCCACTCATGCCGCGAGCCTCCCCCTTCCCCGCGGCGCTCGTGGCTTCATTTCGCGCCCTTGGGCCCGTGTGAAGCCCCCTTGTACTCGGTGTGACCCACTGACCACCTCCAGCCCCTGGGGACGCCCGCTGCCTCCCATCGCCATAGTGACGCCGCTGTGCGTCCCCCGCGTCCTACCTCGCCGCCCATCCCGTGCAAAGTGACCCCGAGTTTCTGTTCTTCTCCAATCCTCAAAATCGGAAGTATTTCTAGGTTTGTGTCGAAAGAACATGCTCGGCGGGCTCGGATCAGTCTCTGGACGCCCGACTCCTCACGGGCCTTTGTTTTCCTTGTCCCCCCACCCCCCCACTTATCACCCAAACGGAATAGCGTTAATTTTCCCTAACCAACACTTAACTGCTTTAGTGGCTTTTTTGATCCATTTCTGAACTTTGCCGTAATCGCAAATCCCCTTCCACCCTCTTATACACAGTGTTTGGTGCATAGAGTTTGAAATAGATGAAATAACTTTAAAAGAGGTTGTTTTGTCAGTAGCTGTTTAAGTTAAGTACCGTTTCTCAGTTTCTGTGTGTGTATTAGCACATTGAGCCTGTACCCCTTTAATGGTCAAGGAACAGTGTTGCCGTTCAGTGTACTACAGGTGTTTTTCAGTGTTGTGTCAGTGAGTTTAAGATAGTGAACCCGTTTGATATTCCGTAAACATACTATGGACACTTGAGATATTTTTTGTGGATTTCTGCTGTTTAATCGTCTTCATCATTAAAACTACGTCATGAATTTTTGGCATAATTGGAAAGGGTCATCACCATTTTACTACAAAAGATAACTGATTCATGGATAGCCATTTGTGGAATACGTTTCGTTAAAACAACCAAAACGAATAGTGTTTTGAAATGTTTACTACTGATTATATAATTGATTTTACAGCCCTGCGAAACGGCAGTAAAAGTCTTCAAGGTTCCATTGTACAAATGTAATCAGAATTTGGGCAGATGTCGTATGTTTTTAAGTCTGCTGATTCGATTTAAATGCTTGTAAAAGATTTCAGGAACCTTGACCACATTTCAACTGTGAAGTAGACCCTGTATTCTTACTGCTAATTTCTACTGCTTGTAACTCAGGTAGCACAGTAGCTGGGCATTTGAAGACAAAACAATGTGGTAACTAATACCTTTCTGAACAATCTAGATTCCTAGCACAAATGAGAATCTGTGGGGATGATAAACTGATGGCATTCTATGCTGTGTAAACCAAAGACATGTAAAGATGTCTTAACAGAGTAGACCGTGCATGGTACAGAGCAAAAGTTCCCAGACAAAAACAAAGTTAGTATGTTTTATGCATTATAGAACTTCAGTTGTTTTAATTGTTAATATTTTTTCAGGAATGTATATAGAAGTTAGTGCCCTGTGAACTCAAAACTTTAACATATGTATGGCTCCATTCATTTTGTAACAAGATTTTTAAGTTTGCTTTGTTTTTGGGTTTTTTGATGCTGGATTGAACCCAAGGCCTCCAGCATGCTAAATACATGTTCTTACCATTAAGCTATCCCCAATGTCCAACAAATAAGATTATTTTTAAGGTAATGAGAGAAAACAGATTTTCATTAGCAGTGGCATCTCCAAAGAAAAATGGAAAAGAAGGCAACTGCATTCTTTAACTGACAAAATATTAGCAGTGGTGAAATTATGACTTGGTTTGGTTTTGTTTTTTCCTAAAACTGGAGCTTATCTGCAGGACAACTTTGACAGACATGGGATGGAGCAAGTTCAGCTGACAGCTCACCAGTCAAGCTCCATTTAACACACAGTAGCCCCTTTTGTATAAATTTGCAAAAACCCAGCCAGAAAAGCATAAAAGTTAAAGTAAAATGTTCATAATGCTTATACATGACCCAAAATTCTCAGTTGGTCATGATGAATAAGGTCAGTAGAGCGTGTGCTTTTTGGCAGGGTGTGTGCCTGCGTGGGTGCAGCAGGGCACAGACTCGGCCTTGTGCATCTGAGCGTGCACTCTGCCCATGTACTCTCCCTGCTCCTTTGGGACTTTTGCATGAACTTTAAAGTACATGATTGCCTGACCTACCTGTTTTGTCTTCTTTACCATTATTGCTGTCCCTGCCAGTGTTATAGGTGCTGCTTGTGGAAAAGCAATAACATGCAACTTTTTACCCATTACTGGGCATCGCACTTTGGGCATTCATATAGCTACATCCTCAACCCTCTTTTTCTTTTTTATTGTGACACAGAATCTCCATAAATTGCTAAATTGTCCAGGCTGGGCTCTGTTGTCCTCCTGCCTCAGCTTCTGTGAGTGCTGGGATTCAGGCAGATGCCACCACACAGAGCTAGGTTGTGATTTTTGAGAACTCTTAAGTAGAAGAAATAAGAAGATGCTTGACAGCATTATGTATTTAAGTTGGTGCTCTTGGGGATGGAGCCTAGGACCTCGCACGTACTCATCAACTGTACCACCACTGAGCTGCGTCCCAATGTAGAGGTGGCAATAATTTAATGAGGGGAGCTACAGCTTTGGAATCCTGTAGCATGGATTTGAGTCTCTTCAAATCCTTACTTCAAACTCTCTAGCAGTGGTGGCAAACCTGTGGCATTTGTGTTTTGTTTCTTTTTAAGACAAAAGTTAATGTACGAGTTGTTTTTCTAAACTAAGACCTCAGTATTAAGGTTAATTGGCAGTGTTTGCACTTTGCTGTAAGTGTCTTTGGGAGTGCAGTTTGGGCACTCGTCTCTAAAAGGTTTGCCATCACTGTGCTATAGTTTTGAACAAATTACATGATCTATCTAAAGTACTATTCTGATCTGCAAAGGGGAGCTGATTTCTATATTATTACAGAACTGTGAGTTAAATAGATAATGTAAAGTGCCTTCCATGTGGCATATATGTATATGTGTATATATTTGATAAGTGGCAGCTACTGTTAATACTATAAGAAACTAATTAGGGAGAATAATTGCATACTGGTCTGAGTTGTCTGTGCTTATTAGTTCTTCCCCACTGGGAATAATTTTTTTTGCCTGCATTTTTTTTTCTTTTAAACGCTTCAGAATTTATTTGCATGTAAAAGTATTTTCCTTCAGAAGTGAATATATCAAAGAAGTTATTGTTTTCTTAGCTATTCACACATTGGTCCTAAAAAGTGTACACTACCATGCATTGTAGCCAACGTTTAATAATGAATTGAAATGAACTGAGCAATAGAATACTTGGTTATAGAAAAAATAATGACTTTAGAGCAAGTTAATAAAGGTTGTCCACCAAAGGATTTACAGCAGCAAAGAAGTAATACAGTAATGGGAACCTAAAGAGGAGGGATCCTGGTGTACAAAGGATGGAGAGAAAGAAACTGATTACCAATGAAGAACTTCAGGTAGGTCTGCACTTGATTACTAGGAGGTGGATTAATCAGTTGCAGAACGTCCCTCAGGTAGTAGACTGCAGGTGCGTTCAGTAGTGTATTCAGGGGGAAATAAACGCGCTGACACGCTGCCACCCTCTGCCTACCCTAGTGTCCCACCCAGTAGAAGCCAGTTTCTTGAAATGCTGGTGAGTGCTGCCCTGTCCTCCTGCTTCCTTTCCCCCAGCATCTTTCAGGAATGTGGCCTGAAGAGGAGAGGGTTACCGAAGAGTGGAATGAGGCATAAAGAGCCAGAGTTTTAAGTGACATCTGGCATTCGCTGTGTGGTGAGGCTAAAGGAATCTCAGGGAGCCACTGTTTTGTTTTGTTTTGTTTTGTTTTTTATGGTCTGTTTTCCAAATTCCTTTCTGTTGTGATTCTCAAGTCTTCTCAAGAAGCATACACACAGTGTCCTCTCCCTGCAGCCTGACTTTTGGAATCTTATTAGTCCAATGAGGACAATATTTCCCTAATCATTATTTGTAATTCAGTTAGGTAAAAGTCTGTCCTAAGCTCAGGAAAAAAAAAAAAAAAGGCTTTATTAAAATAGTCTAAATTGTAAACTATCCCATTTTCAAGATACAAATACTGGTTTCCCAGTATTGAAAATCTCCAGTATGTTGTCTGGAAAGACTAGGAACCCAATTGCCCAATAACATAATCAGTTATTTTTGGGACATACATCGTTCTTCATAGTGGAAAAGCAGGCTTTGTTTGGAGTCTAATATATCTTGGTCAATATCATATATCATTAATAGTTAACACAGAGCTAGTCACAATTCTCTGTTATGGGGAAAGGAGAGAGAAAAGACACCTGAGTCTTAATATAGGTGTTAAATTTACATACCTCCTTTAATAAGCCATCAGATCAGTGTTATTACCCTTTTTCAGTTGAGGAAATAGCTGCAGAGGTTAAATGATTTGCCCAAAGTTACTGAAGTGGCAAACAACAGAGCCGAGATTCAGACCTGGGAGATCTGGCTCCTGAGGCCTTGTAGTCTAGCCTTGTAGTCAGCCACTGTGCTATACTGTTGTGTCCTTCAATTTCAGAAGGTGAGAGTGAAACCCACTTTTCCAATAGGGAAGTCACAGCAAAGAAGATAATCCAGCTTTGTTTGGGTAGGCATGTCCAACCCACGGCCCACTGAAGAAGAGGCATTATCTTGAGCCACATATAAAGCATAATGCAGCTAATGTAATAAGTAACAAAACTTCCGTATATGTTTTTACTATGACAGAGCCTTGCCCAGTCCACCGGTTGTGGGTCCCACATGCCTATGAGTATAGATTTTTAAATCTTCACATTGTAGAACCTGCTCCATATTAGCAGTAGAACTTCAAAAGACTTGTGCTGCCTTGCATTTTTAGACTTCACAGGAAGACAACAGTATATCATAGGACTGTTAGACTCAACAAAATACATGTTTTGTAAATGCTAGATAAATGTCCCCTTTTAAGTTAGTATCTGAACTCTAGTTAGAGACTTTGAAAACACTACTCATTTGTTATCTCTTAGACTATGCAGGTACATGCTAACATGCAGTTAAACCTGAAAGCTCTTTGCAATTCGGAGAAGCTGTGCTGGTGAATACTTTGCCCACAGCTCAGCTCCTATCCAGTCCCGTTCTCCCCCCCCCCCCCCCGGGCGTTTTTCTTTCCTGAGCTTTCATCTGTCACTATCTGTTTTACTACATGATCTTGTTTACTCACAGTTGGCTTCTTTGTCATTACATACGGGGGCATAGGTTGAACTCCAGTCATTCTTACCTGGCAAAGCCTCTACACACAGTATTGCCCTTTGATCTCAGTTATGTTTTATGTAAGTCTCCTCTCCCTGGTCCTGGTAGTAGGAAAACATGGCCATTCATAGTCGGTTGCTGCTGTCTGCATGTATCCCTGTGCCTTTTACCACCCTACCTGTGATCCCTGTGTAAGAACAAGGGATGCCACTCCCAGAAGGCTTGATGCCAGCATTGCAGCTTGTAGGTAGTACCTTTTTTCTATATACATATTCTACAGAAAGTTCATGTAGAATTTTGTAAAACTTATGGGATATTAAGACAGGTGTGTAAGTAAGGGAAAGCAAAATATTGGTATATGGATGAATAATCTATGTCATAAATAGCCTTTTAGACCTGAAATTCTCTTGAACTTTTCAATCTTAAACAGTGAAACATTTCTTTTATTGGTTTTGAGATGCTATAAAGATTATGTCATTTTCAATTTTAACAGTGCAAATTTGTTTCAGGCTAAATGCCTCTCAGAGGGTCAAAATAGACATTTTTGTCTCTTTTTCCTCTCTGAATCCACTGAGAGAGAGAGAGAGAGAAACAGACAGACAGACGGACGGACAGACATTGCATTTTGAAATGAGGAGATGTCTTGCTCTAGAGCTTCCTCATGAGATTGGTGATGAAGGGCTGAGCCCGGCACTGACTCTGAGCCGAGCAGCAGTGCTGAGCATCCACCAGGAGCGCGCCCACCGCTCAGATGGATTTGCTTTGCAAAGTTACTGGGAAAGTCAAGCGGTGGGGGACTTTGGGTGACACTGAGGGCCACCTAAAAACGGGATAAAGGGAGTTAGAAGTAGCCAGCAGTTCTCATCTACAGTGAGGTAGTTTTCTCTACAGCAGAGGCCTGCTGTTTTTTTAGGAGAAGCAACAACCGACAAATCAAGGGTCTCTGCTTCTGGAGCAGCAGACCCAGCAGAGATGGAAAGGAGAGAGTGACGTGAGCTGACAGTGGCCCCGCAGGGTCCGTCCAGTGCGCACAGGGGCCTTCTCCACCTCATCTGTGTTCTGGTCCATTGCCAGGCTTTCCTCCAGCTGGATGAGCCTTCCCGAGACACAGAAGAAACAGAGAAAACGGATTTCAAGTACAAGTATTTGGCTTGGCGATTTTCTGTCGGCCTTGCTACCCATTCATGTCAGAGTAAAGCTCACTGTAGTATTTCTTGGGGCTAGTGTAACTCGCCCTCAAAAACTGAGTAGATCATTTTCTCAAGTGTTTGAAAAGCTAGAAGTCTGAAGTTAAAGTGGCAGCTAGCTGGACCATGTCCTCTGAAGCTTTAGGGAGGAATCCTGTTTCTCTCTCCAGTTTCTCGGGGCCTCAAGCCATCCTTGATGTTCATTAGCTTTTAACTGTGTCTGGTCTGCTGTCTGCTATCTGCTGTTTTCACATTGCCTTCTCTCTGCCCTCTGGTGGAGACACCAGTCACTTGATTTAGGGCTCGCCTTGATTATATCTGCAAAGACTTGAAGTCAAGTCACATTTAAGTATAGGAGGGTGTGAAACTTGGAAGAACGCCATCACACTACCAGTCCTAAGCACACCTGTACATGCACACCTACTTCCACAGTGGCTTCTCAGTATTTTGTACTGGATGTTACGTCTGAGTAAATAGGCAAGGATCACCATTAGTGCCTAGCACATAATGAGTATTGCCTAATTGATAGATGCTATCAAATTAGTAGTATTCCAGATTTAGATGAAGTGCTGCTTTTTGTTTGGTAAATTTCCATTTAGTAGTTTTGTTTATTTAGTGTAATAGTTTTTTAGAACATCTGTTGCCCACAATACTAATCTAAAACTTAATGTATTTTCTTCCCCTAGTATGTAGTATTTACTCCCCACATTCCAACAAACAACAATATTTTCTTTCTTTAGCATACACTGATTGGTGTGAATTCTGAGGTAAACTTAAGATTTGAAAGTGTTGCATACTATACTCACTGTGTTAATGGCTCTAATATTTTTTGCATAAGAGTGAAGAATCTGAGTTTGGTGATGTAGCTCAATGGTAGAGTTTCTTGCCTAGTGTGTGCAAGGCCCTGGGTTCAGTCTCCAGCATTATCAAAAAAATAAAGGAACTAAGAATCCCATTCAAATCAACACTGTCATAAACTAGTTTGATTGCAGTGGTGTTTAGTGCTCTGAAATGCACTATGGGAAAGTAGCATGATAATAAGAGACTTGATGATAACTATTCAGTGAACTCTAAAGAATCCTGGTGATAATGTGAGGTCATGTATTGCCTTGGCTTGATGTTGTAGTGTTTTACATGTCTATTTAACATCCTTACATGACATAAGGAAGCAATTTTTCATACAAAAATTATTGAATGAATTCTCGGTGTCACTGGGAAAATAATATAAATAGCTAACATACATTCATTCTCTTTCTCATCTAGGACAAAACTTTTGGTCTAAAGAATAAGAAAGGAGCAAAGCAACAGAAGTTTATCAAGGCTGTCACTCATCAAGTTAAATTTGGTCAACAAAATCCACGTCAGGTAAATAATGTAAATTTCTGTATTTTCCTCTAATGGATATGGTATTATGCAACATCTGTCCAAGATAGAAATGTTTGGTATTGTATTCCACTCACCTTTCTTACCAGCATACAGCTTGGATATTTTTCTATAGTTCTCATGTAGTCTGAAATTGCTGTGTGCTATTCTACAGGATGTGGGTGGTGTTACATCTCGTCTGATTTACAGCTCATTACTGATTACTGTGTTCTCAGCTTTATGATGCTAAGAACGCTTCTGCAAGAAATCTCTTTGCATCTGTTCTTACATGTTTTTGTACTTTTACTTCTTTGCCAAAGATTATCTGCTAATAAACTCTATTTTGGGACCCAGGGAAATAGATCTCTAATTTTAATAAATTTGCCGGGTCACATTTTCATTTGCAGTGTGCAAGTTGTTACTGCTGAAGTTCTTGCTAATATTTTCAAGTGTGACAGTTACAATGTGGTGTCTTAGTGTTGCTTTGTTTCATCTTTCCATAATGCTGGTTGTCTATCAGCATTTCTATGGCTTGCCTATTCATAGCCTTTTCACTTGTTTGTTTCTTATTAATCAATGAGAATCTTTTGTTAGGATTTCATGTACTTTGTGATGTTTCAGATCTGTTTTGTTATTTAATCATTCTTAGTTTTTATGTCATCCAGTATATCTAGCATTTTGTTCTGTTCTTTTCTTAGTGTTGGGTTTGGACCCAGGGCCTTGGACATGCAGTAGGCAAGCACTCTAGCACTGATGTACATCCCTGGCTCTCTGTCTAGCTTGATTTTACAGCCTTCATCTTGTCATTTAAATGTATTTTATATGCCATTAAGTTTGTTTTCTGAAGAGCCACTTACATCTGCATCCTTTGTCTCACTGAATTAAATCACGACTATCAACATGTAGCAGTCTCAAATATATTAGGTTCTATTTCTGGATTCTGTTTTCTTATCCGTGCCTAGACTGAAGTGCTTTCCTGGGAGTAGCCTAGTTGGTATTAAGGCAGATCCTTCCCCAGAAGCCTTTCTTCCCTGCCCCTTGGGTTATTGAGCACCTATTCATCCATAAAGTACTTTTTTTCACCCATCCTGTCTCCTTTTTCTTAACTTGTGACGCTTGCTTTTTAATGAAGGATAGACTAATTTTTCAAGTATTTAACTGCAGATTTTTTTCCATCTGACAACATGAGAATGTATCTTAGATAGCTGACACCTTGGAAACCAGTGGTGGCAGGGTGTGTCTAGGTGTGGTAAAGGGCAATGCCCTGCCACCATGCTGCCATTGGCCCTGTGCTTAGAAGATGACCCTGCACTTAGATCCTCGCCAGACGTTCCTGTCCCTCCAGGTGAGGCGTCAGTGAGGTCGGAGGCTGTGTCTCCTCAGAGGGACCCAGCTCCCTTGGCAGCCCTGAGCCTGCTGTCAGGGCCGTGCCGGTCTCCATGGTGGCCAAAGCAAGGCTGTGTGCTGGGGGAGTGGACAGAGTTTCCTCCCACGCCGGAGAAGGAGGACTGCTGCGCCATGGTGCAGACCCCAGCATGGGCTGAGCGCCACCCCGCACTCCGAGGTCCTTCGGGGGGTGCTGGCCTAGGTAGCACGTTGGCCATTCCTTCCCCGTGGTTCCTCTTCCCTAGATGGCCCTGCTGTCTGCTGATTTCTGTGATAAGAAGCACCAGTGGATGTTCTTACATAGATTATTTAGGTCCTGCTTACTCATTTAATACTGATCTGAAACTAATTCTTCAAGGAATTAGCCTCTGTTCTTGGCACTTGTTATACTGTCCCTTAGTAATGTTAGATACACATCCCAGAGTCTGATCAGTGGTTATCTGTAAGCTACTGTTTTTAGACGTTTAAGCTGGGACCAGAGCCTGCCTTGTTTCAGTGGCGTCAGCACCACGTGCACCAAGGCCGCCTGGCGAGTCGCTCCACCCGAGTGCTCCACGGCGCCTCATCCTCCTGAACTGCAAAGCAAGCTCATCTCTGCCCCTGTTCTCAAGCCTGTTCCTCCCGTACGCGCCGTGCTGTTCAGCCGCGCCGACCACCGTGCAGCAGCTCTAGCTTCGCGCTCCTCCGCCCCTCATGCCTAGTCCTGTCGCTTAGAGCCCTCTCTCTCCATCCTCACCGCCACTGCTTATTTTAGCTCTTGTGTTTGTTGCCTGCAGCAGTCGGCCTTTATTCTTTAGTCTTGGGCTCATAGTCTGTCTTCCACAGAGCTGCTATCTTAATCTTTATAAAATCAAACTAGCCTAGCGTTTCTCCTCAAAAGCACTCCAGTTAATTTGGGAACTGTACATCGTATGGAACTGTACGTTTCCAGATGTTTCTCATCTTCAAAATGTATCTATCTATTTTCAGGAATAGATTGTTTTCCCAGGAAAATTATCTCAAGAACCATTTGTCACTTGCTTCCTCCAAACCCATTGGTTGAGCCATGTTACCTACGGATGCAGATTGACCTTCTCGAGGTTTCCCATACTCAGTTCCTCTAATCCTTGTGTCTGCCCTGGGTGGCTCTGTCTCGTTCCTTTGTTGCTCCCCAGAGCTCAGCCATAAAGTTATCAGCTCAGTCTAATTTTCTTAGTCATGTAGGCTTTCTTTGTTCCCAGAGCACAATGTAAATTTATATTACAGTTGTTGACATGTCTGTCTTCCCACTGGATTCTGAGCTTCTTTAAATAAGCATCTTTGTCTTTTCATCTTATTCCCTATCATCTAACGTAGGACCTGACATATTTATGTTTGGATGAATCTTCTAATTGCATTAGGTGTGTAAATTGCCTAGAACTATCCACCATGTTTTGTTTAGTTGATAATCTCTGGCGTTGATCTAGCAAACTGTTTCCCCTCAGAAGCGCTCCAGTTTATTTTGAATGGTACAGTCACTGTTGTGTGGAACTGTACATCTCCAGGTGTTTCTCGTCTTCAAACTGTATCTGTGTATTTCTAAGCAATAGATTGTTTTCACAGGAAAAATATCTCAAGAACCATTTGCTAAAAATGTTGAGCATGTAGTAAATACTTAATAAATGTTTGTTGCCATAAACTTTTGAATGTGCTTTTAAATAGGCATGGTACCATTTGTAGACAAAAAAGAATATATAGGGTTTAGCAGTTTGTTTAATAGTTTAACCAAAGCATTTAATATGTACAACACGGCCATAGTGTTAAAAGGTAAGGACTGCACGTAAAAATATGTCTTTGTCTTGTTATAGTAGTGATTAATAAAAACAATTTTGTAAACAATTTTACATGTTAAATCTGGGACTGTTACAGGTAGCACAAAGTGAAGCTGAAAAGAAATTGAAGAAAGATGACAAGAAGAAAGAATTGCAGGAGCTAAATGAGCTCTTCAAACCTGTTGTTGCTGCTCAAAAAATAAGTAAAGGTAAAATTCAGGTATTGGTGGTGGTAGTGTTTTCGGATGTAATTCATGTTTATAACTTGATTTGTTTTGATATTTATTAGCTATGCCATTGTACAATTCCAATCGCTATCCCAGCACAATTTAGACAGTCTCGCAGTTAATTTATAACACTCAGTCTTTGGTAGTAGCCACACACACAAAAAAAAAAAAAAACTGTAGTTGAGTAAACCACAAGTCACAAGTTTTTGGCTGTGTCTGCATTTATATTTGCATCTCTTGTCTCATTGGCTTCTACTGGACAAGCAACTGTGGTTGTGTGCGGTTTCCCTTGCCCTGCCACCTATTATGGTAAGAAAAACAAAAGTATATGTTAAGTACAAGAGAAAGAACCTTAAAGAAGTATCTTTCAGGCACCTGTGAGTGGTATTTCCTCTCACGTCAATCAGTGGAAAATAGTAACAGGGTAACTGTACCCCAGGACAAGCTGTGTGTTATTTGGAGATTGTAATGCAGATCCCCCTCGCTCTTGGCACAGGTGCAGACCCCAAGTCCGTGGTGTGTGCCTTCTTCAAGCAGGGCCAGTGCACAAAAGGCGACAAGTGCAAGTTTTCCCACGACCTGACTTTGGAGAGAAAATGTGAAAAACGAAGTGTTTACATTGATGCAAGAGATGAAGAACTTGAAAAGGGTATTTTTTTAAACTTTCTTAAAATCTCTCTTACTTTTGACTTGTTACTAATATGTAATCACTTGAAAACCATTTAGTCTTAATAATATCACATTCATAAAGAAGAATCGGTTGGATTTGCTATTTTTCACAAAAATCTGAATTTCCCTTCTTACTCCTTAAATGAATATACTTAAAGAGTGATTTTTCATTTAGTCCATGTTTGCCTTACATAATGATTACATCTTCATGGGGGGCTGGTACATGTGTGTAACACCTCTTACTTCTTTTTACTTTCCTTCTTCCAGTTTACTTTAGATTCATCTGTTAGTCTTACCTTCAGAACTTTCTCGTTTGCCTAGACTACCTGTACCTAGGAATCTTTGTTGAATAATCTCAGTGCTGTGCATGCTTGCCTTTGGTTTTAAAGAACATGTGTTAGCTAGGTCATGAGACTTACACTACTGTATTCCTATCTGCTTTACAAGGTCAGTGTTAAGGCCACAGTAGACAGAACTATTTAACTTTCATCTCTTTTTGTTTAGATACAATGGATAATTGGGATGAGAAAAAGCTCGAAGAAGTAGTGAACAAGAAGCACGGTGAGGCGGAAAAGAAAAAACCAAAAACTCAAATAGTATGTCCTTTTCTTGAATTGAGTTGCTGTGATATTTATTATTAGGGCGAATTATGTGGCAAGGTATTTGCTGCTGTTTTCTACTGGATTATTCTTTGGGTTATTAGACATTTTTACTTTGTCAGTGTAAAGTACATCAAGCTTTATTGTTGAAATTTACAAGCTGTGTTTTACAAAATTAGTTGTTCAGAAATAGCCTTTGAAAACCATGTGACTAAAGTTCTTAAAGGCCATTTCCTGGTATGATCTTACTTTATGAATACGAATGAACACAGTTGTGTTCAGATAAGAATTATTTCCTTGTTACAATTACAAATAGAGGGAAACCTATTCAAACAACTCAATAATTGTTTGATTTTTAAAAGTAATGAGATATTTTTTAGTTACAAGCTTAAAAATATTAACATGTAAATTCCAAAATGAAATTTTGATAATCTAGTGTTCTAGAAAACATACCTTGAAAATTTGGTGACTTCTTTCTGAGATTATAATGAAAATTTTTGCTTTGTAGAAAAATTGTAAGTCCCAGATTCGGGTCCATCTGCTCATTGCTCAGTGAGGGTGCACTGGGTACTGTTAGTTGAGTGACTTTTCCTTTTGTGCAAAGGCCCCTGCCTTTGTTTCCCTGTGACTCAGATGTGAGAAGTTTGCTTGTGGAGTCAGGTGGTAACAATATGTTGGTGTTAGTACTGCATGTTAGTTTTTAGGAAAGATCACAAGATCATGATTTTATATTTTGTAACTAGTTTATATATGCTGATTTTCCCAAACTTTGCAATTTGATATTACATTTATAAGTACTAAAACAAGTGCAATTCAGAAAACAGGATAGTGTATAAATAGGAGCTTTACAAAGCTCATATGCAAGAAAATTTGCCGTTTTATTAAGATTTTAAGATGGGTATGGTGCATTTCTTCACGTGAGAGTGCTTGGCCCCTCCGTGATCAGCCCCTGGATGTGGGTGGCGTGTACCCTGGAATGGGATGTACTGAGCCCTGGTTTCTGAATGACACTGTCTCTGCAGGTCTGCAAGCATTTCCTTGAAGCTATTGAAAATAACAAGTATGGCTGGTTTTGGGTGTGCCCTGGAGGGGGTGATAATTGTATGTATCGGCATGCACTTCCTCCTGGATTTGTGTTGAAAAAAGATAAAAAGAAAGAAGAGAAAGAAGATGAAATTTCATTAGAAGATCTCATTGAAAGAGAGGTAACTGGTGTTTCTTTCCTACTGTCAAAAGCCAAAAGCTGTGTTTGCTGTAAATTCTGATACTTACCACATGGGGGCAATAGCATGTTGTTGTGAAAGGGAAAAACCTTATTGTGATCTTTTCCCAAAGTTGCTCTGTGTAAACTGAGCCATGAACATTAGTGAATCATGATTTTAGGGTCATGTAGTACCTTTAAAGAACTCAGTACCAATTCACCAGCTTCATTCCCTAGGGTTGTATTTGACATGCACAGTCCTCAGATTGCTGAGAAGCAGCTTTTACTTTAGGTCCTTTTCTTAGTCCTTTTCTCCCTGCCACTGTGCTAATCACTAATTACAGACAGAGGAGACAACTGCCCTGCATTTCTCACCTACATGTTTTCATCCTCTAACTCAAAACACTGTCCTGCAAGAGGGCAGCGAGTGTAATGGAAGAAGCTCCTGAAAGCTGGGCATGGTGGCACACACCTGTGGTCTTGGCACAAAGAGGCCGAGGCTACCTGGGCTGCATAGTGAGACCAGGTCTCAACAAAAGATAATCTAGAGCTGGGCCTGGTGGCACGTGCCTGTAATCCCAGCTCTCAGGAGGCTGAGGCAGGAGTATTGCAAGTTTGAGACCAGCCTGGGCTACAGAGTGAGCTCTAGGCCAGCCTGAACTGCATTGCAAGGTCCTGTCTCAAAAAAAAAAAAAAAAAAAAAGGCTGTTTACCTACACTTTCTAGCTCAGCCAAAAGGTAGTTTTACTCTGTAAGTTAACGCATGTGGCTACTGATACAGCAACATGAGGTTGTTGAGGTTATTGAAAATAGCTAGATTTAGAGTTTTATATTTAGAGCTGCATGTTTTACCTTGCCTTAAATAATGAGTGTTTTGGGACGGGGATTTAGCTGGATGGCTGAAGTGCTTGCCTGATAAGCACAAGGTCGTGAGTTCAAACCCGAGTACCCAAAAAAAGAAAAATGAGTGCTTTGTGTAAGTCCTTGATGTTGGGAATATGTGCATTTATTCTTTCTTTCATTACATGTTGTTTATTATTACATGTGTGCAGTACAGCCTGCATTCGTCACAGGGAGTCTGCCCCCCTGCGCAGCGCATCTTCTCTCTTTCCCGTCCTCCCCCCCAACTCTTGACCCCCTTCCCATGTGAGAAGGCTCTGTTTCCTTTTTTGTCTTCATTCCATGTTTAGTCCTTTTCCCTTCTCTCCCGTCTTGTATTCTCTTTTTCATTGCAGAAAGACCTCTCTGCTTCCTATTATACAGCCTTTAGTTTGCTCGCTCTTTACCCTGTGGGTTTCTCGTGGACCTATTTCTTGGTGTTGCAGCCAGGTTATGATATAATATACTGTAGTTTTAAAAAGTCAGCGCTAGAGAACGGGGTGTGTCGCTTAGTAACTGTTCATCTTTAGTAGATTTTGTGACACTGTCTGGAAATGGTGCCAGCACATATGTGTAAAGTTTTTAACACGGAGCACCTGGCCGGTGTGCAGCAGGTATTATTTTCCTGCATGCTTATTATCTCACTGTTGCTTTCAGGAGCACATGGTGTTTATTTTTGTTCTCATCTCTGAGGGTCACAAAGGAAACTTGGTTATTGTTAATAGAGTCTTTATTTTTTATTACTTTCAGTGGTCAGTTCTTACTTGAACAATTTTTCTTGACCAATTTTAGTACCCAGGTTTAAACACTAAGAAGAAAAGGAGGCTCAGAGTAGGTGTGTTTAAGTTCTGGACACTCCGATTACTCGCCGTCGCCTGAGGAAGGAATAGTGTTACTGTGCCCACATTTGCTGGCTTCAGGGCAGCCCCGGGCAGGGGTCAGTGATGTCCCGGGAGGCTGCCGTGAAGCACTGTGGTGTGACTGGAGTGTGCTCTTCCCTTTGCAGCGTTCTGCTCTAGGCCCAAATGTTACCAAAATCACTCTAGAGTCTTTTCTTGCATGGAAGAAAAGGAAAAGACAAGAAAAGATCGATAAACTTGAGCAGGACATGGAGAGAAGGAGAGCTGACTTCAAAGCGGGAAAGGCACTGGTGGTAAGCCCCCAGCCCGCGGTCCCCCCGAGGCCTTGCCATTTTGTCACGCCTGCCTGGCAGGGCCTCGTCCTGTTTAATCATCCATGTTCCTGAAATCAGTGTCCAGCAAGCATCTGAAGTTGTTCCTGAGTGGTTTGTGTGTCTGTGCAGATCAGTGGCCGGGAGGTGTTTGAGTTCCGACCTGAACTGGTCAATGATGACGACGAGGAGGCCGACGATACTCGCTACACTCAGGGAGCAGGTGGCGACGAGGTAAGGTGTCGCTTCCACCTCGGGCCTGGTGTTGAGGGACGGGAGGCCGCTCACGTCCTTCTGTCCTTGGGAGACAGAGCTCTGCTCACACCAGCAGCGTGGACTTAATGATATTCACTACCTCAAAGGGTGCCGGTAATGTTATATTTGTTCACAGTTCTTTGTGGCACTTAGAGCACTGCCTGCATGTACAAAGTGCTGTATGCGTTAGCTGTGAAAGCTGTTTTACCCCCCTCAGAGGTAAAAGAAAGTTCTGGATCACTGTGTTGTGCTGAAGGTAAGCGGCATGGCATGGGACTGCAGAGACCACGGCAGAGCACTTGGTTGTAGGCAGTTTTACTACTAACAGGTAACTTACTTTTCAGTAGTTGTCATAAAATGCTTAGTTGAAAGAGTGTCATCCTCCATATAAAAATGGGATGCCGGTTCAAGGAACTTAGAAAAACATGAATTTTAGCAAGTTGACCGTTTGTTTTCACTTGGCATTAGTGACCGTTTTGGTTCCATTAAGACAAGTGTTGGTAAAACTAATTTGTGGAAACTGTTCTTATTTGTGACAACTGTGTGTTCTATTTATTGTTGAAGGTTGATGATTCCGTGAGCGTAAATGACATAGACTTAAGCCTGTACGTCCCAAGGGACATAGATGAGACAGGCATTACTGTAGCCAGTCTCGAAAGATTCGGCACGTACACCTCAGGTAAGGACGGTGAGTGTGCTGCCCCTGCGGAGCTCTGAGGCTTAGGCCGCTTTCTAGGGGACCAGACAGATGAGGGTGTGTGCAGGGACGGGCGGCAGCGTAGAGGTGCAGCCTGGCCCTGGGTAAGCAGTGGTGCCGCGTGCTGTTCACATGAGTGTGCGTGTGGACGGACACTCACTCACTAGAGGAGGACAGAAACAAGTCGGAGATGTGGGTGATGAGTTCAGCGTGGGACCTCATGAGTGCGGGATGCCCAGAGCAGCCCTGTAGGACACCGCACAGCCACTCACTGCTCAAGAAAACATCTCGCACATCATCTGCGCTAGTTTCGGAGTGATTCTAGAGCACTGCGAATGCCAGTGTTTCAGTTTGGGCAGAACAAAACGAGCTGTTGCAGTTAGGGGAGGAGTACAGGGATGGTGCCAGGTTTCAGCAGTGCTGCAGTGCGGGGCGGAGCAAGGGCTGGTGAGTAAGGACCTCTCTTAGGCGACGGGCGTCTGCAGAGCTCGGGTGCTTTTTGGGGATGGAAAACCTGAATGTACAGATACGTAGGCGGGAGAGGATCTGGTACAGGAAGGACAGCTGAAAAGGGAAAGAGGTGAATTTAAGAAGCAAAACCTGCAAGTATAAATAGTGATTCAGGGTGAGTGGGGGAGGTTGTCTGGGTGTGTTTGGAGATAAGGATTGTTGGTATAATTGTGTCTAATTATACCTTGAGTGAGGGGTGTAAAGACACGGAAGATGTTTACCACGGCGGGGGTGGGGGGAGTACTAATTAAGGCAGAGGCTGAGAGAGAAAAGCCTAGACTTTATTTTTACAACAGCACGATGCAAGTTTTAACTTGAAAACTGGCCTCCCTGCTGGGCTGCTTTTAGGAAGCTTGAGTGGCAGGAGACACACATGCAGATACACTAGAGACTTTCCCCAGCATTTTTCATCAAAAATGTTGCAGTAGCTGAAAATCCAAAGCTGTTAAAAGTTGTCTAGCCAGGCATGGTGGCTCACGCCTGTAACCCCAGCACTCGGGAGGCTGAGGCAGGTGGATTGTTGCGAATCCGAGACCAGCCTGAGCTACAAAGTGAGCTCAAGGCCAGCCTGAACTGCATAGCGAGACCCTGTCTCAAAAAGAAAAAAGTTGTCTTTATGTAAAGATTGTCACTGAATAAAAACAAACACTGCACAGCCACTCGTTGTGGCTGTGTTTTCTGAGCCGTTTGCAGCAGAAAGGGAAAGTGGCTTTGTCTCTTTGTTTGGCAGACTAGGATCCAACCCAGTCTGGCCCCTCGCCCCTCTCACCCCTCTGCCCTTTGTCCTGGCCCTGCGAGAGGCAGCCTTCACAGTGAGCTCCCACATGAAGTGATTGTGCTTTCACACTCAGGTGTATTTCCAGTGTTGTTTAATTACTCTTTGCAAAACCAAAAGTCAGGTCACTGCTTATGTAGTTTTTTTGTTCCATAAGCATTTATTCAAGCATTTATGTGGAAGTTGACTGTGTAAAACCCGAATGATGAGGTTGTGTAGGGAGCACAGAGTTGCAGAAGTTTCATCCTATGAGTGTAAACCAGTAAGCAGTCAGATGCCTGCAGTGAGTGTCTCACAAGGGGAAGAGATGCGTTAGTCTTTGCTGTCGGTTGCTAGTGAGAAGTGTTCTTGCTCTAGGCCTCACTGATTTCACTTTTTATTTTTAGAAAACAAACTCAGTGAAGCTTCTGGAGGTCGGGCTGAAAATGGCCAACGAAGTGACTTGGAGGAGGACAATGAAGTGGGCGGAGCGGAAAACGGGGCCATTGGAGCCGTTCCCGTGGATGAGAACCTTTTTACCGGGGAAGATCTAGACGAGTTAGAAGAAGAATTAAACACACTCGATTTAGAAGAATGACACCAGACAAGTCAAGGAAGAGTTAAGTCAGCTCAGCCCAAGTTGAAATGGACTACATTCATTTTTTCACCTAGAATCAACAGGATGTTCATTTTTCATGCTGATTCTGGAGGGTTTGTTCTCCTCCAAAAAAGGAATATTCTCCTTGCGTCTTCTCATCTGACTTTGGCTACATCTCATAGTAAGTTTATAGTAGTTCATGATGAATTGAAATATAAAGGTCATTGCAGAAAATGATTGTTGTAACTGTCCACTCAAGTAGGAAGTATAACTGCTTTTCCAACTTTTGGTTTTCATTGGGCATGTGTTAGTATCAACAACATAAATCTGCACTTAAAATACCCTTAATTTGATGCAGTTTTCAAAGAGTGATTTCCTTTCCTTTGTATTTATATGGTTTAAAGACTGCCTAGAATGTGAGCACTGTGCTTTATAAAGGAAACTGCACATGCAGATTCGGTATTGTGTATCTTTGGACAATTTGATGGACATTTAAATGGAACATGAACCCAACGGGATCAACTACAGTGCCCTGTGTTTTCCCTCTTCTTTTTTGCCAATAAAGTTGTAAATAAAGAACATCATACATTAAAACCTAAGTGTGAGCGGTTCTTGTTTTCTCTGAAAACACTCTTTAACACTTCGAGCCTGAAGGTATTAACTATCTGTGATAGTGTCACATAAAGCAGGTATTAACGGGTTTTCTTATTGAACCATGTGGACCATTAACAGCACTAACAGTGAGTTTAATAACTAATTTTTAGCTTCCAGAAAAGAATGCAGGTAGCGTTAAATGAAAGAGTAATTTTAAATATTTAATTATTTTAAAAATTTAAATATCACCTACAGTCGAACCAGTTACTGATATGGGATCTTTGAGCTCTGTGGTGTTACAGTAGTACATACGAAAGTTTTGTTTTGTTTTGGGGAGTGCAAACAAATTTACCAGAAAATTTGGATGAAGGTCTTTGCCATTTAAGTACCCTGAAAAACTAGATTAAGACATTTTTAATTGGATGCAGTTTATTAATGACATTGTTAGTGGTTATACAACTTTTTACCAGTGCTGCATTGTGTTCTTCAAACAAGTGCTGCATCGTTATTTTGCAAATATAAATGAATGTTTAAGGCAGCGAAAGTAATGACAGCTGTACAGTGTCAGGTAACCTGGGCCCTGATTTTCATTCTGCCTCAGATGAATTGTATGATTTTTAAATCCAAACTTTTGTTTCCTTATTTGCATCTAAAAGTTAAGTGCTTCTAAATTAAATAGCTGAAGCAAACCTGATTTTAAATATTACCAAGTGATAACATCAGAGTTACTTTCTAGCTGTTCAATACTAACACTATCATTAACATTTCTATCAAATGAAACATTACAAGCCAAGTTTATTACCCATCTACATTGTAATAAATACTTCATATTAAAAATGCTTCTTGAGTTTTATAGTTTAGCCATGAAAGATGTTTTCCATTCTTTTTGTGGAAAACTTTAACTTTATTGCACTATTTCCAAACATTTTCATGATTATCTAAACTACTTGAGTCTTTTAAAAGCTATAACCCATGCTGTCGATTTTTTTTTTTACCATTTTTGGAACCATTTTAAAATTTTTTTTCTAAGAAATTATAAGTAAAAGTTAGATTCCATTGTTATAAATTCTAAGTTGTTGGCCTTTTAAAATTTTTCTTCCCTATATAAGAACTATATAGACAAAAATATACTAAAGACTTTTAGGTATTTAAATCATTACTAAAACAGTATAGCAAGTGAGTCATTCATTTATCTGATGGCTTCCTTCATCATAAAAGACATACTCAGAAAATACGGAAGCATCTCATCAGAAAATTAAACTGCAAAATTAAATCTGCTTCTAAATTACAGTTTATTTTAGGGGCCAATAGAAATAATTGTTTAATATTGTAGTGCTTCACATGTCTAGATATATCTCTGCAAGAATTTCTCTGAGGTGTGTACTTTAAAATTTATTTAATTTTTGTTGGGGATTTAGCTCAGCGGCTCAAGCGCTTGCCTGGTAAGTGCAAAGTTGTGAGTTCAAACCTCGGTACAAAAAAATTTTTTTTTAATTTTTGTATTCATGGTACAGTTCTGTATTAGTATACTTAATATGAAATGGACTAAGTTTTTTTTTTTCACACCCATTTATACAAACCGTTAATTTTAAATGATTTTTCTCTTAGATTTGTTTTTTGTGTAATTCCTACTAAGATTATTTCTCTAGAGCACATTGGAGGCTGAGGAAGGATTGCAAATTCAAGTCCCACTTGGATAACTTAGTAAGACCCTGCTTCAAAATAAAAAGAGCTGGGGGTGTAGCTCAATGTGAAGACCCTGAGTTCAATCCTGAATACTGCAAAATAAACAGAAGTGTGTGTGTGTGTAAAATTAATTTCAGTATTATAACTTAGCTTCACTTAAAATGTCTGTGGTTTATGAAATCAGAAACTTGTGATGTAACCTTTCTACCAAAGAAATGTGGCTTTGTACTTAACCTATTTATATTCTGTGAAACATAATCGTTTTCCACAAACACAAGAGCTTTTTCTCCTGTCTGTGAGAGCTCAGCATACATCATTTCTGTATCCTGAACTCAACTATTACAGCCATCGTGATTGAATGTTTGCCAGAATCTGACTAAACAGTTACATGGTGAATTTTACATGATCTGTCAGACATGGACTGATGCAAATCATGCAATTGTAGTTTTAATATTTGAACTAGTTTGAATATTTGAATTATTCAGCTCTGATCATTAGGCGATGGGGCATGTGATAGGAATGCAGCAGAGCATCAGGCGGGAGTTGCCGTCCCAGCACTCAGGGTAGACACAGGAAGTGGGGCAGCTTGGAGGGGTAACCTGAGGCGCCACTGTGTAAATTCACCTCCTGGTGGGAACAGGGAACTTTGCCTGCAGTTGAAGCGTCACTGGCTCTGTGAAGTGCAGGACTGGTCCTGATGCGGACACCCTGTTCCACCCCCACTGCAGTTCCTGCTGTGCACACTCAGGTCCTTGTTTCTGGGAATGCATTTCAGGTCTTAGCAGATGAGGGGAACTACTCCAATCTGTGTGTGGAGTTTCTAAGGCATATGTTCTATTAATGTAACGATGCTTTCTGAATAGTGATGGCCAGCCCCTCCTCAGTCAGTAGAAATTAACTGGAAGCTAAACTTTAATTAGAATTTAGCAACACTGATATACCCTGCAAATTTTTATAATCTTCAGAAGCAAACCTGAGTGAAATGTCAAAAAAACTATTTTTTTGTGTTCTTCCCCTTTTTTTTAAATGTTACTTGTTTGCATTTGTTAAAATGGAGAGAAAAGGTGGATTTGTTGTCATTGACTAAGTTAGTAGATGCTTTGTACTTTCTTACACAGAAGAGCCTTGTTTTGGGCAGTCTAGATAGGGGTGAACTGACACAGTTTAAGATGTGGTCATGATCACCAAGAGATTTAAGTTTACATTGTTTGAAGGGGAAATCACAATTGTGCAAGACAAAAGTAATACCTGACCGTTAACAGGGATACTTTTATAGGCTACAGGCAAACTTTTCAGTTATTTTGCTCTTGGGTTTTTAGTTGTTGTGGGGGGGGGTGTTTTTAAAATAAAGATGTCCTTTGAAAAATTTTGTGATGTAAATTTTTCAGGCCAGGGTAGTTATTTTGTGCCTGATCTCTAGAGAGTTACAATTCTGATTTGCAAAAAGATGTCAGTAAAATTACTCCCCAGGGTGGAGATGCTGCTCAGTGGCAGAGCTCTTGCCTTATACGCACAAGGCCCTGGGTTCAGTTCCCAGCACCACGGGAAAAAAAAATTTAAAAAAAATAGTCCTCATGGGGCTTAAGCACAAGGAGTTAAGTGTCCTTAATTCTGCCTAATTAGCTCTCATACTTTATTCAAAAGACCGTAAATACTTAGCATTTTTCTTCCCAGTTAATCTGGGAAAAAGAATGCGTCATAGAAAATACTTAACTGAAAGTGTGGCATAATATCAAAATTGTGTGGCTTCTTTCATGATTGTCTATTATTGTATGTTGTATTATTTTGCTTAAAATGAGAGAAGTTCCATGTGGAAGTAATAGAACCCACCATATAAGGGATGTTTATCCTTGAATTTGTACTCAAGGCTGATTAGATAGTGGAAGTAAACACCTTTGTAACTGATCCTTTTTTGAAAGTTAATTTTGTGACTGCCAAGCTGGCTTAATTTATGAAGACCTGTAGCCTGTCACACCTAGTTTCACAGTAGTGGCTTACTCCACAAAGACTCTTTCCTTCTGAGACACTGTGCCTGCACATCTTGGACCTATTACCTATCACAGAAGAAAAAGTAAAAATTTAATTAACTTTCTTCTCAGTTTATTTGTAATTAACAAGTAGTAGTTGTGTATAGCTGCAGTTAATTAACTTTTTTATGCGTCAACTCATTTTCCACCACAACAGGGAAGACATTTAATCATTGGTAACATCAGTTTCCTGATGGAAAAAGTAGAGCTGAAAAACAACCACATGGTTAGTGCTTTAGAAGTCAAATGAAGTTGAAATCTTTGTATGCCTGAGTTCCAGCTCTAAGAGTCTTAAATACCTGATGTACGGTCTCAGTGCTTGTTCTTCCCGGACGGAATTGGATGGCGTGAATGTTTCCAAAGATCATCCATCTTTTTCATGTCTTCTCTTTGATAGTTGAAGATCAAAAGACCAAATGCAGAATTGACTGTCAGAGCATGTCCAGAGGCAAACAGTAAAAGCAGAGGGGAAAAATTGAAATGAGCCAGTAGGACTGCAGGGGCGTGGACAGCGTACACACACCGCTAACACGTTTATTCTTGCACACTGCTGCTGGCAGGTTTATTCTTGAACTGAGCTTTTTCTGTCTGATTTAACTGCAGAAGTAGGTGAGTGTTCTTACTGCCTGGGGAAGTGAAACTAGGCCCTTCCATGAAAAATAAAACAGTATTTTACCATTTATTGTGCAGTGATGTTCTCTTGGAGGTTGGGGCCACAGTTTTAAGTAAAACAAATTTTCTTCTTTAAAATGTGAGCTTATGTAGTGAGCAATTAAGATAAAAAGGTGTTTAATCCAAGTTTCAGAGTTATATGTGTATATTCAGCATTTATGTTATCACTCAGTTCCTCTGATAAAATCGAATAGGTTCTCATATTCTCATATAGCTTAACTAAACTTTAACCACTTTACTAATGTGTAGTTGACATGAAGAAAGATTCTTGACAAATATATGTACCTCAGCACCCTAGGCTGGCTCACAGCTTTGTAATTTTACATGAATGGAATCGTATGTATATTCATTCACTCAGCATAGTTATTTTGAAGATCTACTTATGTTATTGCAGGTATAGTCCATTCCTCTCAGTTACTAAGCTGTCCTTTTTGTGCAGATAAAATACAGCTTGTTTTCCCAGTCACAAAGGCTGGTTCCCAGCTTTCAGTTATTACAAACAAAGTTGTGTGAACTTGTACATGTTTTTGTATGGACATGTGGTTTCATTTCTTGTGAATAAATAGTAAGTGTGGAATGTCTGGCTCATATGCTTTAAATTTTTAAGAAATTTCCACAACATTTTCCAAAGAAGTTATATCATTTTATATTCCCAGCTGCACTTTATAAAAGTGGCAGTTAACATTCTCACTTAAGTCTTGCTGTGATCTGTTTGATTTTCTTTTTTTTTTTGGCATGTGGTAAACAATCTAATTGACCAATTTATGACCACTATTTGTTAAAAAATCTTAATTTCCACAAAATTCTCTTTGCACCTTTGTGGACAGTCAGCTACCATCAATCAGTTCAATTCTGTTTGACCTCTCCCCTTTTCATCTGTCTTTGCTCTACTACCATTCTGTTTTAGTGACAAGCTTTCTATTACTCTAGTATTGAGGTCAGTTTGAATAAATGTCAGCTGTGTTGCTGTTTTCAGCGTTGCTTTGTTTATTCTACCTTTGCATTTTCACTGCATTTTAGAACCACCATGTTGGTACCTACTGAAGAAAAGTGGAAGTTTTATTTGGCTAGCATTAAATCCATGGATCACATTTGTAGAGAATTAACATCTCAGTAAATATTGCATCTTCTGACCAGTATATTTTTCTATGTCTTTTTAATTAGCAATGTTTGGTAGTTTTCAGTATGTTAAGTCTTATACATCTTTTGTCCAGTTTATCTTTAATTATTTGATATTTTTTATCCTTTTGTAAGCAGTTATTTGTCTGTAGTTCACTGCCAATGTACAGATATACAGTTGACTTTTTACATGTTGATTCAATAAACTCAAGTAGCAGCCTTTTGTCCGTGTCACAGGCTTCTGCAGTGTCATTTGGTTTTTGCAGTGTCTGATCCTTGTATCAGCATAATGCTGTCCTAATAGACAACTTTCATTTTTCTGGAAGGTAGTGTGTACATCATCATTTCTTGTGTAATATTTGGTAGAATTCACCAGTGAAACCATCTGGTCCTGGAAGCCCTTTAGGAGAAGGTTTTTGATTACAGGTTCATTATCTTCAGTAGAAATGGAGCTGTCAGGTGATTTCTTCCTGAGTAAGCTGTGCTGGCTTGTGTCTTGCAAGGAGGGTGTGCACTGTGAGTTGTTAAATGTGCATAAAATTTGGTCCTATTTTTCCCTTATCCTTTGATTTATCTTTAGTTTTTGTAGTGATGCCACTTTTCTCATTTAAATTATAGTAATTTGAGTCTTTTTCTTACTTGGGTCAGACTTGAGGTTTTGTCAACTTTTTTATTATTCCACAGATCTAGCTTTTGGTTTATTCTGTCACTACTGTTTTCTGTTTCCTTGCTATCCGTGCTAAGTTTGTTTCCTCTGCTTACATAGGGATTACTTTGCTCTTTTTAGTTTCTTAACATGGCAGGTGGAGATTCCAATCTTTCACTTTTCTGATACAGGCACTGAGCACTGTCAGACTCCTGGCTGGGTCCTCGGAGGCCCTCATGTCTACCTGAATGGCATGTTTTTCATTAGTGTTACTCTTTTTAGAAAATGCACTTATGAAGAATAACTTGGCTAATAGGGTGTTCATATTGTGAATTAAACATGTAAGATAGCCTAAAAACAATAATCGGATTTTTCTTTTAAGATCCTTCACCGTCAACATGTATAACGTTTGAAGCAGTTGAGTAAAAATTCTTTTACACACGCATGCAGTATGAAATACTAAAATCTCATGAAAACAACCCAGGTGTGATACAAACATCAAGCACTTGAGGGAAGGATGTAGGTGCGGCTTGATGATAATGTCATATGTTTGGCACACACAGGGTCCTGGGTTCGATCCTATCACCAGAGAGGGACTTCAAAGAAAGCTGCTAGAGGTCTGCTGAGTTGGTCAAAGACTGATCTTGCACATGGCCTTTGAATCCACTGTCATGAAGACATATCGGTTATTTAAATTAAGTCTACAAAATGAGATTCCCTCAAATTGCTGCTTTCTTTCTCCAAGTGTTTTTAGGTAAAAGTTATAGCAAATAGTAACAAAGCATTAAAAACCTCATAGAGTCTTATAGAAGCTAAAATATTTAGTGATTACCTCCAAAACATTAGAAACACAGCCGTGCATTGCCCAATGGCAGGAATGTGTTCTGGGAAACGCGTAGTCGGCAGTTTCGCCATCAGTGGAGTCTCTCACCGTGTCATCCTAGTGTAAGCACAGATCACGAGGCTGCCGGTGGCCTGCCTCAACGTACTGCTTCACAGTAAGCTTTGCAAGTAAACTGTATGCTTTAAAATAACGGAAAGCTGCAGTAACCACCTCAGTCAGTAAGGTGATGTCTTATCATTATCTAAAGTGTTGCATACTGCCATGCATAACCGTGCTGTATTTTTATGCAGTCATCAGCACAGTAGGTTTTTTTGCACCAGCATTGCCTTAATCGTGGGGTGCCTTGTTTCCTAACCTTACCACAGCTCCGATGACATTAGTGATAGGAATTGTCGGCTCCGTTACGATCTGCAAGGATCACCATCATATATGGAAAAGTACTTTGAAGTCATAATAACCTTTAGTTGAGGATCTAAACTTTTAGAACTGGGCCGTAGAAATTCAGGAACATAGGCTGACGTCTTGTTTCGCCTCTGCCTCTGAACACATCATTGATGGAATCAGCTGGATGGAAAAAGGAAAAACGGCTTCACATCTATGTAGACTGATAGGTGTTAGACATACCCCGAGTAAAGCCTCATGAAGATTTTTACTGCTACCAATATTGAAGTCCATTTTCAGAAAAGCAAATAACACCTTTAATGCTGCCAACACATCTGGCAAGATTCTAGCCAGTCATTGATTGTTCCTGAACCTGCTTCACCATCAGTTTCTCATGGTGACCGTATTAAAGTGTCCATGTACATTCGTGAAGCCCAGCGTCAACCTGGAAAAGTGGGTCATGCTGATGAGTAATGAATTGCACATCTTGCAGCCTCCCACAATCGCCTGAATTCATTTGCCAATATTGGCAGAGAATCTGAATTCTTAACTGGATAGATTATGTAGTTCTCTTCCAAGCAGGTATTACAAACACACTGTCTGCTTTCCAGAGTCGTAGCTGAACTGTGTTGTGTCTTTTCGACAGTAACTTAAGGTTTGGAATGTATTGAAACTGCTTAAAAATTCATAATCCTGCTCTGTTTTTTTCCTCCATAAATTTACTGCCACACCAGTGGACTGTACCATTTAATTTAAGATATAAGGATAAATATGTGGACTATGTTTAAACTATTTTTTCAGCCAGGCATGGTGGCATATGCCTGTAATCCCAGAATTTAGGAGGCTGAGGCAAGATCTCCGTGAGTTCGAGGTACTATATTATCACATTGTTTTGTTTTGTTTTGTTTTTTGTTTTTTTGTTTTTCTTTTAATTGTTTTTCCACCTACTCCTAGCCTCCCAATTTCAGCATTCTCAAATCCTTCCTATCCTTGACTATCTTGAAGAAACATTCCTATAAAGGCTTGACAGACTCACATAACTATGCATGTGTCTTTCTGCCTCCTTCATGTGCATTTAACTCCCATAATGCAATGCTGTTTGCTTGAGGCCAGAAACTGTTGCCCTGGGTGCCCTGGGCATTATGCTGTGCACTATGATAATTTTATTATTGAAAGCCTTATTAAAAGGTTCATTCCTTTGAAAATAAGACTCTGAGACCTAGGAGATTCTTGGTCAAACATTCCACATGCAGCCATGGTAAGGAGGTCATGATATTCTGTTGAGTATTTCATAAAGGTGAGTGTGACAGTCACAGTGTAGCCGTCGTGGCTTTCACCGCCGTGGCCCTGCCACCTTCTCCACGATGTCTTCCATCTTGCTTTTTTCCTTTTATTAGGGCCAAACTTGTTCTGCAGCGGCAGTTTCTCCCTCACTGTTCACTTTTACTTTTTCAAATACACTACCTCTGCTTTAAAAAAAAAAGGATTGTATTGTTAAAGTATCAGTGTGTGTATATATATATTCCTTTTAGTAAAAGATTTAGAAATTACTGACCTGTTAACAGATATCTTTGGTTTGTAATAGGGAGTGGGTATAATCACAAAGAATCTTGGCTTTCAGGTTGTTGAGATTATTTTCAGGGGTTTTTAATTACAAAAATAACATCAAATGTATAATGTTAACTACTTCTAAATACACAGTTCAATAAAGTCTATTCGCCTTGGGGTGTAACAAATCTCAAGAACTTTTTCATCTTGAAAACTTGAAACTATTAAACACCAATCCCCTCTTCTTCCTCTAGCCATTGGGAACCAGCTTTCTAGCTTATATCTATGGTTTTAACTACTTTAGCTAATTCACGTGAGTAGAACTATGTAATTGTCCTTTTATGACTGGCTTATTTTACTAATTTCCTCGAAGTTTATGTATGTCATATGTTATATTTGCTGTATTTTCTTTTTTATCCAATCATCATGTCAGGGGACATTTGGTGGCTATGTCTTTGCAACTGTGACTGTCACAGTGAACATGGGTGTGCCAATATGTTAGCTTCCCTGTTGCTGGACACATTACCTGACACCACAGTGGAAAAACAGGAGAGATTTAATTTGACTCATGGTTCAAATGATTCAGCTCCTGGTCAACTGGCTCCAAGACAGAAACACCATGGCAGAAGAAGCAGTATTTAAAAAATGAAAACAAAACCCACCAAGTCCTGTAATATAGATACCCAGTTAATATTTTTTGTTATGATTTTTTTGACTCAACATTAACATCATCATTAAAATGTATGTACTTAAAAACTGTATGAATATCACTCTAAAAGTTGAACAGTTTCCCCTTCCTAGGTCTGTGCCTGGGTTACTGAAGTATTTACACACAGTACATATACATGGTACATGAGTATTTGTGTGGTGGCAAAGTAAATATTTATATTACATTTTACTGTAAATGCTTTACAAACTGAAGCTATTAATTAGTGGATAATTAAAATGAAAATACTGTGACATTTATTTGGATTTTGTTAACTATTAAGTTCAGCTTTGATTTTTCCTGGCTTGGGGTACAGACCTAGGAAGCTGAGGAAAAGTGACAGTCCTGTGTAGACACAGGTGTCCTGATGATGCTGACAGTGGCAGTGATGGTCAGGACAGCAGATTATATCTCTTGAGCACTTCCTGTGTCCCAGCATCATGCTGAGTTCTTTCTGTACCAGGCTGTGTGGTTTCCATGACAACCCAGTGGCTGGTTCCATCTTAAGAGGCGCAGCTTCATAAAGAAAGGCTAGGTCACTGGCGTGTGCCCTTGAAGGGGATAGTGGAACCCGGCCCAACCTCTCTCTCCTTTGTCTACATCCTGACCTCCACGAGATGAGCAGCTCTGATCCCCCAAGCCCTCCCACAGTGATACTCTGCCTTGCCCCGGGGCCAGGCAACCCAGGACTGACATTGTGAGCTGAAAGAAATCTTCCCTCCCCTGAAATTTGTTTATTACAGCAATGGAAAGCTGCCTAATGCAGTCTCATTTTTCCTGAAAATGTACAGAATTCAAATCCCAGTTAGTCTTCAGTGCTTTGCTAAGAGCTTTGTTTTAGCGGGAGCTCTTTACTTCTCACCCTAGCTAGTGGACTGTGGAGCTATTGTGACCACCGGCATAAAAGTCAACATCACTGGGATTTAATTGGAAGAATGCATGACTTTGTTCGACTGCTCGCTTCAGGATAGTAGATCTGCAGGCTGTGTTAATTGGACCAGGGCACAACAGACTCATTCAAAATGAATAAATACTGACCTCTGTGACCAAAAGGATTGTGCAATTCCAGTAAACTCCTAAAGCAAACGGGGTGGCCGCCGAATCCATTTGTCATGTTGCTGTATCTGCTCATGCTTCTCAGTGAGACAGCCTCTAGCAGCTCTCACAACTTTTACCCTTTAGGACCTGAAAATGATCAAAGCGACCCCACTAATAATACCTTGTTGGGCGTAGGATCAGCTGTGTGATGCTAACCTGCCTGCTTCACCTGAGTTTTTTAGATTCTCCTAAGACTTAAAAACAAGAGAAGCCTACATTTTGGTCTTTATATAAGGTTGGCACTTGAGAACCGGGTGCTACAGGAGATAGTACTGGGGAATAACAGTAACGTCTCTTCCTAGGGCTTTTTCCTCAGGTGGTTCATGTGTTGTGTGCCAAAGAGCTGGTTGGATCCCGCATAAAGTGACCTGTGGCTGACAAGTCCCTGCTGCCTACTGGGCTCTCAATGCTGCAGAAATGGTAACACTAGCGCTCAGGTTCAAACACAACAGCTAAGTGAATTCTGTTGATGGTGTTACGCCCTAAGAGGAGCAGACTTGATTCCCTAAGGCTGCTGTTGCCCCTACTTACACATCCCACATGACCCAGCTCCTGCCCATTCTTAATGAGTGCCTCAGCAATAACTTTCAAACGTAATTTTATTAATAACATCTCGCTCTGACATGCTTGTAGCTTGATAGACAATAGTGCATACATAGAACATAAGTCAGCTAAGATTAACCACCTTGACCCAATTCTCTTACATCTCTTGATTTAGAGAACGGCAAAAAAAATAAACAATATGGATTAATTGACTTAACACAAAGGACAATTTTGAAGCAAAGAAATAAGCTATAGATGTCCAGTATTAATTTTACTCTTGATCGATTTTACATAGTCAACATGAAAAGGGAAACCACTTATTTTCAGAGTTTAACCTAATTTGAAGCAAAGTCCTACTAACTGTTTAGGTGTTTGAATTATTACCTTAGGTTCTTGTTTCTGAAATATAAGCAAATGTAATCCGCCCCATGGAGAAGCCTTCCTGAAGCTGAACCTCCAGGAGCCCGGCGGGGCAGGGCGCATGCAGCAGTGCAGGCAGAAGGGCCCGCTGGCTCACAAGTGCAGATCCACAGCCAGCGTGTCGTGTGCCCCCGCCCCCCGACAGCCGTGTGGTCCTCTTTTTGCCAAGTACGTCTCTCATCTGCAGATGGAGAGGTGTGGTCCATTTGGACTGGGATAAACCTTTGCTCGGAATCTATCTGCTGTGACACTAGAAAATGAAAGCTAAGACTTTCGTGGCCCCAAACAATGGAGACTAACTCAAGGTGCAAACGCATGAGAGAGCAGAAAAAAATTTTAAAAAGTAAGAGAAGTGATGCATACACAGACCAAAGCACGCTCTCTGCACAGCGCCAAGTGTTGCATGAAGCTGAGGATCTTTCCAGCAACCAGACAATTAAACATGAAACCTAAAGGGAAAATGTGTATCTCAAATTAAAAGACCTAGAAGATCAATGATAAACCTCAAATGCAGCTGTTTCAACAAACAGTCGGAATGGATTCAGAAGAATTATAAGGAAGAAAATTACATCTATTTCTAAGTAGCTCTAAGAACTGAGAACATGGGAAGTATTTTGGCACTGGTGTAAATAATAGCATGCAAGACATTCATTGGGAAGATAAAGGATTAAATTGGCTATACAGAGAATGGAGAAAATATCCTACTCTTATTTCAGTTTGTTTCCCTTGCTCCATGGAGGAGGTGAGGTCACTGACTTTTACATCACTTTGCCTGAGATGCAGCTCATCCCAAATAGCTCTGCACTGCCCGGGAGCTCACAAAGGAAGAGTCCCTCAAGGGTTTCTAGAGGCTCCAAGCCAATTCTGAGCACACCACGCTGCCTTTGTTCAGGGTACCCAGCAGAGTTTGCAGGACAGACAGGCACTTAATAAATTACATGCACTTGCATGAATGGATTAGTTTTTTTTTCTGTTATTTTTAAGACTAATCTCTGCTGGAACAAATACTGTATGAAATTATCTTTCTTGCAAAGGCTTCTAAAGTGATATACTTTAAACTATAGTGTAAAAAGGAATCATCATGATTTTACACTATTTCAAATTCCTTTGCCCAGTGAAAAGCAAATTTAGGGAGACCCTTAAATCTCTTCTATTGTGTTGTTCCTGTTGTTTGCTTGCTTTTGAAACAGGGTCTCAGTATGTAGTAGTTTAGTCTTGCTTTGAACTCACCATGTAGCTCAGGCTGGCCTTGAACTCGCTGTGGTCTTCCTGCCTCTGACTCCCAAGTGCTGGGATTACAGGGCTGTGCACAATAGCCCCTTATTTTTGATACTAAATTTCATTGCATCTGGCAAGAATCGTTGAGCTACTGCATTCGATTTATAGTTGGCTCCTACCCCTCACTGTATCCTGGGTTCCGGGGAAGGGACAGGCTATGGTGACCCTGTGTGGTAACATTTTATCATCAGTACAAGTGCTGACGGGAAATGTCTTCACTTCCTCATACTTTCAGGAGCCCCGAGTTCCCAGCTTTCACACTGGATGGAAAGGATACAGCCACATATCATCACCCTTGACATTTGCAGACTGAAAAGAACTCTTTTCTTCCACTTGGTTTCTGGCTTCGCTCACTGACTCCAAAAACAGATTTACTTGTTGCAGAGAGATTTAAAGACCAAACCCAGCATGTTGAAAAAAAGCAAAAGAATGGGCCGGGACTTACAGCCTGAGTTAAAACAGAGTCTGGCTGTCGGCTGCATAGCTGGGTGACCTTCACCTCCTGCCCTTCCTCATCCATCAAACCGGGAGAAACAGATTCACCCTGGGGATGCTGAGTTTTGAAGAAGAAAATGTATAGGAAGCACTTAGCAATAAAGGCCAACTGTTGGAATGTCAAATCCCTCTCCTTTTTCTGTTTCCTCTTTTCTCTCCTCCCCAGGTTGTACTACACAATCATGTTCCCAGATGAAAAGATTAAGCTATATTTTTCTCCATCTTTTACTCAGATAAATGACATTTCCAATACTAATCATTATACAACTCACAATATCAGGATAATAATAAACTATGATTAAAATATACCAGTCTAACTGGATGTGTTAGCACACACTTGTTGTAATCCCAGCACCTGGGAGGCTGAGACAGGAGGATCACTGTGTGTTCAAGGCCAGCCTGGGCTACATAGTGAGTTCAAGGGTAGGCTGGTCTACAGAGTGAAACCTTATCTCCGGAAATATATAAATAAAATGAAATGTGTTAGTTAATAATATTGTTCATGAACATTGCTTTCTAAGTTTTTTTTTAACAACAAAATTTATTCTGTGATCATGAGTTTCTTTCTTTTTTCTTTCATGGGCAAAATAAAATTTCATAACAAAATAATAGTAGAATAACAGTAGTCAATACACTCCATATTGTTATCTTCAAAGCAGTTACTCAGAATACAAAATAAGAACATAAAAAATTCTCCAAATGATATTAGCACAAACTTTTCTTTTCAATGAACTAAGACAAACTAGTAGTATAACTATGTGGGGTTTTTGTTTCCACTTTTCCCTTCCTCCTTTTCCCTTTTCCCCCACCCTAGTTCCTCGTCCTTTTGAGCAATTTTGTCCCATTTCACAATATCTGTTTTACCTTTTGGTCCTTATTTTCTCTCACTTTCTCACACAACAAGGATGTGCACTATCACCACTCCTATTTCATACAGTTCTGGAAACATTAGCCAGAGCAATTAGACAAGAGAAAGAAATAAAAGGAATAAGAATAGGAAAGGAAGAAGAGAAATTACCATTTGTGGATGACATGATACTCCACACAGAAGACACCCAAAACTCCACCAGAAGACTTCTAGGTTTAATAACCAAGTTAAGTAGCACACTCAACACTCAAAAATCAATTCTGTACACAAATAAGAAACTCACTGAGAGAGAAATTAGGGAAACAACACTTTTCACAACACCATCCAAAAAATGACGAAATACTTAGGACTCAACCTGGCAAAGGAAATAAAAGATCTTTATGTTGAAAATTACAGTGCTCTAAAACAGGAGATCCAAGAGGATATCAGAAAATGGAAAGATATCCCTTGCTCATGGATAGGAAGAACCGATGCTGTGAAAATGGCCAAGCTCCCAAAACTGTTCTACAGATTCAGCACAATCTCAATCAAAATACCATTATCACACCTCAGAAACCTAAAGAAAACATTCCTAAAATTCATTCGGAACCAGAAGAGACCCAGAATAGCAAAAGTAATTGTGAGCAACCAAGGCAAGTTCAGGGCACCACGATCCCTGACTTGAAATTGTACTCCACATTGTTTGACTAACTTTCCCTTCTTATGATAAAGTTGCCCCTGCCTCAATCCCTGGCCCCCCAGTCTGCTGTCATTTTACTAGGCTAGACTATGACTGCATTTTATCTTTTTTCTTAGTAGTGTGGGTGTTTGTTTTTGTTTTTGTCTTTTTTGTGCTAGAGTTTACAGTACATATTGACAACTAACCCAAGTCCACTTTCAAATAGCACTATCCCACTTCACTACCTCACAGTAACAAAATCATCCCAACCCATCCCAGCCCTTGAATCAGTTCTGCCTTTAACTCTACATAAGCACATGTGAATGTAAACATTGTACACATTCTTGATTAAATACAGTGATATTGTTAGGAGTTTAGACAAATTTATCAGATCAATTAAGAATAAGAAACAAGTTATTTTAACTTTCTTACTGCAGTGTTTTTGACTTCTAGAGTTTTAAAATTTATTTTAATTTCTCCCTCTGCTTATATTGTCCATCTGTTTCTCTATGCTATCCAATCTACTTTATCCAAAATCTCTCACCATATTAATCATATTATTTAAATTCCTGGTCTGGTAATTCCAGCATCCCTGACATGTCTGGGTCTAGTTCTGGTGTTTGTTTTATCTCTTTAAACTGTTAAGCTGTTGTTTTGCTTCAGCCTTTTCACGTGTTTCATGATTTATTTTTTCTTGATAGCTGGATAGGACGTCCTAAGTAAAGGGAACTTTATTAAAGCGGCCTTTCAAGACCTCAAGCGATTGGGTTAGAAAGGCGTAGTACCAGCCAATCCACCAGTCAGGTCTCAGCCTCCCGGAAAGCCTGCTCTCTGGGCCGTGGATTTCACCAGTGCTGCTCAGGTGTCCCCCAAGATGGGACAGGATGGATAGAGATCGAGTCAGTTGTTGCTTTCTC
This sequence comes from Hydrochoerus hydrochaeris, assembly GCA_004027455.1. Taxonomy (NCBI): domain Eukaryota; kingdom Metazoa; phylum Chordata; class Mammalia; order Rodentia; family Hydrochaeridae; genus Hydrochoerus; species Hydrochoerus hydrochaeris. Next base: position 203,545 of record PVLA01000938.1, read on the forward strand.
AGAGGTCAGTTATGCTTTGATAAAACCCCAGCAGTCTAAGCTTGGGTAAAACAATTTGAAGTCAAAATGTGAAGACTACAATTTCCTGCCAAACTTCAAAACCTTCGTCCTTTCCCTGCCAGAAACATGAGGATATTTTTCTCCTTTATGCATTATTAAAGAGGTAAAACTTTCAGAACTGTGGGGTCTGCACCTCCCTGCAGGTCCCCAGGGAGTCTCCAGCTATCAGACTCACCCTCTCTGAACCTGCAGGGGTCCCACAGCTGGATGCTGAGGTTTCCCTGCAGCCGCTGGTTCCCAGAGTTTCTGCTCTGGTTACTCAGGGTTCTCTGCATTTCTTTGTCTGCCGCTCCAATTTGGGGGGCAGCCCTCGGTCCCGTGACTGCACTGCTCTGAGGGACCTGTTGATGTTTCAGTTTGTTCTACTTTTCTTACTTGACAGAATGGAGCGAAGACTTCCAAGCTTAGAATGGAAACCAGAAATCCTTGTAAGACTGGCGATATCAGAGAATCAGGGCGTAACTTAGCAGGGCTCGGAAGCCGATGATACAAGTGAGAGGATAAGGAGAGAACGGCCCAAGAGCAGGGAGGCTGTGGGACTCAGGCGCAACCCGTATTCATGCCAGCAGGCTGGGCAGCGTCTTTGGGACCCCATAAGCAGCTCTGTAAAAGTGGTGGTGGTGGCCACATGTGCATGTTTGCTTCTTATTTTCAACAAAATGAAAACAAGTGTTAGGCCTCAGAAAATGACAGAGTATGGCACTAGGCGGGCTGAGTAGTTGGAATCAAAGGATGCTTGAAGGGATACCAGGTCTCTCTCACCTTCTACCTTTCTTTCTCCGGCTCTCTTTTCTCCCCTCAAGCTGCCCCAGAAACCAGAACTCCTCTTCCCGGGTTGGGTCATAGAAATTAGAACCCCTCGTCCCCCACAGTGACGTCTGGAAATGGTGCTCTAATCGCCCGCTCCCCCTAAGCTCTCAGTCCAAGCTTGTCCCACAGTGGATGCCCTCATCCCGGAGGGGCCCTGCACTGCACCCCAGAGGAAGCAAGGCCGCAGGGCAGTCGGGCTGGACGTCTCTTGGGTCCACACCCCGTGCAGTCCCCTGAGCATGGCCCTCCCACCTGGCATGGTCGGTGTTCCCGGGAGGCTGCCGTCTCTGGTGTCACAGGAAACTGCCACTAAACAAGGCTGTTACACTCTGCTCCTTGGATTCTTTGTTAACCTGCCTTTTCTGACAGAAGTGTTGGCCTTAACCCTTATAGGAAGGGAAGATACCACCCCTGCACATGCACAGGTGTCATCGTGGAGTGAGGATGTGAGACATGGCAGTGAAGCTGTGGAAGAATCAACAAATGAACCAACCTGGAGAGAAGATGAGGAGCTTGGGGCTCTGCCAAGCATGGATTTGAAGCAGAAGCAGGCAGCCTGGGCGTTTTCCCCAGCTGTGGGGCAGGTACCGGGGGTGAAGGAGGCCCAGAGCCCACACCCTGAAGCCAGACCGCCCAGGGTAAAACCCTGCTTCTGCCACTCAGCAGCTGTGAGCCCTTGCACAATCTGATTGCCCTCTCTGTGCTTCAAGGCCACGGTCTGTGTAATAACTACAGCCTTGTTACCCGCGTGCACAGACCAGAAGCATCTAGAGGAGATGCGTCCACCTGCGGCAGCTGTCTCCTGACTTCCTGCACCTGGGCCAGGTGGCTGTCTGCTCTCAGGTGCTGGGGACCAATGCTCAAGGGGTGGCGCAATGCTCGGTAGGGTGGAAACTTCCTAAGCTGTGCATTCTTGTTTGCTCAGAGTGGAGGTGGAGGGAGAAGACATCAGGAAAGCCAGCACTGTATGCAGAGGAGCGATGAGAGTGATCTGGGCTGAGCTGGGCTCCTGCTTCTTTAGATTTCGGTAAACGGCTGGGGTGGGGGGGGGGTGGGCTCCTTTTAACTTCAGGGGAAGCCCTTGATCCAAAAGCACTCCACAGAGTTTGATCTGAACCCAAACACGAAAGACGTCAACTTGAAACACAATCTCTTGTACAGCTCAATGATGAAAGGAGAAGCCAAAGCCAAGGAAATGACAGGCGCTTCTCACAAATAGGAGAAATTCCGCAGCTTTGCTGAAAATGCTGTCTTCCTTCTGTGGTAATTAATCTAGTGGTGCAGGCCTGACTGATCCTGCTCTGAGGCAGCTCCAGCGTTACTTTTATGCAGCCAGGCTCAGGGTCTACTGGGTTTCTGTTGTTGCCTCACGGTCCGTTCACCCCATATCTTCAATGGGTCCCACGTTGCCAGTTCTGTCTCCATGTTTTCTAATTTGTAAAATGAGCATAATAGTGGTCGGTGGTGAGAATTAAACAAGCTAATACACAAAATGGGAGGGACAGGACTTGATAGCACATGCCCTCCATAAATACAAGACATCATAATTAAATCAGTAACGCACTGCTACCTAGCTTTATTTGAGATACTGTGCCGGACTCGGCATAAGCAAAACCATTGCATGCCCCATCCTTTTGCTGTTGGGTTGACACTGGTTTTTTTGAGGCAGGGTCTCCTATGTTATAGTCCAGGCTGGCCTTGAACTCCTGACCCTGCTGCCTCAGCCTCCTGCAAGCTGGGATTGTAAGTATGTACCACCAGGCCCAATTCCCTTCCATTTTTTGTTTACTTGCATGTTTTCAGTTTTTTTTTTTCAAGAAACCGTGAGCCTTTTTTTATAAAAACTCTGTCTCTCCCCCACTCCTTTTGTTCCCCCTTTAGCAGACTAAGAAATGAACCTCAGACCTCATGCATCATCCCAGGCAAGTGCTGCATCATTGGTCTGTATCCCCAGCTCTTTGTATTTTATTCTGAGACAGGATACCACTGTGCAGTCCAAGTTGGTGGCCAACATGCAACCCCCCTGCCTCAGCCTCCTGAGGAGTAGCTAGAATTACAGGTGTGCGTCGCCTGGTGCTGCTCTCTGCCTTGCTGCATAGCTTCAGTTCCATGCTCATTCACTGCAAAATTGCTTCCTGCTGTCTTAATGAAGCTCATTAGATGCAGGGAGGAAAGAAGCACAGCAGAGATCGCTCCACTGGGATCAGACTCGCATCCTGCGGTTACTGCCTTAGGGCTGAGTTTATGGGCAAACTGCGGGGGGCCGGAGTGTTTGTTATCTGCAAGAGAAAAGCACAAGTCAAGCAAGAAAGCCTGGGGCAAACTGGAGGCCGCATCCAGGAGCCCTGCGGCCCCTCCCTCTGCAGAGCCCTGCGGATGTTCGGGTTCATCCCCCACCCCTGGATCACACGGCGCCCCCCTCCTGCACCTTCAGAGCCCTGTTTCTCATTCAGTTCCCAGCTCCGGTACGGATTCTTCCGGGGACTCTCGGTCAGGCCCTGCTTCAGTTCTTTCTGCCACAGTCCCTCCCATCGCCTGTGAACACGCCGAGGGTGATGAGCCTGGGTACTTGTGCCCAGCCTGACACTCCGTAATCAACCACAGACACTCATCAAATAACGAACCACTGCTGCCCCCATTCTCAAGCCTGGAAGGTTTTCTCTTCTGAATTTCTTCCCTGGAGACGGATGGGGACTTGAAGAAGGGCAGGGGGCTGTGTCAGCTGGTTGCACGGAGCCAGGCACAGGCACGGCACGGTGGGCACACACAACGCACCTCAAATAAGGGCAGAGGCCAGGCCTGGAGCACAGCGCTGGGTCCCAGGGCCGGTGAGATCTGAGCCGATCTCCACCTGGAGCATGGTTCTTGAGACTAACACAGGTACTTGCACATAATAAGCAAGCCACCTACTACTGACCTACAACCCCAGGCCAAGGACAAGCTTTTTACACCACTTTCTTTGTCATCTCCTCATTTTAAATCTCAAGTGACTCAATCACAGGACTCTGTGAGGAAGTTTCTAAAGGATCGACTGAACCACACAGGTTAAACCACTTATTTAAGGTTGCTTTAAAAGGAAGGAACTAAAATAGCATCTAATGTTGGTGGAAAGCTTTCCCACATTGATACTGACATTAAGTAAGCCAAATATTAGAGGACTTAAAAACTCTAAATTAAGGGAGAAAAAAAATTTTTAAATTTTTATAGTATTCCTCTTTTGATTTTACCCTTAATTTCTTCCTGAAAAGGGGAAATTTTGCCTGGAGACTTCCTCCTCACTGCCCAGGAATGGTTCAAACATACCTTACCCAATCTGTCCAACTCATTCCCTCCAGCTTCTTCTGTACAAAGACCAAACATTGTTCATCAAAGAACATAAACACTGTTAATGTGCCCACAGGCTGAGTATCCTGTCCTAACAAGATAATGACACCCTTCACTGGGTTAAAATCCAAGTTCCCAGAAAGTCCCGGAGGACTGACTAACGTGGGGGATTACAGCATGGCGTCAGACCCGTGGGACACAGCATACTTGAGCACTGGCGTCTCCTTGTCCTTAGATAGTGCACGGCTCTGGGCTTCCTGGACTGACTGACCCTGAGAGCACACAGCCAGTTACTTCCTGTATAAGTCTGGGAATCCAAGAGTGCACAAAGCTCTGTGCAAGCTCAGTTTCCCACAACAGACATCTTTCCAGAGACAAAGACAAAGGCTACTTGTGGAAATCAAGGGATTAGTATGAAGTCTATACAAAGAACGTTTACAAATTAAAACATAAACAACCCAATGGAAAAACAAACATAGTGAACAGGGAACTCATAACAATGAAAAGAAAGTGACCCACTAACAGTTGAACAGATGCCCTCATTCATAATGGAAAATGCCCATCTGAGATGATGTTCCTCTTCTGTCAGATAAGCAAATGCTTAAGAGTTTGATATCATCAAATTTGGGGTAGAAATTAGAGAAGTCTCAGATTTTTATGTTACTAGTAAGACATAAAGTGGTGATATTCTTTGGATCTACCATGTTTAAAATGTGTTGCCCTTGGCAGCAAACCTGCCCATTCATTCTTGCAAATTCTCCACATGCACAAAAGGAGTCGTCTTTAGGGATCTTCACTGCAGCACCGTGTGTGTGTGTGTGTGTGTGTGTGTGTGTGTGTGTGTGTTTAAAGTGGGATAGTGCCTCTCTGCTCATATTCTCCAATCTGAAGATCAGTGCCTGCGCCTTCACATGCCTGAGAGATCCACTAATGCTCCCCTAAACTCACCCCTTAGGGTGGCTGGCACTGTGGCACAATGATGGGGCTCTGACAGGAAATAGCCTAAGGGCAGGAAATGGCCAGAAAGAATTTGGGTCTTCTAGGTTGTAATCAAGTCAATGATGGTAAAGTGTGGAGCAATCCCCTCTCTTGTTTTTCTCCTCCTTTTTCTTTTAGATTTTCAATGTTTATTGCTGAAAACTTTTTCAATTAGGTTTTCTAACTTTCCTTTCCCAGTCGCCCACTCACCTCTGAAACTCCATAATTTCTCCATAGACTTGTGTATCACATCCAGTCTTCTCCAGCTTACCCCACGTCACCCCCCCATGAACACTGAGGTCTGATTCATGAAGATGCTGAAACTGTCACTGGCTATGAATAAAAGCTGTCCTCAGAGCCCTTACGAGTATCAAATGCTGAACATTTTCCATGCATCATCATATCAAATCTTCACCATATTTCTAAAAGGCAAGAACTAACGTGACCCTCATTTTATGGCTGAGCTGTAAAACGATTTAGTGACTTCTAAGGGTCACCCCAGGAGACAGCGGCAGAACTGGGACTTGGAGCCAGACCTCTGGGCCATGGGCCTACAGAGGGTCCCTCACTGGGCTCTGGAATCTCCACCACTCCCCAAAGGCCACAGCCTGATGAGGTTTCCCTGGACTTCACCTCACTGAAGCTGCTCCCCTTGCAAGATCTTAACTCCCAAGAAGCTGTAGTCTCAGCTCAGCTTCAAGACCTCCATTTCTCCTTCATTGCTGACCTCGCTTGTAATCTAGGGGTGTCCGTTGATACCTTCACCCCTCCCTTTCCTTCAGTGTATCCTCCTGCAGGTAAGAAAACAGTAGCCCCACAGCATCCCTGGCCATTTGGACTTCTCTCTGGCTCAGCATTTTCAAGGTCAATGGAACAGAAACGTGCTATTCATGAATTGCTAGGGAAAGTCAGGACTGTGGGTCTGCAGAAATCAAATGTGTCTAATTTCAATGAAGTGTTCCTGGCTACCCAGAAATTATTTTATTCACCCATAGCCAGCTCTCACCTTTTCATAGAGGCTCCTCTGTCCTTTAGTTTCCACATCATTCCTGGAAACCTCTCAGTGTCCTCACTATTGGGACAAAAGACCCGACACACACGACTTATAGAGAGAGAGGTTTAGTCCTGATTGCACTTTGATGCTTGTTCCAGGGGCTCCAAGGCAGGACCACAGAGTGGAGGGGCCTGGCGGAGCAGAGCTGCTCGAGGCACGGCAGGCAGGAAGCAGAGCGAGAACCCGCCAGGCTCAGGGCCCCGGTCACCTGCATGTCCCACCTGGATCTCACCCCCCAACGGCCTGTCCACTGTCAGCCCACAGCCCAGTCACTTTCCAATGCTCCAGGCTCTGCGGCCCATTTTAGATCTAAAGCTAACAGTGGCTTTCCCCTTCACAGTGAGGTCCCAGCTGTGTGGGTGGCCTCCATGCGATTTATCTTTCTGTGTCTCAGGATGGTTGGCAGACTCTGGGTGACTCTGGGTGACTGGTCTACCCGCCCCTCCTCTGCCCCGAAAGAGGATGTCGGTCTCTGCCCTGTTTCTGCTCTTTCTGGCTGCCTGTATGTTTTCTCCTTTTCTCTGGAAACCATCTTTAAACAGCAGACCACCGTCCTAACTTCCATGTCCCCCCCACACCCTCTTGCTCCCCTCTCCTCGGTTCCTTGAAATTTGTTCTCCACCTGGACTTTTCTCTCTAAAGCTGAGGGTTCAGAGGTTATAGTCGCCTGCAGCGGGCAAGGCCTGCAGTTTCTCTCAGCTCTTTGTTCCGCTGGGCGCTACTGAGCAGCTGGTTGCTCTTTGCTGAGATTTCCTCTTCCCTTGGTGCTGCCACTTCTGCATCTATTTGCAGGTCACTGATTCCTCTTTCTGCGTCCTTTCTGGTTTCTCTTCCTCCTCCATCTACTGGGAGCAAACACACCTACTGACTCTCACCAGCACACCTTCCACCTTATTCCTTCAAGGTTCTCAACTATTATTACCACTGTGCATATTGTTCTAAATATACTTTTCTTTTTTTGCTAAAGGCCCTAGGGCTGGAGATTTAGCTCAGCTACATAAGTGCCTGCCTTGCAAGCATGTGGTTATGAGTTTGATCCCCAGAACCAATTAAAAAAAAAGATTAAATAAAGGCCTTATTTTCTTGAGCTTTTTCTGTTTTAAAAAAATTCTTTAAATTTGTATTAGTACATATTGGCAGTATATAATGATCACAATTCTATGGGGATGGTAATCCCAGCACTAATAAGGCTGAGGCAGGAGAATCACCACAGGTTCTAGACCTGGGCTACATAGTGAGTTAAAGGCAAACCTGCACTACAAAGCAAGACCCTGCCTTAAACAAATAAAGAAATTTTATGGGATGTACATAGCACATCTTAAATCTTTTCATGTCTCTTTGCTCTCCTATCTCCTCTGCCTCCCTCCTCCCCCCTTGATTCCCTTTCCATTTACAAAACATCTATCTTCCTGTTTCCATTATAATGTGTTTTGCTGTTTACATCATTTGTATTCTGGACTTTTCACATAAAAAACAGAAACCATGCACCATTCAAGCTTAAGTACCTGATTTATTTCACTAAACATAATTGTCTCAAAGTACAATCATTTTTCTACAAATGACTCAATTATATCTTTCTTTATGATGGAGTAGTACTCCACTGGATATAAATACATTTTCTTTGTCCATTTATCTGCTGTCAGGTATTATTTCTCTGCATATTAATCTGAATATACTTCAAATACCCTAAGTTCTTGGTACTCATTAAAAAAAAATCTTCCTTCGGGAATCTTCAGTTTATGTTTCTAAACATATATAACCATCTGTCTGTATTCATCAGCTGTCTATCTACTTTCCTAAGTGAAATAGGTACTTAGAGACATTAAAGAGCCCATACTGCAGGGAAAGGTGACAGAAAAGTGTCTCTCTAGTGCTTGTGCAGTAGCAGTAGCAGTGATTAGACTAACGGTAGCAAACGCTGATGGAGTCTTGAGTGCACACCAGCCTGGGCGAATGTTTGGCGTGGAACAGCCGATTACATCTTCACAGCCGCTCGTGGGCGCTGCCCGTAGTACTAAGGGGCTCCCTACACCTGTGGCCCCACTGATCTTCCTGACAGCCGCACGCAGCAGTTATTCACGTTACTCCCATTTGAAACCAGGGTGTAGAGAGGCTGATCGCATCACTGGAACATGACGGAGCCGGTGTTTGACCTCATCCGCGGAAGGACCGTGGTGCTGAACGCTGTCCTGTCTCAGCACACACGGCAGGAGCCACGCGAGGTCAGACCGCGTCATCCCACTGCCAGAAGTCTCTGCAGTTTTCCTCTTGACGAGCTAGGAAACACAGGCTGAGAAAGGTTAAGTGCAACACCTCAGGGCATAGAACTGATCAATCACAGAACTGATGTGGTCAATTAAAAATACAAATGTTAGCTGGGCATGGTGCCGCCTGCCTGTAATCCCACCACTCGGGAGACTGAGGCAAGAGCATCGCTGCTGGTTTGAGGCCAATCTGGACCATGTGGTGTCTTCAAGGTCACCCTGAATGACACAGCAAAACCCTGTCTCAAGAAGAAGAAAGAAAGAAAGAAAGAAAGAAAGAAAGAAAGAAAGAAAGAAAGAAAGAAAGAAAGAAAGATTAAAAACATTTCCCTAGCACTTGGAGGGCAGCGGGTTGTGGAAGTGGCCAGACTTACTGCATTGCTCAAGTCTGCACTGACTCATCACCCAGTACCTTTATCTGGGCCCACGCGTGAGCGGCCTCGGGGCGCCCCGCTGAGTCAGTGCTGTGTGTGTCTGGCCCGAGCCACCCCCCCCAGCGAGGCGGGGCAGCAGCAGCAGAAGCCCACCGGGCCTGCAGGAGACACGCAGTGGGAGCAGGAGGTTCAGTCCCTTCGGCTTCTGCCCGCCTGCTGGAGTGGGGACAGCTCCTCACTGCCCGCGACCCCGGGCTGGCGTTCACAGCATCTCTCTCCTGGGCCTCACACCCCGGGACGCGGGCTGAAGGGCATCGCCAGCTCTTCTGGGTCTCGGGTGGTCAGAGGTCTTGGCCACCGTTATCACCTCGGCCGGTTTCTCCCTATAAACCTCCCTCCCGCCGCCGCCCACCCTGCTCTGAAAACACCCTGGTACCCTGGGCTGTATTTGCAGACGTGGTTGAGGCCGAGTCACGGAAACCATGGAAACCGTGGTTAAGGGAGGTCCTGGGTATACTGTACTTTCTGTCCTCCCGCGTCCACACACATACTCCTGCTTTTCTACCTCCCGCCGGGCCTTGGCTCTTTGCCTAACGTGTTCCCCCACCCTGGTTCACCATGCAGTAACCGTTTTCGGTGCCTTTTCTCCTATGGGTTTTTTCTCAGTGCCTCCCAACACCAGGGAGTGGCTTCTCCCTCTTTGAATTTTGCCATAAGGCTTTGCTTTCTCTTATTTTACTTACCATTGCTGATAAAAAGCTGTCATTCTTATAATTAAACTTGAGTATCTCCAGAGGAGAGATGGCATCTCAGTCATGGGCGCATTGCCAGCAGTATCTCTCAGAACCTTGCCGAGTAGGTTTTGAGAATTTAAAAACTCATTTCCTTTTGTTTTTGTTTTCTTTTGAGACAGGGTCTCACTGTGTAGTTCTGAGTTCTAGCTGGTTTTGAACTTGCTATGTAGTTCAAGCTGGCCTTGAACTCAAGGTGATCCTCCTGCCTCAGCCTCCCTAGTTCTGGGATTGCAGGCATGTACCACCATACCTGGCTCTAAAACCTCATTTCTGAGTCAAAACCAACTGGGACAAAGATATACCAAGGTCAGATTTGTAGGGAAACAATAACTTTGTTACTAATGAAAACCAGATTGGACACACAGAGACAGGAAGAAAGTCATTGTCAATAAACCATGGAGAGAGGCCAGAGGACAGATCCACCCTGCTGACATTTTTGTTGTTTTTTGTTTATTGTTTGGTTGTATTGGAGAGTCACTATGGAGTCCAGGCTGGCTTTGAGCTCTCTAGATACTCTGGGCTAACTTCAAACTCAGATTCTCCTGCCTCAGCCTCTAGAGTGCTAGGATTCCATACCTACTCCGCCATGCCTGTTTTGTTCTTGGTTTTGCCTGTTGACATCTTACTCTTCTTGAATTTCCAACCTGCACTACTGTGAGGACTGGACCTGTTTTGTTTAAGGCCCCAATCTGATTATGGAAGCCCTTGGAAACCACACAGGTGACTATGATCTTTCTAAGAAAGATAAGAAATCCAAAACCTAAAGACCACCAGGCATGGGAGAGGGAGGGAGAAATGATATGTTTGGCTACATAAAAGTTTAAAATTTCTGCATAGATATAAAAATAAAGCACAACAATAGTAAAAGGTGCCACCGAGACCTGAACCTAGAGTCCCTGCTGCTTAGAGGGGAGAAGGATATTCCAAGCTCGCAAGTTCCAGGGCAGCATGGGCAGTGTGAAGAGGCCCTACCTCAAAAGAAAGAAACAGTGAGAGAACCCGCTTCCTCCCCAAATTCAAGGTACAAACAGTAAGCCGGGGAGGCTGCTGTGGTGACGCGTGCCTGAGGCAGAAGTATCACAAGTCTGCGCAGGTTGCACAGCGAATTCGAGGCCAGCCTCGGGTACGGGCTGTCTCCACTGACAAATAAATAAATGAAGCTGGGGAGAAAAAAAAGACACTCAGAATGTTACTTCTCTTGTAAAGAAAAAGAAAAGAACCCAAGATGGCCAGATTCTCGGTTATTCCTCTCTCTCTCTCTCTCTCAGCTAAAAGCTAGAATCCAGATTGTGTATGACAACTTCTGATGGTTTCCAATTGAAATGTGATTTCCAAGTTCAACACTGTCCCAGCCAATGCTGTGTGCAGCTCCTAGTTCCGGCTCTCCGGTCTGTACTAGCCCTCGGGGGAGCTTTCCCCTCAGCAGCCCAGCTGTGTGGGATGAGGATTTCTTCTTAGTCATGCAGAGCTACACACACACACACACACACAGAGAGAGAAAGAGAAGGAGAGAGAGAGAGAGAGAGAGAGAGAGAGAAACACAGCCCATGGCTGGATATTGCACTCCTCAAACAGCAGGCTTATCGTCCACCCCAAGCGCGTGGTACAGAGCCAGACCAGACTGCCACGGGTCAGCAGCAGCACAGAGCCACTGACCACCTCCTGGTCCCCAACCCATAGGTCACACAGTCCCTCCTCTTCTAGGGAGGGGAGCGAGAAATGGGGCAGTGACCTGGGCCGCCTGTCTGGCTGCGGGTCCTCCCCCTGTAGGCAAGGGGCCAGCAGAGAAAGCTGCAAGGACCATCTGTCTTGAGCCAGCCCAGGATTCATGGGACAAGGAGTGAAAGAAAGGTGATTCAGACCGAGGAATCCAGAGGTTCCTGCTAATGTAGACAGGGTAAGAGCAGCAGTAGCAACATATGCTGAATTCTACAGTGAGGAGGACAACGTTTTAACCTTTTGGCAGCATTTTAACTTGTTTATCAACATCGACTCAGAGGCGATCCCAAAATATCTATGAAGTATGTGCTGACATGATCTCCATTTCACAGGAAAGGAAACCAGGAGAGCTTTCGAAGTTACTCAGGTTTGCAGCTGGTAACTGAAGCTGTCATCCTCCGTCTCCCGGAGCAGCCCAGCTCTTCGAGAAGAAGCATATTAACGGGCTGTTTCAGATGACTGTGCTGTAGAAACACACCCCACCTCCACGTCCGCTCCCCTACATCCAGCTGTTTAAAAAACTCCAGGTTTCTTTGCTGTAAGTAGCTTATTACTGGATCGACAGCTTACAAATTAAGAATGTTTGTTACTGCGGGATTAAACCACTAAAACTTTCCAGAATTGAGACAGCCTTCTGCAGGTAACCAGAGCGCATTCCGGCTCTGATTTCACTGAGTGTTTTTGCTTTGTAAAATGGACATTTAAGTGATTGAACTCTCTTGTCTACATAGGTCTCCTCTTCCCCCACTCCCATTCTCCAACCCACACAGGCACTTCTTTTCTTTAAGAAGTTCAGCTTATTATAAAGACCCTTTGTTTAGCTCGGAAAATATGGTAGAGGCTGTATGGTGTGAGAGGTTATTGTGGGAATGAAAAATTCCTTGCCAATTAAATTCTGGCCTGACAGAATTAAATGATGGTTTCCTGGGACCTGCTGAGTTAGCATAAATCTGTACCACGTTATGAGGAGAGGTAGGTGCATGTGTGCTTGATTGTTCAGGACATTAGCTCTGCCTCCTGGGCCACTCCTGGGACAAAGCTCCAAGCCAGTGCCCCATAGAAGTCTAATGCCAGGAAGCAAGACCTGCCCAGCATGGTCAGAAACCAAGGCGAGGTGACTCCATATACAAAGAGAGGTGACTCCATGCACCAAGGGAGGTGACTCCATGCGCTGAGGGAGGTGACTCCATGTGCCGAGGGAGGTGACTCCATGTGCCGAGGGAGGTGACTGCATGTGCCGAGGGAGGTGAGTCTACGCACACTCCAATCCCACAATACCCCGAAGGCACAGGTGGGCAAAGGGAGGCTGGAAGCACAGTAAAGCAGCGACTGTTGTGCCTACGCAGCAGTTTTTCTAATGTCACTGTCACTCTGCTGCCTTCTGACAGCTATTCAGATGAACAGCTTAGATTATTTTTGGAATGTGGACAGAATCTGGGTGGAGTCTGATCTGCCTTGATCTGCTCAGCCACGGCCTCACCTTAGGCGTCAAGGTCAGAAATGTCACCTGGATGCATCGTGGCCTCCGCCCCAGCCGTGCACCACATTTCCCATCTACTTCCTTTGGGCAAATCCAGTGTGATTATTATTTCGCAACATCTATCGACCAAGGGCAGTTCCAGAAATAAACAAAATATCCACCTGCATTAAGCCTGTCATCAAAGGGAGAATATTTTTCCTCTGCAAAGCAATTGCATAGTATTTAGTGCATAGCAGGTACCAGTAATACTAATTCCTATTACTGCACTTGCCTAAGATCAGCATATCTGTTCATTCTTCTAAAAATTACATCTTAGTGGGACTCTCATTTTTTTCCTTGGCACTTTCTTATATCACGCAAACTTCATGTTCCCTAGATAATCTTTATATTCTTTGTCTCTCTGTCATTCTGCCTATCTCTGTCTGTCTGTCTGACTGTCTCACATACATATGCATACACGTACACACACAACCCTACCCTCAGAATCAGGACTAAGGTTCAGGGCCTTATACTTAAATGAATTCTTCTCAGCATCCTAACTGATAGTTTTATATCTTTCTTACAACTGAAGGGGGGGGAAACTTTGTCACGTTCTTGAAAATCTGTCCAAGTTTAAAAGGATAATAGCATAAGCCTATCCGCTAAATGATCAAAATGAAATTCTTCAAACTGCATTTCCATTTAAAACCTAAGGCGGAATGGGGAACGGCTCTGTGGAGGGTTACACGCATCTTTCCAGTCAGAGGACGCTGTTCAAACTGCATTCCTGAAGAGCATGAGTTACGATGATTTCATACTTGCCAAAAGGTTATAATTCCTGTTTTGAGGCCAAGGAAAGCTCAAATGCTTCTGACTGTGTCAGATCTTACTGGAAACAGAGCCCTTCAGTGGCTGAATCATTGAACAAGATCATGTGTTAATACCGAGCATGCGGGGAACCAGCTGGACCCATGCCTTGCAGCCACTCGTGGAGTGCCAGGAAGAAGGGAGAGATCTATGCAGGAAGATGTACACTGACAACTTCCTGAATCACACGCTGAAGAGCACAGCCCAGGGCTGCTGAGACTCCGCACCAGAATGCCGAGCTCTTACCAGTACCACAGCAGGTGTACCCTGGAAGTTACCTTGCACTTTTGCCTGTCTACTCCTTCCTATTCCTTTGGCTGAAGAGATGCTCCTAGACTAAGTGTTACCTCTAAACCTTTCTTTACAATCACAGAACTTGTGATCTTCCTGCCTCCACCTCCCAAGTAGCTGGAATTACAGCCATGTGCCATTACACGGAGCTGCAGTTAGGCTTTGTGGCACCCACGCTTAGTAACTAGCAACTGGAGAAATCACACATCCTCGCTGACACTAACCAAGACCAATGCCATCTGCAGCCTTACTACCTGCTTCCTTCCATTTGTGTCTGTGAGCCTGGCAAGGTAGAGCTTGAAAGAGCAAGGCCTCTGTCGTCTTCAGGGACAGCCTTGAATAATCCTGGTTCTTTCCTGTGGCACTCATCTCCCTAGTATGGGTATGCAAGCAGCAGGTTGGAGTCTATGAAGTGCCCTCTTACCCTGAAGGGAATTCCATACCCTATGCTAAGACAGGAGTGTAATTTTCTCACATTTTCCACTGTGTAGAATGTAGTAGCACTTCAATAGTGCCCATAACATGTAGCAAGAAAAAATCATAAATGTAGCTGACTTGCCTGACCTCGGTTTACTTACATCTGACCACAGCACCCCCAATCTGTGTTTGGAGATCAAACCCTTCACACTCAGTCCACATAGTTGTTACGCAGCTAACTCCACTTCCAGCTCTGGGAAGTGTTATGTGATCCAGATGTGGTGGAATCAATCATCGTTTTACACGGTGTCTGTTACTAACTCACAAGGAGGTCAATCATGCCAATTATATTCTCAGAAATTGTTGGAATCATCAATACAACAGAATTCTGCGTTCTGGCTGGAATCCTGTCTTAGTTACTGTCTTTGTAGCTGGGATGCAGTAACCAACACTCCAAAGTAAGGGAGGAGAGGTTATTTTGCCTCACAGTTTGTACAGGTTTCAGTCCATAGGTGGCTCCAATTCTGGGAAGCATGAAAAAGGAGCACAGCAGAGGAACAGATGCTCACACCCTGCTGTCCAGGACAGAGAGAGAAGGGCTGACCTATCCCTCCAGTGACTGACTTCCTCTAACCAGACCCTATTGCCTAACTGCCAGTCAGGTATAAATTGCTACAATGCAATAACCTTCCAAAAACCCTGTCTATGATCACATGAGGTTTTAGGGAGACATATATATATAAATCATGATTTGTCCTTCTAGAAATGCTGTGAAGATGGGGTGACTGTTGCACTTTTATCATCATGGAGGACCTTCCAGTGACCCCTGAGCATGTTGCACATGGATCCTGACATTGAGATTAGGGTTGAGCTGAAGCCAAGAATTTCTTCCCCTGGAATGTTCAGTTAACATAACTCAACAAATTTCCTTTCTTAAACTTCTTTGTATTTGACATTTTGTATTACTCAGCTTAATTTACTGTTGCTGGAGTCAAATATCAGACACTCGTAATTTAAAGGAGGAGAAGTTTACTGACTCACAGTTTCAGAAGGTTCAGTCCCTGGTCAGCTGGCTCCAAAGCAGCTGCTCAAACCATGGCAGCCAGAAAGCAGAGAGAGAATGGAAGCGCTGGGGACAATAATACTCAATGACCTTCCTCTTCTGAACAGGCTCCATCTTCCTACAACTCATTTAAAAATGAACTCATCAGGGAGTTAATTTGCTGATAATTATAGCTCCCGTGACCAAATTACCTTGCAAAAAACTCCATCTCTGAGCACAGGAGACTTTTGGATGAGAAAATTTTAGGTCTAAACCATACATTTTTTCCTTGGCTTTCTAAAGACTCATGTCCTTCTCATTATGTGAAATGGATTTAGTCCATCTGCAAGAGTTGTAATTGTTGCATGCTGCATAACTGTAAAACCAGCACCACATGGATGATGCCAATGTGCACTATCAGGTTAAACAGTATCCAGGCCCCCTTAAACTGTGACTGCAGTGAACTCTAGCTGAATAGCTGAATTTGGGGAAACACTTCCCTAAGCACCCCCAAATGAGCAGGGCACTTTGGGCTCTCTTCTCAAAGCAGTCTTTCAAAGATGTTTACCCTCTTATATCCCTGAGTCTGAAAAGGGTAGTGGCTGAGCAATTGCTGAAATACCCTCAAGGCATCTTTTCTATTGCCCTAGTTTAAAGTACTTGGTTTCTTCTTAATAGAATTAATCTTTTTTGAATCCAAACTTTCCTTGAACACAACTTTATGTGCACTTCTGCTCTGGCCAAGCTGCAAAATTTTCTCATTTTTTGGCTTTTTGCTCCCAATCATCACTGTAGATCTAGCTAACAGCAGTCAGCAGTACAATGCCATAGTGTGAATGCTGTGCTATCTTGAAATTTTCAATGTTAGATCAATTGGTCCAACACCTTTAGATTTAGCTTCACACAAAATCTTAGGACATAGGCAAGTTCTTTCCTGCATGTAACGTGTCCATCTGAAACCTCATGAGCCTGGCTTTTTCTGTCCACATTCCTATCAATATTCTGGGCTTTATGCCCCAATAAAACTGCTTGTCTGACTCTGCTTAGAGAAATGTAGGACTTTTCTAGCCCACATCTCTAAACCTTTCAAACTCTTCCAATAAACCAGTTCAAGTCTCCTGAACCACATGGTTAAGTATAATCCCAGCAATGGCCCTACTTTTCTGGGAAGGATCATTGCTCAGACCAAATACCTGATATCCACAATTTATAGGAGAAGTATGTTAGGGTTCAAGTCATGATCAGCTGACTCTGAGGCAGAAATAGCATGACGGAAGGACCTGGTGGGGGAAAGCTGCTCAAATGATTGCATCCAGGAAGTAGAGAGAAAAGAGAAGAGCAAAGTACAGTAACACACCCTTTCATATCACAGCTCCAGTGACACAGCTCTTCTGACTGGACCCCACTGGCTAACAGCACCCATTGGTGAGTAGGGTGTTCCATGACCCAATCATCTTCAAAAAATCCTACCTCTGTTCACAATGCATGAGCCTCTTAGGGGACATTTACACTTAAGCCATAATAGGATTTTGGGGGATTTTTTGTGTATGTGTTTTGCTTATGGCTCACATATTTGCAAGCGGTAACTTTAATCTTAGGCAAACAACAGCTAATTGAAGATGTAGACAGTAAGAAACTCCCTTCTCTCCAATCAGTTGAGTCAGGTTGTTTTTTCCAGAACCCATGACTCAGGTGGCTGCAGCTAGCTTTATGGCTTTTTCTGGGAGGAAAGTCTCAAGTCAGATTTTTATCTGCCACCCACAGGATTGTGGAGGTGCCCAGAAGCCAGTGTGGCTGGGACTCATTCATTATCCTCTCCCCATCTCATCATCCTGCTCTTTATGAGCTGAGTGGCCTTGGAAAGCCCTCCCCCAGCCTGCACTGGCATTCACCACCACATTCCTGTTGTCTTTCCTCTCAGCAGTACCCTCCTGTGATTCTGGCTGAGGGAGGGCTTGCCTATCAGGGAAAATCAAGGCTTCATTTCCTAGGGTTTTGTTGTATTGGTTTGTTGAAGAAGAAGAAGGAGGAGGAGGAGGAGGAGGGGGAGAAGGAGGAGGAGAAAAGGAAGGAAGGAAGGAAGGAAGGAAGGAAGGAAGGAAGGAAGGAAGGGAGAAAGAAAGAAAGAAAGAAAGAAAGAAAGAAAGAAAGAAAGGAAGGAAGGAAGGAAGGAAGGAAGAAAGAAAGAAAGAAAGAAAGAAAGAAAGAAAGAAAGAAAGAAAGAAAGAAAATTTTTTGCTCTGCTCTCACACCATAGTCAACGCGGAAGACTTTTGTGACTTCAGGTGATGTGGGAGCTAGCATGGCAGTACATGGCCATAATCTTAGCACTCTGGAAGGCTGAGGTGGAAAGATCACAAGTTTCAGCTTCATCTGAGAGACCCTACCTCAAAATTTAGAAAAAGAAAGATGAAATTAGGGAAAAGAAAAAGAAAACAGGCCAGCATTCTGCAGCAGTGGACACTAGCTCAGTGTCCTGTAGGCTAATTCAGCTCTGAAACTCATCTCCCTTGAGCAGTGTCAGCTTCCAGAAGTGCAGGCTGAGTCCTACCTAAGACGTCCATTGCAGGCCATGGTTTTAAGGGCACCTCTGATCCACCAGTTGCAGATGGGGGTTCCCATAATCATCTCCTCCAGTTTGATGGATCTACCTAAGGGGCTCACAGAACTCAGAGAGGCATGCTTAGCAGTTTGTTAGAAAGAATATTGCAAAGGACACAGGCAAAGATATGTGTAGGGTGAGGTACATGAGAAGTACAGAGCTCTTGTGACCTATGTGGGATTGTCACATTGTCACTTGTGTAGCTATCCAGAAGCATTTTGAACCAGTTCTTAGGGAGATTTCACTATACAGGCATGGTTGATTCAGTCATTGGACATTGGAAATCAATTTAACCTTTGACCTCCTCCCCTTTCTGGTGGTTGAGGAGAGGAAGTCGAGGGTTCTAACTCTCAATCATGTTAGTCCTGACCTTTTTTTTTTTCTGAGTTTCTTCATTTTTATTTTTATTTTATTTTGGAGGTAGTAAAATATAGCAGAACAAGATGGAACAAAGCCAATAAAGACAGTGTAGTGAAATTGGTACAGAATTTCACAGCAGGTTACCAGGATAACAGTAATAGGTACAATAGTATATCTCATTTTCTTCAGAATAGTTGTTCTTTCAATCAGGTACAGCAAAATGGAAGGAAATACTGAACTTATAAAAACATAATACTGAATAGAGCAATACCATTAATCAGAACAGAACAAAACAGTGATAAAAACATTTGCCTTCAAAGAGATAGTAGAAGAAAATCCCCCTTATTTGCTATATTGCGTATGTTCATCCTCCCAAGAGATACTCAGATCTCTGGCTTCCACTTGCTAATGGTGGGGAGTGGGGGAATGGATGTTTGATTCTTAGTGGTGAGCTGGCTGCTTGTTTTCCTAGTGCCCCAAGTTCCAATATGGCACGGACCTCAGGAAATGCTGATGGTTCTCGCCCTGGGGTGGCGGCAGCTTGCCAGGCCACAGCCACTTACCAGAGCCACCGGTAAGCTGGCTGCTTGTTTTCCCAGCGCCCCAAGTTCCAACATGGCATGGCCCTCAGAAAACACCGATGGTTCTCGCCCTGGAGCAGCCGTCAGCCCTGATCTTGAAGCACCTAGAGACTTTCAGACATTCAGTCAACTCATTAGCATAGAGAAAACACATCCCTTTGGATATTCCAAAGATTTTAGCAGTTTTGTGCCAGGAAAAAGACAAAATGTATATCTCACAATATACCAGTGGATAGTTTAACTGCTAATATTTGTTGAGTGCATATTACAAGACAGTCCATGCTAAGACTTTGATTGATTACATTGTTTACCTTACATTAGCTCTTCAATAACCCTGACAAGTATGTTTATTATTGCCACTTTACAGATCAGGAAGCACAGGCATGGGTCATAATTTCCCAAGGTCACACAACCACTGAGTGGCAGTCCCATAATGGATGAGATGGAATAATACATCCTCCTGTAAATCTTAGCTACGCATATCTGGGTTCCATCCATACACTGATAATTTATGTGTGTCACAGGGTGTAAAGAGAGGAGAGGCAGTCTAGTTAATGGGGACATGGTAGAGAAATCCACTGTTTTGGTAATAAGATCTTATCTGAGGTGGAAAGGAAGAAGAACAACAGTGTAGAATTACAAGGAAAGTGATGTTTTCCAATTCAGTGTTCCCAGAGGTGAGATAATTCTAGAAAGACAGGATGCCCCCAAATGCATGTGTTGCTTCTCTTTAGCAGGCTCTTCCAGAAGCCTCATCAGCATGGCATTTCCCATCAGTGTGTCTTCTAAATATTCATTAATTCAGCAAACATCTTTTTTTTTTTTTTTTTGTACTGGGGATCAGACCCACAACCTCATGCTCGCCAGACAGGCGCTCATGCCACTAAGCTAAATCCCCAGCCCATAAACATCAATTTCTTGTTTGTTTCATACCTGACACAAGAATGCAATGATTGGCAATAAATAAATAATAAAGTCACTGTGCCTGCCCTAGGAGGGTTTACACTCTGGATACTAGCCAAAAAAGGTGTTAATGCTGATAAGAAGAAACATTCCGAGATGTCCTAAATTTAATTACAAGGACCAGAGGAGGAAGGAAGAGGGGTGAGACAAGGGAAGTTAGTTAACAGCTGCAGGTAACACCAACAAAAAGACTGCTGATGTTGAAAGGTTGACTTACGTCGAGCAGTAGCTGACCACAGGTTAAGGACCATGGAAAGCTTAAAAAAAAAAATAGTTTCCTGGGGCACCTGGCTGGTCCCCCAGCCTCCCAGCTTGCCACAGCTGAGGAGACTGTCCGCCCCTGCCTGCACAGGAGGCAAAGTTTCAGGTGACGACGTCTAGAAGTTAGCATGATCAGACTTCACCATTCTGGACTGCAGTGTCCAGGTTCAGCTGCTGATAGCTGGTCCTTTATCCTGGCCACCACTCCTAATGTGGCCTGCTTGTCTCGCCTCATGCATTTGCTTCCTTTAGGATCGGCTTCCCTGCCTCTCAACTGCTACCATGGCAGGATGCTGCAGTTTGTGCCCTGAATGTCCACAAAGGCTGTCGTGCTCACAATTTCTGTTGTTGGGAGGTGCTGAGACTTTGGAGCAGTGATCTTGTGGGAGTCCTTAGCATCTGGGGTGCCCTTACAGGGAATGGGGACCTCAGCTCCACCTCTTCTTTGCTCCTCACTGGTGATATCTGTGATTTAGCTCCACCATGATGAGCTTTCTCACTGCAGACCCCAAAGCAATGGGGCCAATCAGTCAGGGATTGGATACTCCAAAGCCAACATGTGAGCCAACATGACTCTGTTCTCTTTCTAAGTTGATTGTCTCAGGTGCTTTGCTGCAGTGACAGAAAACTGACTGATACACAGGGGTAAGGTACAGTAGATCTTCACTTGCCAGTTCTTTAGTTTGCTAGAAGAAAACCATGAAAACCAAGGCTCCTACTGGATCTTGTAGAGAAATAACTGCCTGTTTAATCCAATGAGTTGGAGTATACCCACCAAACTGCAGAGATTAACCCCAAGAGACCACTGATGCTACCAACAGCATCTGGGCAAGAAAGGTGAATATTGTTACCCAGTTAACCTATACTTGGTTCATCTTTAAGCATTTTGTGTCCTTTTCTTTCTTTATTATTATTTATTTATTCTTTTAGGAGGGGACAGGGTCTCCCTACATAGTTCAAGCTGGCTTTGAACTATGTAGCCCAGGCTGGTCTTGAACTCTCAGCAATCCTCCAGCTTCAGCCTCTTGAGTGCTGGGATTAAAGCACAAGCCAACATACCCATTACCTGTCTCTGTTTTTTTGTTTGCTTTGAGACAGGGTCTCACTATGTTTTTCCAGCAGGCCTTGAATTCACTGTAGTCCTTCTGCCTCAGTCTCCCAAGTGCTGTGATTACAGGCACAAGTCAACTATACTTTTAAAACTCAATCTTTACCCAGACTGTATGGGGAACATGCTACTATGATCCCTCATTTACATGTACAGATAACCAAGTTTCAAGGATGAGAAAATGATCCTGTGGCCAATGTGGACTAAACTCAGAGAGACACTTACAAATACCTACAGCTTCCTACAAATACCCACAGCTGTTAGCAAAATAAAATAAATTAGGTTGTAACTACTAAGGGGAGTTTTGCAAAAAAAAAAAAAATGCGGGGGGGGGGGAATCATTAAGAGGGAACTAAAACTCAGTAGGTAAGTTTTCCCTCAGGGTAGCTATGAATTTGAAATAGGCTTTAAAGTCTCAGGATTTAAACTTTAGAACTAGCTGGGTGTGGTGATGCACACCTGGAATCCTAGCTACTCAGGAAGTTTTGTAGTGAGTATATTAATGAAAATCTCACATTGATGTGGAACAAACAATAGACCCTGGCTTTTCTGTAAGGAATTAACAAGTCCAAATGAAAAGTTTTGAAATTGGTAAAATCAAGAGAAAAGGTTTTATAAATTCATGAGCAAACAGCTGAAACAGTAGTTAAGACATGAATAACAAAATCATGTAGCTTTCTATTTGCCTTTTGTTGCATGCGTTTACTTGCATGAGTGGGTAGGCGTCTGGTCATGGTCATGTGGGGTAGACAGCTTGCTGAGCTTTTGGGTGATGCTGAAGAAGAGATCTAGATCTGAAGGGGGTTAATTTTTTTTTAGAAAATCAGACTCCATTCTAGTGAGCTCTTCTTCTCTGTCCTAAGTATATACCAATAGAATAACAGTTAGTTTACAGATAATTGCTCTAAATCAAACAATGGAGACTGAGAAAGAGTTTGATCAGGTTAATTCATCCATAGCACTGACAATAACTGAATCGTGGAAACGTGAAGAAACACTGTTGCTTGAGGGCACAACTAGGCACAGAGTTACCCCACCCGCACTCCACTCTGTGTGTGTGTGTGCATGTGTGTATGTGTGTGAGATACTATGGGTTGAACTTAGGGAACAATGAGCAACATCCCTAACTTTTTTTTTTTGTCTGAGTCAGTGTCTTATGCTGTTTTCCCCTCATATTAATATAGGGGAAATAATGTAACTCTCAGACTGCTAGATGACAATCATGCCAAGTTCATGTACTCCAAAATCAGAGGATGAATTCTCAGAAAACAACAGAGGTTAAGAGTAAGACCTCCAACCCAGACTGATGTAACCCAGAAAACTATCTTTCAAAACTGATGGAGAAATAAGATGCTTCCATGACAAAGAACACCTGAGAAAATTATGACCACCAAGCCAGCACTTCAAAATGTTCTGAAGGACATTGTAGAAAGAGATAACAAACACTACAATTCCGTGAACCCAAGAGAAGGAATCCATAAGGCAAGGCAAACACAGATGGAAGAAAAAGAGAATACCAACAACAGGAAAATAACATGACAAGGATATGTCAATACATACCGGTTATAACCATGAATGTTAATGGTCTCATTCACTTGTCAAAAGACACAGACTGACAGAATGGATCAAGAAGCAAAATCCGATCATATGTTTCATGAAAGAAATATATTTAATGCAAAAAGACATTCATAGGCTAAAAGTCAAAGGATGGAAAACAATACTCCATGTGACAGAAACACGGAAAAAAGCAAGGGGAGCAATTCTATTCACAGACATAAGGAATTTCAAGCCAAGACTGATTAAGAGAGACAAAGAAGGTCATTGCATCCTCATAAAGGGAACAATGAAAGAAGAAGAGATAACAATCATAAATATATACACAACAAATAAGAGTGTACCCAACTATATAAAACACAATAACGGACATGAAAAATCAAATAAGCACTGATACAATGGTATTGGGGGATTTCAATGCCCCACTGTCACAAAAAGACAGATCAACCAGATGAAAAACCAGCAATTAAATATTAGAACTGAACCAAACTTTTGAAAAAATGGACGTAGTAGATGTCTACAGAGTGTTCCACCCCAAAACATCAAAGTATACATTCTTCTCAGCTGCACACGGGACATTCTTTAAAGTAGACCACACATTAGCTCATAGAACATGCTTAAGTAAATGCGAAGGAACTGAAATTATCCCATGCATATTATCAGACCATAGTGCAATGACACTAGAAATCAATGACGAAAGAAAATACAAGAACTTCATAAACACATGGAAATTAAACAGCATCCTTCTGAACTGTGAACCAGTGGGTCATAGATAAAATTAAAGAAAAAATTAGAGTTTCTAAAATTAAATGACAATGACAACACAGCATATTGGAACTTAGGGGGCATGATGAAAGCAGTCCTTGGAAATTTATAGCAGTGAATACTCATATCAGGAAAACAGAGAAAGCACAAATAAATAACTTAATGGTGAACCTCAGACTTGAAGAAAAAGAAGAGCAAGCCAAATCTAAAGCTCATATGAGGGAAGAAATTATAAAGATTAGAGCAGAAATTAATGCACTGGAGACTAAGAAGAAATAAAAAGAATCAATACATTGAAGAGTTGGTTCTTTGAAAGATTAAATAAAATTGGCAAACCCTTAGCCAACCTTATCAAAAAGAGGAAAGAAAATATTCAAACCCATGCAATTAGGAATGAAAAGAGTGAAATCACAACAGATTCTGCAGAAATCCAGATCATCTATATGTGCTTTGAGAATTTGTATTCTAATAAGATGGAAAATGCAAAAGAAATGGACAGATTCCTGGATACATATGAATTACCAAAGCTGAATCAAGAAGATATAAAAATTCTAAATAAACCATTATTAATAAAATCAAAGACAATTAAAAACCTATTAAAAAGGCCAGGCCCTGATGGATGCATTGCTTAATTCTACAAGAAATTTAGAGAAGACGTAATACCACATTTCTCAAACTATTTAATGAATTTGAAAGGAAAGCAATGCTTCCAAATTCATTCCTGGAAGCAAAAATTACCCTGATGCCAACACCAGAGAAGGAGCCAACTAAGAAAGAGAACTACAGGCCAATCTCCCTAATGAACATATGTGAAAAAAATCTTCAATAAGATATTGGCAAACAGAATGCAGCAAATTGCCGAGAAGATTATACACTATGATCAAGTGGGATTCATTCCAGGAATGCAGAGATGGTTCAACATATGTAAATCAATAAATGTCATACACCATATTAAGAGAGCCAAGGACAAAAACCATATGATCATCTCAATAGACACAGAAAAAAGCTTTTGACAAAGTCTAGCACCCATTCATGATAAAAAAAAAACCAGAAAATTGAAATAGATGGTCTTTATCTCAATCTGCTAAAAGCCATCTGTGACAAACCAATAGCCTATATCATACTAAATAGACAAAAAAACTGAAAGCTTTCCCTCTAAAATCAACAACAAGACAAGGATGTCAGCCGGGCGTGGTGGCTCATGCCTGTAATCCCAGCACTCGGGAGGCTGAGGCAAGAGGACCATTGTGAGTTCAAGACCAGCCTGGGCTACAAAGTGAGCTCAAGGCCAGCCTGAACTGCATAGTGAGACCTTGTCTCAAAAAGACAAAAAAAAAAAAAAAAGACAAGGATGTCCACTGTCTCCACTATTATTTGATATAGCCCTGGAAACTTTAGTCAGAGCAATTAGACAAAAGAAAGGAACAAAAGGAATATCAATAGGAAAGGAAGAAATTAAATTATCATTATTTGCAGATGACATGATATTCTACATTGAAGACCCCAAAAACTCCACTAAAAGACTGCTAGATTTTAATAACCAAATTCAGTAGTGTAGCTGGATTCAAAGTCAACACTCAAAAATCAATAGCCTGCCTGTACACATATAACAAACTCACTGAGAGAGAAATTAGGAAAACAACACATTTCAGGATAGCATCCAAAAAAGGAAATACATAGGAATCAATCTAACAAAGGATGTAAAAGAACTCTACATTGAAAACTACAGTACACTGAAAAAAGACATTGGAGACAATGTCAGAAAATGGAAAGACAGCCCTTGCTCTTGGGGAGGAAGAACCAATGTAGTGAAAATGACCAAACTTACAACATTTTTATACAGATTTAGTGTAATTCAATCAAAATTTTAACACTGTATCTCACAGAATTAGAGAAAACAATACTAAAATTCATTTGGAACCAGAAAAGATTTAAAATAGCAAAGGCAATCCTGGGCAACAAAGGCAAGACAGGGGTATTGCAATCCCTTTCTTGAAATTATACTGCAAAGCTTGAAATTATACTGTAAAACTACTGTGATAAAACAAAACAAAAACCAGCATGATATTGGCAAACACACACACACAGACCCAAAGATCAATGGAACAGATTAAAAGATGCAAAAACAACTCCAGACATACTGAGTCACCTTATCTTTGACAAAGGTGTTAAGCACATTGCCTGGAAGAAAGACGGCCTCTTTAGTAAATGGTGCTGGAAAAACTGGCTGTGCACATGCCAAGATTAAAGTTGGACCCACATCATTCACCATGCACTAACTAACTTTGAAATGGATCAAATATCTAAATATTAAAACAGAAACATTAAATCTGCTGGAAGACAGAACAGGTCAAACTCTTACAGACACTGGTGTAGGCAGATTCTTTATGAATGAAACCCTGATCCCTCAGGAACTACCACAAAGAATCAACAACCGGGATCTCATCGTACTAAAAAGCTTTTGCACAGCAAGAGAAACCATCAACAGAGTGGAGAGATAGCCCATGAGGTAGAAAAAAGTGTTTTCCAGCTATTCCTTAGACACAGGATTATTATCCAGAACAAATAAAGAACATAAAAATTCAGACCTCTCAAATCTAAAGATCCAATCCAAAAATGGGCATCTGAGATGAACACACAGTTCTCAGATGAAGAAATACAAACAGCAAACAAATATATGAAGAAATGTTCACTATCACTGGTCATTTGAGAGACGCAATTTAAAACATCACCGAGATTCCACCTCACCCCAGAAAGGATGCATACCCAAGAAACCAACCAATAACAAATGTTGGAGGGGTTGGGAAAAAGGAATCCTTCTCTGCTGTTGGTGGGAATGTGGCCTGGGGCATTTACTGCAGTGATTCCTCAAAAAACTGGGATTAGAGGTCCATTCAACCCAGCTATTCTCCTCCTAGGTATGTTCCCAGAAGAATTAAATACATCATACCACAGCAATATACAAATTTGTAATAGCTAGATCTTGAAAACAACCCAAATGCTCATCAACCAAGGAATGGATAAAAAAAGCTGTGATCTGTTTATACAATGGAGTATTACTTAGCCATAAAGAAGGATAAATTGAAGACTTTTATAGGTAATTGGATGCAACTTGAGACCATACTCATAAGTAAAGTAAATCAAGCCCACATGTGTAAACATATTGTCTCCATAGTGTGAGAAGCTGAAAGAGTAAATAAGACTCAAAATGAATAACAGATATTGTGGAATGGAAAGAGACAGTTCAAAAGGAAAAAGAAAGTAGGAAGGGGAAAGGAGAAAAGAGGAAGGAAAGGCAAGTATAACGCCCTGTGCGCCAACGTGAGGCAGATCCCTAGGGAAGGCTGCGCTGGGTGAGCACCAAGGCATTTTGGGAATGCAGGCCAGCTCCTTTCTTCAAATGGTGTAAAGAAAAGGACAGCCTCACGGCTCCTGCTACTGAAACCAGGTTGTAACAGGCAGCAAACCTGTAGCTTCCCTCCACCCACAGATGCAGCTTTCAGCTTGATACCACTGGACCACAGAAACTTTACAAAACAAAGCTTTAGCAATGCTTAGTTCTGCCCCCACAGAAAGTTACTTACCTAGACCTATGCAAAGCCTCCGTAGGTAAGTCCTTTGGAAGAAAGGCAGGTAGTGACTAGGCGTGTACAATTACCAAGAAGCAGGAAGCCGAAGGAATTTCACATGCACTCACCGTCCCCAGGTGGCCTAGAACTGTCTGCATCCTTAGGGAGGCAGCTCCAGTAAACTCGTACGCGAAGGGGCTGGAGCACACACTGCATTTGCTCCTTCATCTCTTGATGGAGAAACTAAACTCAAGGGAGGAATTAAAACCTGGCTAAGTTTGGTGACAGAGCTTGATCCAGCTTGTGGTCCTGGAGGAGTCAGGAGCTCTTTCTTCAGCCTCTGAATTCTCTCACCCCGGGGAAGAGGAATCATTCATATTTCCGTACCCTAGAGCAGGGGCATCCAACCTTCTGATTGAATGAAGGGGCATTTTCTTGGGCCACATAAAAATATGTAATATAATTAACGTATGTAAGTAACATAATTCCTTTATTTTAAAAATATTTTTATTCTAACATTATAAAAGACAATAACATAAATATGAAACCAGAGGGACAGTTGGCCTTGTTTTTGTGAAGTTAGCACACTGCTGTCTGGTTCTGTGATAATCTGGTCAGCAATTCTTTCTTACTGAATTTTACTTTCCATGTGCTTCATTCTTGCAAATAGCTGTTTGCAAATGTCCACATTGCCAGAAAGGGACGGCAGGCAAAAGGCGTGATTGTGAAGAGTGGGCCATTTTCCTCAGGGAAGGTAGTGACAGAGGACCTCTGAAGGTTAGAGGGGAAACATTTCAACTCCCAACCTGCCACATGTCTGTCTGACGCAGAGAGTTCGTGTGCCCCAAAATCAAAGAGTGACTTCTAAGGAGCAATGGAGATTAACAGTAGGAAATATTTATGGAGGAGGAGAAATACCGAGAGATGGAAGGATCCTGAGTGGGTTGCCTAGGAGCTTCTCAAAGGAAGTTTTTAATAGAGCCAGATCACCAGGTGAGTACAATGTGGGAGCCAACTATGATCAACCAATAAGAGCACCAGTACAGCCGCATAGGTCGTGTTGTTCCCATCTGTGGGAAAATGAACGCTCCTGGAGACTATAATGTTAGATAAAATACATCAGACACGCAAGGTTAAGGATCACATTGTTTCGGTTATGTATGAAACCCAGGGTAAAAATAAAGAGCAAAATAAAAGAGATAATAAGAAGTACAGAAATACTGTGTATGGTTCTCAGAGGGGAAGGGGATTGAGAGATGGTGGGAGAGGGCAGAGCAGGAAGGGATACGGGATGTAAACAAGGAATGAACACATGTTCTGTCCAGGCACAGACTCCACACCAGGAGTGTAAACATATGTACCTCACACATGGACTCCCAAGCTAATGCAAAAAGTCTGCTGATCAAACTCCTCTCTGAGTTCAGTATCTGATTGTAAACACGGTTTAGAGGTAAAATGGTCCCCCAAGCCTCACATGTTCAGAAGGTGATTGGACTGTGAGGTCCGGTCAGAAGAGGTGGTCACTGGGGTGTGGTCTGCAGGGGTTCATCTGCCTCCTGGCTCCTCCCTTCTCCCTGTTTCCTGGCGTCTGTGATGTGAGCACCTTTCCTCCTCCCAGCCCTGGTGCCCTGCCCTTTCTTCTGTGCAGCTCCCGGGGTGGAAACACGAGCCACAAAAACTTCACTTTTCCTCCTGTAAGTTGTGGGTGTTGGCTATTGTGCTCAGCAACAAAGAAGATGACTCAGATGGCAACTCTACACGGCTCATTTGAGGATTTGTAGGTAATGTATCTGTGTCTCCTGAACGTGGAGCTGCAGGGAAAGCCGCACCCACGCCGGCCATGGGAAATGGTTTCCTTTCCTCACACTCCTTGGTCTCACAGGCACAGGGAACATCTGGTACCCGCTAGCTCTGACTGAACTGACAGGAGGCTGAGTCAGCAAACCACTTTGCAAAGTATTTTCCTTCCCCCATGCAATCCGCCCCTGGGGCCAGGCAATCAAGTCATGAAAAACAGGGCCACAAATCCCAGAACAATACGAAGGATTTATGATCTTGGGGGCTGCATTACCAGCTGCCCAGGGTTGCCGTCGAGCTATGGTTGGACATGCCTGCCCTAGAGTTAGAGGAATGACAGCGAATGACTTTCTATTCTCTTTAGGGATTTTCATTTCTTCCTTTATCTAGATTTTCTGGTGCAGCTGGTGGATATTTTTAGCTAAGTTCTTGTGGCTTTGTTTGGAGTAGGCCAGATGCCATATATATTGGCATGCTACTTATGACACATGGGTACATCAACTCTAGCCTGCACTTTTTAAAAAGAGATGTAGATGTTACTGAAAGAATGTGTCCCAAATAAATAAACAAAAATACTTGACCATACGGGAAGGTAACCTTAGAAATGGATATAGCACGGTGCTACTGGTATCTAAGGCGTGCCCTTCTGTGGGGTACATTGATAATCCTTGGCGTGAATTGTTTCACCTAATACACCAGGTAGACCCATTTGATTATCCTAATTCATCACTCGTGAGATGTCAGGAATGTAACGATTCTGGATGTGACAATTTTAAATTTCTGTGGAAGAGTAGGAAATATAATGATGCCAGATGGTTGGTCTAAGTAACCCTGGACAAATTACTGAAAGAAAAGGATGGGCTCAAACCATCCACAGGAAGTCTACCGTCCTCTGGTTGTGAGGACAAACTGATAAAGGAAGATACGGAGCTCAGAGATTCAAATCTGCAGCTCCAGGTACAGATAAGAAATTTAAAAGTCTCTCAGTGTGTCCTGAAAGAAAATCTCCTCTCTTAACTACAAGGCTGAGCTTGGAGAAACACAGATGCATTCCCTCGTCATTCGATGGGCTGAACTGCAACCTAAGTTTACTGCTCGGCCTCGAAGGGTGTCTGAAGTAAAGGTGAGGGCGCTGGTTGGAAAGGAGTGGGATCCCATACGCTGGGATGGAGAAGTGTGGGAGGACCCTGAGGAAGCTGAGTTTCTAGAAGCTAATGACATTTTGTCAGAGGAAGAGATTTCCCCGCCCACTGTGGCAGAGGCATCACCACCTCCACGGCCTGTGGTGTTGGCATCTCCCAGGGTTCCTGGGGAAGCTAATCCTGTGTTGACTGTGCAGGATAACACCGGCCTCAGGACCCACCCTCAACACCCACTTTTGCCTCCAGGCCCATAACCAAGCTCAAATCACAGAAGGCACCTAAGGGTGAGGTACATAGTGCGACCCACGGGGAGGTCCCCTGTTCTCCCAAAGAACTTCTTGAGTTTTCCAACTCTTATAAGCAGAGGCTTACTGAGCAAGCATTATGATTTTGAGTGTGGGATAATGGTGGGGAAAATGTACACCTGGATCAGGCTGAGTTTGTTGACATAGGCCCACTAAGCAGAGATTTTGAATTTAATGTCACAGCTCATGGAGTGAAGAAGGGTGTAAATAGTTTATCTGGCTGGTTGGCAGAGGTATGGATCAAAAGATGGCCCACTGTGAATGTGTTAGAGATCCCATGGTTCACTATTGATGAGGGGATTCAGAGGCTCAGGGAGATGGGAATGCTGGAGTGCGTCTGTCAAGCTAAACCTAATCCTCCACATCGGGATGATCCAGAAAACACACCCTTCACTAGCGCCTTGAGGAGCAGATTTGTGAAGGGAGCACCAGCATCCCTGAAGGGCCCTGTCATTGCTCTTCTCTGTGTGCCAGACCTTATGGTGGGGGCCATGGTTACTCAATTAGGATATTTAAGGGCAATGGGCATGATTGGGTCCCAGGGTGTCAGCACTTAATTGCCAAAAGCAGGGTCTATGTACTTATAGTAAGGGTCAGCAGAAGTGGAGAATGACCAGAAAAATCTGACACGTGCAGGCCTCTGGCGTTGGCTGGTTTGCCATGGTCTTCCCAAAAGTGAAATAGACAGGAAGCCTACAAAATTTTTACTAGATTTATACAATCGAAAAAACTGAAAGGCAAATGAACAGAAGCCTATTTTCTTTCAGGGTAACAAGGAATCCTGACCCCTCGGCCAGTTTCTGATATGAGCCAATTCACAAACCCAGAGCACTTCAAAAGAAGGGGAGGCGAGGTCCCTTTGGGTAAAGATCTTGATGTGCCAAAAGTGTATACAGTTTTTCCCCCTATCCTTCCCCAGAGGGACATGAGGCCTTTTTCCTGAGTAACTGTCCACTGGGGTAAAGGCAATGATCTAACATTTCAGGGGCCACTGGACACTGGTTCTGAACTAACACCGATTCCCAGGGATCCAAAGCATCATTGTGGCTCTGCAGTAACAGTAAGGACCTTTGGAGGCTGATGACCAATGAAGTTTTAGCAAAGGTCTGACTCACAGCAAGTCCAATAGGTCCTTGAATCCAACCTGTAGTCATTTCCCCTGTTCCATAATGTGTAATTGGGATTAATGTACTTAGTACCTGGCAGAATCCTCACATTGGTTCCCTAGCCTGTAATGTAAGGGCTATCATGGTTGGGAAGGCGAAATGGAAGCCACTAGAGTTGCCTTTGCCTGATAAAATAGTAAACCGGAAGCAGTATCTCATTCCTAGAGGGATCCCAGAGATTACTGCCACCATCGAGGACTTGAAGGATACAAGGGTGGTGGTTACTGTAAACTGAATTAAGTGATGACTCTAATTGTGCTACAGTACCAGGGCAGTTTCCTTGCTTGCACTGATTAACACATCTCCTGGTCCTTGATATGCACCTATTGATTTAGAAAATGGCTTTTTCTCCATACCTATCCATAAGGACCATCGAAACAATTTGCTTTTAGCTGGCAAGGGCATCAATATACCTTCACTGTCTTGCCTCAGGGTTATAGTAACTGACCTGCCCTGTGTCACAATTTAGTTCCTGGGGGTCTTGATCACCTTTATCTCCCATGTGATACCACATCGGTCCATTACATTGATGTTTGTTATGTTGATTGGACCTAGTGACCAGGAGGCAGCAACCATTCTGAATTTGTTGGTACAGCATTTGAGAGCCAGAAGACGGGAAATAAATCCAACAAAAATTCAAGGCCCTTCTACCTCAGTGAAGTTTCTTGGAGTCCAGTAATATGGAGCATGTAGAGATATTTCTTCTAAGGTAAAAGATAAGTTGTTACATCTGGTTTCCCTACAACCAAGAAAGAGGCACACTGCCTAGTGGGGCTATTTGGATTTTGGAGACAACACATTCCTCACTTAGGTGTCTTGCTCTGGCTGATCTACTGAGTAACTCAGAAAGCTGCTAGTTTTGAGTAGGGCTCAGAATAAGAAAACCCTCTGTAACAGGTCCAGCCCCCTGTGCAGGCTGCTCTGCTCCTGGGGCCATATGATCCAGCAGATCCAATGGTACTTGAAGTGGCAGTGGCAGACAGAGAAGCTATTTGGAGTCTCTGGCAGCCCCCATAGGTGAACTGCAGCTGAGGCCTTTAGGCTTTTGGAGCAAAGCTCTGCTATCATCTGCAGACAACTGCCCTCCTTGTGAAAAACAGCTCTTGACCTGCTCCTGGGCCTTAGTGGAAACTGAACGCTTGACCATGGGACACCAGGTCACCATGCAACTTCAGTTGCCTCTCATGGTCTGAGTATTATCCAACCCACCAAGTCATAAGGTTGGATGTGAACAGCAACCATTCATTATTACATGGGTATGGAAACTTTATACACATTTATGGAAACCACTGGCCTAGTCCAAGTAACTGGCATTGGAATTTGAGTCCAAGAGTTTGGCAGGAAAATGTTAAGTGTGAACCTCAGCTCTGTGTTCAGGTTTTTCTTTTTCCCTTGGCCATTAAACTCTTGCATGGCTTATTTGGTCCTAGGACCTGGAAGAGTGACCTGCCCAAAGGAATGTGACCCTGGTGTCCCTCTCTGTGGAGCACAAGGAAGCCCAGCTCATGGGCAGTGTGCAGGTGGTGGAGACAGATTCTCAGTACCTGAGAGAACCATGTGGCTCTGGCAAGTCTGGAATAACCCACATCTGTAGGACTGACTTGAAGTAAGTGGCACCTTCTGAGCTCAAAAGTCCTAAGTCCCTTGTGCCACATTGACCAGGACAGTGTCTGTCATCTTGATTTCTTATTTTCCTGCATGTTTTTTCACTGCGATTAACAGGTTTGCATAGATGTTTACATATTCCTGCTTTCCCTCCTCTTTCCTAAAATTCTGACATTTCTCCTTTAGCCCTATGCTCTTTTTTATTTTCCTTTTCTGATTTATTCATGATCGAGCCAGAGCAGGTCCAGAAGGCACAAGTAATTATGTGAGGAAGTTGCCCAAATACCCACGGCTCCTACATTCACTAGACTGCCTTCTGTTTCCCAGCATGCACCGGTGGCCTTGTGGGGTGTTCCATAGGATTAGCAGTCAGAGGAAGAGAAGGCTAGGGCCTGGTTTACAGACAGCAGGCATGACCCACAAGTGGACAGCTGCAGCACGACAGCCCATGCCTGAGGCATCCCTGAAGGACAGTGGTGAAGGGAAATCATCCCAGTGGATGGAATTTCGGGTAGTGCACTTAGTAGTACATTTTGCCTGGCAGGGACAATGGCCAAACATGTGACTGTATACTGATTCATGGGCTACAGCCAATGGTCTGGCTGGATGGTCAGGAACTTGAAAACAGCACAATTAGAAAATTGGTGACAAAGATATTTGGGGCAGAGGTATGTGGGTAGACCTCTCTGTGTGGGAAGAAGATGTAAAAATACATGTTCCCCACGTAAATGCTTACAAAAAAGTGACATCAGCAGAAAAGGACTTTATAATAATCAGGTAGATACCATGACCGATCCTGTGGATAGTGGCCAAGCTTCTTCTTCAGCCACGCCAGTCATTGCCCAGTGGCCCCATGAAGAGAGAGTGGCCCTGGTGGCAGCATGGAGGCATAGTCTCGGCAACATGGACTCCTACTCTCCAAGGCTAATCTGGCTACAGCCACTACTGAATGCCCAATATGCCAGCAGCAGAGGACAACACTGAGTCCCTAATATAGCACCTCCAGGTTGCAGGTTGATTCCATTGGACCCCTTCCATCGTGGAAGGGACTGCGCTTTGTCCTCAGTGGCCTAGACACACGTTCTGGATATGAATTTGCCTTCACTGCATGTAAAGCTTCTGCCAAAACTACCATCTGTGGACTCACAGAATGCCTTATCCACCATCATGGAATTCCACATAGCATTGCCTCTGACCAAAGAATGCGTTTTACAGCCAAAAAAGTGAGGCACGGGGCTCAGGCTCATGGAATTCACTGGCCCTACCATATTCTTCTCCATCTAGAAGCAGCTGGGATGATAGATGGAATGGTCTTTTGAAGACACAGTTATAGCACTAGCCAGGGAGCAATAGCTTGCAGGGCTGGGCTAAGGCACTTCGAAGGCTGTATATGGTTTGAATCAGCAACCACTGTACAGCACTGTGTCACCCATAGCCAGGATTCATGGGTCCAGGAATCAAGGGGTGGAAGTAGGAATGGTACCACTCACCGTTACCCTTAGTGATCCACCAGAAAAGTTTCTGCTTCCTGTCCCCATGCCTTCATGTTCTGCTGGCCTAGAAGTTTTGGTTCCAGCAGGAGGAAGGTTTATTCCAGGCAGTACAGCAATGGTACCACTGAGCAGGAGGCTAAGACTCCCCCTGCTCATTTTGGTCTCTTCATGCCTCTGAGGAAAAAGCTAAAAAGTGATTCACCGTGTTGTCAGGGGTGACTGACCCAGACTATCAAGGGGAAATTGGATGACTACTCCACAGTGAAGGAAAGGAAGAATACACATGGGGTGCAGGAGATCCCCTGGGTGCTTTTTAGATGACCGTGCCTGTTACTAAAATCATCAGGGAGCTACAATAACCTAACCCAGGCAGAATGCCAAATGGCCCAGAGCCTTCAGCAAGGAAGGTGTGGGTCACTGCACCACGGAAGGAACCAAGACCTGCTGGGTGCTTGCTAAAGACAAAAGAAATACAGAGTGAGGAGTGGAAGAAGGTAGTTTTAAGTGCCAGCTATGACCCTGAGATCAGCTACAGAGAGGATTGTAATTGTACTGTGTCTCTCTAATATGGTTCTAATGTTATACAATGTTGCTAGACTTAACATTGGTTTTTACGGATTATTAAACTGTGTTATAATGTTCAATTTGTGAAATGATGAGAATAAACATCACCCAGAGAAAACCGACCTTCTATTCTGGTGAGGGAATTGGTGCGTTTCTGTTTGTACACAGGATCGTTATCACATGTTGGGCATGATGATAAGCATGTCTTGGTATCTGGAGACTGATTTAAAGAAATGTGTCTTGTTGCCAAGTGGACAAGGGGTGGATTGTCATTGTCTATACATTGTGTCAACTTGAGAAATCTAGAAGCTTGACTAAGTGACTCAGCAGCTCTACATCCCGGGGATGTAGAGAACAAATCGTTACCATTCTGGGATATTGTTCATTGTGTCAACTTGAGAAGGTCAGAACTTTAAGTGATTCAGCAGGAGGCCATCATCCCTAGTCTGTAACATCCTCAGCCTGTGCAAGAGGAGGGCAGGCAGATGGCTGAGTGCTACACCCACCCCCGGGGAGCAGCCTGCAGAGAATAAAAGGCAAATGAGGAGGGACTTGATTGCTGCTTCTTTGGAGGAGTTCCAGTCTTTGCCTTCAAGTTGGACGTCATCTCTTGGCTTTAGGCACAGACTGTTCTGCCTGGGACTCTTCAGCCTTGGTCATAGACTCTTCAGTGTTCTTTTGCAGACCCATTGGCCTCCTAACCAATGCACAGGACAGACACAAACACCCTCAATCTAACTGGGGCTGCGGAGGTGACAGATCCTGATGTGGAGACACTGTGCAGTAATCCCAGCTAAACGGAAATCTGAGGCAGGAAGATCCAGGAAGATCGCAAGTTGGGAGGCCAATCCAGGCAAATTAGTGAAACTCTGTGGGAAAAAAAAGGAAAAGGAAAAGGAAAAGGAAAAGGAAAGGAAAGGAAAGAAAAAAAGAAAAGGAGAAGACGGGAGAGGGAAGGGGAAGAAAAAGGAGGGGAGGGGAGAGGAGGGGAGGGAAGGGGGGAGGGGAGGGGACCTGATGCAAGCCTGCCTTGGAGCGAGGAGGTGTTTGGTTGAGAAGCAAGGCCTTTCCAAAAGCACGCAGGTAGCTGCAGGCCAGCTGCCCCATGTTACCCACGTGTGCGCTCAGCTAATGCCAGGAGCTTTGCCAGCTTTTATTGTTGCTGGCATGAATCGATGCGAAGAACAACAAGAACTTAAAGGCTTCATTTTCTCCCTTTTAGTCACATCCCTTTATTCTGCCAGGCGTCACAAACAATACCAGACTATAAATCCTAGTCTTTTCCAAGCCAGACTAATTCTGAGGTAGCGGTTGTTTGGTTTCCATTAGAGATATAAAGAAAAATAGAATTATTTTAGTCTCATGGAAAAAGTATTTTCCAACAACTGTGATGCTATAGATATAAAATTTGCAGATATGGAAAGTATTTATTGTAACAGTAAAAACAATAGAAATCTATTGCTTTCCTCAGCTGCTTAAAAAACACAAATTAAAAGCAGATATGTTGAAAAGACAAGTATGGATCCTTCAAATGTCAGTCCATCAAGATGATAGTAATTTAGGCATGGTGCCGCGCATCTGGGATCTCAGCTACTGGGGAGGCTGAGACAGGAGGATCTAGAGTTTGAAGCAACATAAAGAGACCACATCTCCTAGGAGGAGGAGGGGGAGGAAAAGGGGAATGAGAGGGAGAGGGAAGGAGAGAAGAATTAGAAGAAGCAGTAAAAATAGGAGGCAGGGAATGGAGATTACAGTGCGTAGCAAGCAGCATGCTTGTCTTCAAGGACTTGCTTCCCACGCACACAATACCATAATACGTAGTGAGCATTGCTCCAGTAGACCTGAACTCATTGATCAAAGCCAGCAGTTTCTCACACTGGCTGCATGCAGAAAGCAACCGAGGCGTGCTGAAAGAAACCCTGACATCAGGCTCCCTCTCCACCAGGGATTCAGATCTGTATATGTATGGGGTGTGGCCTGCTCATTAGGAAGTCCGTAAGCTCACCGGCAGCTTCTGAGAGGCTACACAATGTGAAAACCACTAAAAACCACGCTACTGACCACAATGCGGTCCAGACCAGCAGCCGGGCTCTTCCCTGGCAGGCTGGAGCTGCAGACTGCCCTCCTCCCTGCCTCCAGGCCACTGCATTCCAGCCTTGGTTCCCCATGACCCCCCCTCAGACACATCAAAGTCTGAGAAGCACTGCTCTGAGGAATTCTTGTCATTGATCACTTGTGTCTCTTCCTGATGTTAGTCAGTAATTACATGGCTCACAAGAGATGAAAGTGAAATAACAACTTTCCTTCTCTACAGCTGGGGAAAACAGACCTTCACCTCTGTGATAGCCTGTGGCATCTCTGAGGAAGGGTAACAGGTAGCCAGACACAGGTGTGTAGGGCTGCCCAACAGGACACAGGTTGCCCCATTAGGGGCTGCTTGCCCAATCAATGCTTTACCAGTGAAAGTACATCCCAAAAATCACACGGGACATCGGGATACTAACAAAAGCACTCATGGTTTATCTGAAATCCAAATTTAGTGAAGATCCTGTATTTATATCCACTAACTATGGCAGCTTTACACATATTCCCAAGAGGTTCTGCTTCCTGAGCTCTCCTAGGGACCAGGAGGGAGGGAGGAAATGATACCATACATGGCCAGCGGCTGTGCTGGACGTCTAGACTGACTGACGGTCACACTGCTTCTCACCCGGCCAGACAGCCAGGACTCTGACCTCCCCCAGCAGGCTGGTGACTCATCACACTGACTGCAAGAGCAATGGGAAATTCACTTGCTGACTCAGGGAGGCACTGCCCTTGGCAAATTTCCCTTTGGTCTAAACCAACAGGAAAAAAGTCATCCAAGTTAAATGTTAAATGCAGGAAAATATACACTTAAACACTAATTTGAGGGAGTAGGCAAATAAATCATGATTGCTTTTGTTGATTAAATTTATTTTCCTTAAAAAAGACATTTTTGGGGTTTGGCTGTTGCACCAAAGTTTCGTCCTTGGGGGTCACTGCTATCTTAGCTTTTCCCAGCACATGTACCAGGAACACCTCTTCAGTCTGTCTGGTCACTGCTGCCGTGCAGCGCTAGGCATCCGAGCTCAAGACCTGCGAGTGCGAGGCAGAGCTGTACTTCCTGGTAACCTGTCTCCTCAATGCTGCACGCTGCATGCATAGTGGCAAATCCTTGGAGCAGAGAGTCGGGTGGGCTGGATGCCTGCCGGTGTTACTAACTGGTGACAAGCTTTGCAGCTACCGGCAAGCCTGCTGTCTCTGTCCCTAGCCGTGAAATAGCGTTTCACTCGCCCCTACCTGATTCTGAGGTCCCCTTCTGTTCTTCTTTACCCTACCCAGGAGTTTTATGTTTAAGACCTGATGGGAAGTTACCTGTGAGAACCTCTTAGAAAAGCCTCCTCCTATTTTGTCGCTTTAGTGTTACCTAAGTCACTCAGGGGTAAACTATTGCAGAAGAAACTAAACTCACCTTAGCCAGTTCTGACTTTCTTTTTCATTTTTTGGAAATTTTTGCTGGGACAACCCTGAGTAAAGTATTTGCAAAAAACATACCATTCTCTTGGGCTAATTTTTCTTGCCCACCACTGCTTTTGAGTAGATAACCAACCCCACACACACACTTGAACTTCTGAATCTTTGTGGCCAAGCATGAGTCTTTATATTTAATGAGGCTATTTATTAGTCACCATATTGACCATGCTAATTTCTGGGGTCAGGTGAGACTAGAAACAGGTTTTTGTTCCTAGAATATCAATGATACACATTGTCATAAAAGAAAATACATAGTGTTTGCACATAATTACTGTGATCTTTTTGTTTATAGATTGTGCCTACCTGTAATTTAATTTATCTGTATTAGTCGGGGTTGGCTTGGCTCTCTTATACTGTCAAAAGTAGCTCAAAGCAGCAAAAATGTATTTCACTCTATTGTAGGTGAGTTACAGTTCACACAAATAGATACAAAAGTAGTAGGAACAGAAAAGAATACAATTAATATTTTCCACTGGAGAAAGTTGCTGCAAAAAACAACACAAGTTTTGTTGTCAAGCCTAAAATAAATTGTTTCTAAACACAACGGCAGCCCAAATGTAACGAGGACCAGAAACAGCGTTCAAACTATGACAACCAGAGGCCCCCGGGCTGCCGAGGGAGTGGCTGGTGTGGCCCACTTGTTCCCTCAGGAGGAGAAGGTTAGGCTGACCTTGTACTCTGACTGCAAAAACAGGCAATTCTGGTGCCTCCATCCCTCATCCTGAAATGGCATTTCATTCACGCCTAAGGCTCACACTGGGTTCAAACACAGACTTTGATAACAGGAGGATGGTGGGGACATATTTAAAGTTCCTGTCAAAACAACTGATTAATCTTGAAATTAAAAATTGAAGACATACAGAAATTCTCTTCAATAAGTGCCAGACATTTCATGGAAAAATCTCCATGAGGATGATTCATGATTTTTCATTTTAAAAATTTCCTTTTCTTACATGTAACATTGGATCATCACTATAGCAGCTGAGCTCTTAATTAATATTCCTATGTAGACTATAAAGCAAGTTACATATCTGTGTCCACACACACATACATAATATTGTCAAGCTGTGTTCAGTGACTTCTTATCTGCACACTTTTTTTTCTTTTTTGAGAGGTCTCCAGACATTGCGTAGGCTGACACCGAATTCATGGGCTCGGGAAATCCTCTTGGCTCTGCTTCTTGGATATTGGAGATTATAGGTGCATGCCCCTGTGCCCGGATTATATGATTTATTTCTCTAATGTCTGTCATGTTCTTGGAAACAGTGCTATAAATGGGTTCTCAGATATTCATGCAAAATCCTACTTAACCCATGTTGTCCAAGGCTGCACTAGAACAGGAAGAATCTGCCTCCCAACACCAGATTGCTTTGTCCATTTCATGGCCATAGCTGATCCCCTCTGAAGCATGTTTTACTTATCACAATCCATAGTCATGTAATGTTCTATTGTTACATGAAAAAGAGGAAAACATTTCAAAATCTGGAGCCAGAATGCTCTTAAGTAAAGTAAGGTAAGTACATTTTTTAGCTTAATTTTTTTATTCAAAAATTTGAGTCTGACAATGTAAGTCCCAAAAGTGATCTGCATAAAATGGGGGGGGGCAGAGAGAGAGAGAGAGAGAGAGAGAGAGAGAGAGAAAACTCTAAAAATCTTATCATGAAATCTGAGAGAGACTTACATACAGCTTTGGCCCAGGATGAGAAAAGGGAGCAGAGAATGAGAAGAGAATAAAGAAGGTTTGGCCTGCTGGAAACAGGTGCACACAGCAGGATAAGGGGTCGGAAGGCTAAGGAGACACAGACCGTGGAAGTCCTTGTGATGGTTCACATCTTAAATCGCTCCGAAAGGCCAGCTGATGAGTTATCAGGAAGAAATCAGTTTCCAAAGACACTTATCTCATCAGTGGATTAATCCACTGAGCCCACTGCTGAATGGGCTGTTGACAGGGAAACTTGGTTGAAAGGAGTGTGGCGTGGGGGCGTGACCTTAAGGACCACATCTGTCCCTTGTCGTTACCTCTATGCCTCCCCAAACCCCCTGCCCCTGCCCCTACCCCACTTCCTGGTTGCCTCAGTGGAGCCCCCAACCATGGACTGACACTCCTGAAACTGTGAGCCAAGATAAACTCTTACCTTGTTTATGTCAGGTGTTTTGTCATAGCAACAAAAAGGCGACACAGTTCCTGTGGTAGCAATAACTTTAAAAGACCAGGAAGGTGCAATATTCACCTGTGAGTGGTTCGCTGGTCCCCACTGATTGCCTTCAAACATCCCCTCTGCCCTTCTCCTCAAGCTCTCTCTGGAATTTGCTACATGCAGCCACCTTGCATTTGGGTTGTTCTGTGGGGTCGAGGCGAAAGGGACCATGCTCTGCCTTCCGGTGCAGGGTCAAGTGGACACACAAGATGAGGAGCCAGTGAGACCCTGGTGCTGGCCTAAGTCCCAAATCCCTTTGAGAGTCCTTGGAAGTGCTGGGCAGGATGCAGGCTGTGGTGAGAATCATCAGTCTCAGGTGTAAATGGCACAGTGTTTAAGATCCTCCTGATCTCACTCTGAAACCTTACTGCACCTGCATCAACAATCAGATTCTGTGACTTCGTTGCTTCTGACCAAAGAACTATCTGGTGTAGCTGGAAGTGCCAGTGTTCACGCCTGGTTCCCAGGCTGATACCTGGCCATTGCACTTGGGGGTGAGAGGTGCGCCCATCTCCCAGGGAAGAGTCACATGGGCAAAGTGGAGAACTCAGAAGTGTGGACGTGGAGCTGCTTCTGTGTTCTCCACTGTCCTGGGCACGCTGTCATCTTGAGAGGACCATGAATGAATAAAACCACGTCAGTGCTAGAAATGCAGAGCTGTGTGGCTGAGTGGAGCAACATTTGGCGAGAAATAAAGTTTAACTTTACTTTGGGAGCAATGGCGAGATAAAGCTGGAAGGGGCATTGAGCCCACAAAAACTGGTTCTCTACTGGCCACTGGCCACATGAGTGACCCTTCAGTCTTTAAAGTACAGTTTAATTTTTCCTCACATCATCACGTTTCCAAGGCTCAGTCACTACACGTGGGGACCCCAGCATGTGACAGTGTCAGCCAGGAGTATTCCTATGACTGCACTGTTCTATCAGACGGTGCGGACCTGCTCCAACCCCGTCAAGCCCTCATCCATTTCTAGTTCTCCTCGTCCTTTTTCCCCTTTCCTTTTTCCTTCCTTTCCTTTCTTTTATCTTTTTTCTCTTTCTCTTTCTTTCGGTTAGACAGGATCTTGATAAGTTGCCTAGTCTTTGGCCTCTTGATCCTCCTGCCTCAGCCTCCCAGTTAGCTGGGACTGCTCATGCCCCGACGTCTGCTTCCATTATCTCCTCTTCTTTTCCCCTTTCTTTTCATTCCTCCTCTTCCTTGTCATGCTGGGCACTGTACTCAGGGCTTCACACTGAGCTGTAGCTCCAGCACTTGTTTAAATTTTTATTTTGAGACAGGGTCTCATTAAGTCACTAAACTGCCCGTGCTGGGCTCTGACTTATGGTCCTCTGCCTGAGTCTCCAAGAGTGTTGGGTTACAGGCATGTGCCACCATGCAGCTTATGTCCAGCTTATGTCCTTCTTAATACAGTCCCTTACTGTATGACACTGTGGGTCGGCCATAATTGTTAGGTTGTCCTTGAAGTTTTCTTCCATATAGTTATCTTAGATTTCTTAAATCTATGAAAAGATTTATTCCACATAGGGAGTGTTTTATTAAAGCAACGGTTTAACATTTTTGTTAAACTGACATATTTAGAATAAATAACTCAGCCTAGGTATGGTGGCACATAACCGTGATTCTAGTACTCAGGAGGCTGGGGCAGGAGGACCTCAAATTTAAAACCAGGCTGGACTACTTTGAAACCTTGTCTCAAAACACTAAAGTTAACTTAGCTTCTTGCACATGCCTAAACAGTAGAATTAATTCATGTAACTCTCTCTGTAATAGTAATTATTTTTCAAAGCTTAAGAGAAAACAATCTGTAGAATTGCCTTCATGTTTCACAAAAATGTCGACCATGTGCCTAACCTTTAATTCTTTCTTTGTTGCTGCAC
Source organism: Hydrochoerus hydrochaeris (assembly GCA_004027455.1). Classification (NCBI taxonomy): domain Eukaryota; kingdom Metazoa; phylum Chordata; class Mammalia; order Rodentia; family Hydrochaeridae; genus Hydrochoerus; species Hydrochoerus hydrochaeris. The sequence goes on from PVLA01000938.1 coordinate 246,464, forward strand.
TAAACCCAAATCAATTATGCAATTAAGAGCTCTGTCTCTAACTCCTTAGTGAACATTATTGTTTCCTGTTAAATCCAAATAGTTAACATTCCATGGAAATCTCCTGGCACATTCCCAGAATGATTGAAAGGTAGCAACCCTCAATTAGGGTTCGTGTTTTAGAGGAAGGAAGAGTGGAGATTTTAGAAAACCCCTAGTGAGTCATTTAAAAGGTGCAGAATTGGGGAAAGCACCAGCTCATCTAAAATCAGAGTGTTCCTCATAATAATTCATACTCGTCTTATTAAGAATAAAAAAGTCTGGCACTTAAACTCCTTGTTTGAGGAATTAAGGTAGGTTTGTTAGTGAGGATTAAATTTGTGAAACTATAACCAAAAACCCGAACAATAGCATCCTAATCAAAGACAGGTCTATTCTCCCCTCATAAAGCCCAGTGCTGGGAGTGGAAGACTGGAATGATGACTCCATCATAATCAGAAACTCGAACTTTCCTGTATTTCTTAGATCAGGACATCACTTACCAAGGATGCTTTGCCATTCACAGTGCAGCCACTACAAATCCACCCCTTTACACTTATGTCCCATGTAGCAGCTACAAAGAAACTGCAGAGGAAAAAGTGTTCCCAGGACTTATGCTGGCCGCTCTATATAAGCATTTTTGAAGCCTCACCAGAGAGCTTCTACTGATGTATTGGACCATCTAATAAAGCAGCTGGAAATGTAATTTGTTTTTCGAGGTGGATGACCACTGGCACCACACAATACCAGGGTTTTATTACCAAACCAAACAGGGTCAGTGAATATTGAGTAGATCCCTAGCAGGTGCCATCAGATCAGGTGGATGGATTAGCCTTTCTTTAAGCTGAAGTTCCATTGTTGGGCAGTCACGTGTATAGTTATGGATACTGGAAACCCAGCTGTGCAGCAGTGGAGAGGGCCGGCTATGGTCAGAGTGGCCCCACGGCAGATTCTGGTTCACCTGGAGTGGTCCAGTGTATAACTACCACAGGCTATAGCAACACCATTGCTAGTAAGTCCAGTGCAGTGGACTCTGAGGCATCTCATCTGGACAATGAGCTGTGTGGTCACCTTAGCTATGGTGAGCTGGGAGGAGGGACTCACATGTCCTAACTCTGTGACCTTAGCAAACTGCAACCCCTCTGTTGTAGTCAAAGATTGCAAGGAAAACACATGATTTACAGTATTATTTATAATAGTCACCCAAGGAGTCAGACACAAGGAAAGTGCAGGAAATCTATCCACACACTAAAGACCTAGAGAATACAGCCGATGGCCTGGATCCCACAGCAGTGTCCTACACAAAGTCTAGCTGGAGGCCTACAGCCCAGGACAATGACTCATGCAAGTCTATTTCATGGATCTGCACTGGGCAGGCCCAAAGGTCAGCCGTGGAAGCTAGAAAGTCTGTGCCAGTAGGTCACTGGAGCCACTGGAACCAAGAAGCGATACTCAACGTAAGAACCAGGGCTCCCCTAAAAAGTACCACAGTCATCCTCAGAGACAACAGAGGTCCCGAGCTCCTCTGATGATGAGAACAGCCAGGTTCATATCAAGCAGCCAGAGTGACAAGCTGCTCTAGGAGACTGAACAGCACACATCTTCCCCTCCAGAGCCAGGAAGCAATGCTCAAAGTAAGGACCAGAGCTTCCCAAAGTGAGCTTCAGGCATTCTCAGCATCAAGGTCCTGAGCTCCTCTGATGATAACATTCAAGTTCCCATCAGGGGAGCCAGCATGATGAGCTCCTCCAGGAGAACAACGGCTCCAAACAGCGACACTTAGGAGAACTGACATGCTACTCTTCCTCTCCAGGTCTCCTTTCTGCTGGCCACAGCCCTCGGGGGGCCGTCCATGCTCAGCACCATGCTGACTCGGTTTAAGTTGACCACCAATTTTTAGTCCACCACACCCTCCCAACACGCTGCATTAGTTACCCGCAGCTGGGCGACAAGTGGCTCCCAAAGTGTATCAGCAATGTCCAGAGCAAAGGCTGTCTTACGGCTTCTAACCCTCGTCACTCTGTAATCGTGAAAAGCTATTCCACCAGAGTGGCCGTGCAGACCTGCGATCCCAGCACTCAGGAGGCTGAGTCAGGGGGACGGTAAGTTTGAAGTGGCCTAGACTTTTGAACCCAGAGAAAGACCTGGGTTCAAGAAACAAAACCAAAAGTAAATACACAGACAATCTGCAAAATCCAGCTTGTACTCCAGGTACAGAGAATCAGGGTTCTCCTGAAGACCGTGTATTTTAAGATCACTACATCTGATGTTTTGTGTGGGCTTGTGGGGCCCTTAATACACATTTGATGAGTCAACCAACTTCTCCTTCTACCCTCCTTCTTCTCCTACTAAGCATCTTTTGGGTCTTGATCCTGGCCCCAGCCTAAGCAAGGAGCAGTCAGTCAGCTGTTGGCCAGGTCCTGTCCCACCCCAGCAGGCTGCCCCTGACCACCCCTTCCCTTCCATCAGCTGCCTTGGCCCCCTCCTGCCTTCCAAAGCCAAGCAGCCTGAACTCCACTTCCTGTTCTGCACCCCAGGCCTGCAGGGTCCCACACAGACCCCACCCAGTCTCCCATGAGCCTCATCTACTTTACCACGACCAGTTACCTGGGGTGGGTCCAGAAGAAAAAAGGTAAAAGCCATTGAATTTACACTTAAAAATTTTCTCCCAGTACTCAGGAGGCTGAGGCAGGAGGGTCACCATGAGTTTGAGACCAGCCTCAGCCTAGAATACATAGTGAGACCCATCTCAAAAAAAAAAAAAAATCAGATTTTCATAACTCTTTATAAAAGGGCAAAAGAAAGGAAAGGAATGGATATGAAGTCGTATACCTATTAACTCACAACATTCACTGACATGCTGCTATTAGAGAACTGCCTGATGTTTTTTGATGTCCAGTTTTTTTGTATTGCTTTTATTTTGCTGCTGTTGTGGCTGGGGTTTGAACCTAGGGCCTTGGTTATGCTAAGCACATGCTGTACTCCACAGCTAGCCATCCAGGTGCTGTCGGTGTTTAACTTCTCTCTGCACAAGTTGTTATTCAGTAGCATGTGTCTTCTAATGCCTCTGAAACACAATTATTTTCCCTTACTACACAAAGTCTTTCCATTCGTTTAGACAGCATGCCAAACAATAGTGGGACAAACGCAGGTGGCAAAGATAGAGAATTTTAAGGACTATCTGTAGGAATGGTATCATAAAATGTGTGTTTTGCCATTAATGGACCCTTTTCTTGCTGTTTCTTTCAAGGAAAAAAAATAAATGTTATGTGTAACTTTGGAGACCCTGGATTTTAAAGGTTTCTGATACTGAGGATTTACATTTGTTATAACCCTGAAGGAAACAGTGCTGGAAGTTTTGGCTCATAGTCTCCAGAAGAGCAAGGCTGTGTCTAGCAGGAGGAAAGTATTAGCAATCATTGGTCAGGTGCTGGAAACATTTTAAGTTAGCCCCACTTGATTCTTTTTTATGAGTCATGACATATCATAGATGGGTGATTTTTTTAAAAAAATATTTTTGAGCCTTCTTTTGGTTTTGTGGGGTGCAGGGCTTGAACTGAAGGCCACATAAACGGCAGACAAACATTCCACCACTGAGCAACACCTCAGCTCTCCATTTTTGATTTTTGATGTATTAGTTTTAAAAATCCTGTGAGCTAATTTCAAACATACTACAAAGATCTCGATCCTTGCACCACCCCCAAAATGAGGGTTTTAGGCCCTGGGGTGCTCTACCACTGAGTTAGTTCTTCCTTCCTTCCTTCCTTTATTGTTTTGTTCACATTAAGTTGCCCATATGGGACTGAATTTGTGATTCTCCTGCTTCAGCCTCTCTCAGTACTGGGAAAAGTGTGCACTACTGTACTCCCTCTTTGATTTCTACACATAAGTTGCTAAATTGACTTTCAGGCATAGAAAAGTAATTTAAGGCAGCACTGCCCTCTCCTAAGCCTGCCTTTCTTTTTTTATTTTAAAGCTAATAAAACCCAACAGTACAAAACAGAATGAATCCAATGAAAACAAATCAGCAAAGTTGGTGCAGAACTTTGAAGCAGGACACTAGGAAAACAACAATGGCCACCACTGTACATCTTGTTATCTTCACAATAGTTGTCCATTCCATCAGGTGTAGCAAAATCAAAGCAAGACAAAACAATAAAACCAATCAAAACAGAACATTGAATAAAGTGAAATAATTAATTGGAACAAAGCAAAATAGTGAGAACAATGCTGGATTTCAAAAACAAGACAGAAGGAAACCTCCTACATTTGCAATATTGCATAGTCATCCTCCCAACAGATGCTCAGTCTGCTGGCTCCAGGCCTGCAAAGTCAACCAAACAATACAAGCCTTTGGTTGCTAACCCTGCATCTTTCTTGTAATACAAAGTGACATATTGAGAAAAGTGCTCTATTTCCTCACACTCATTAGAGGTCTCACCAGTTGATTCTTTAAAACAAATCCCTTGGGTGGGTATCATGACACATGCCTGTAGTCCCACTACCTGGGCAGCTGAGGCAGGAGGATTGCTGCAAGTTCAAGGCCAGCCTGAACTAGGTAGCAAGACTCAAAAAACAGAAACAAAAACAGAAAAACAATCTGGAGTAGTTAAAAGGTCAGAAATGCCATTGGTTCAATGTTAGTGCCATAAGGTGTATGATCCCCTGCACTTTGTCTGCTGACCACTCACAGCGAATCCTGAGATCAGCTGCTCACACCCTTGTAGTTGAATGTGCCAGTCGTGAGGGCACCGTGGTTTTCTTGGTGAGGTGCAGAGAACCAGAAGTGGACATTTGTCCCTCTTTGTGATTAATTCTGGTTTTCTTCATCAACTCCAAAACCTCATCCTGAATTGCAGCAAGAAATGGAAAACAACCTCAGAGTCTGAGAAACACAATTCACAACAAAGTGAGTGGCTCTCTTGGTTAGTTTTCTCTTGTTGCTGAGACAAAATACCTGACACCCAAATTGAAGGAAGGAAAGGTTTGTCTCACAGTTTGTGGAGGTTTCAGTCCATAATCAGCTGGCTCCAAGGCAGGGTAAGGTGGCACAGGGGCAACACTTCGAGGCCATGGAAGACATCAAAATCAATAAGAGCAAAAAGAAGGAGGCACCTTTTCCTCCCTTATATTTGTAAGCAGGCCCCACCTGCTACCCCTCCACCCACCATGCAAATTCTTCCATAAATGAATATGCACTTCTTGAGGAGTAGAAAAACCCAAGAATATGCAGTGGATTCTTTGCTAGCTGTATAAAGAATCCACTGCATATTCTTGGGTTTTTTACTTCTCAAAAAGTGCATATTCATTTATGGAAGAATTTGCATGGTAGCATTTATTTCCTGAATTTGATTTTCAAAGCTGGCAGTTGCTTTTTTTTTTTAACTGCATGTTTTTGGCAAGTGTCAGGGATCAGCCCAGGATCTACAGCATCCACTAGGCAAGCATTTTACCTGGGGTCCATCCCTGCTCAAAAATGGCTTTCACAAGTCCTCTCAGTAGGCACAGCACAGCCTCTTGCTACTCAACAGCAGCCACGCTGGCCAGTGGCCATCTAAGGGGGATGGAGGGTGTTAGGTCAGCCCACCTAAGAGACAGCACAATCATCATGGCAGTGGTTCAGAACTGTGTCATGATAATGCACACCTCCTTCTTCCCAGAAGCCCCGATGGCTTCTCCCTCCCAAAAGGCTGCCAGAGCTCAGGAATGCAAAGGTTTACCCAGTCCCCTGCACTCTCTCAAAATAAATCAGCTCACATCAGTCCCCAGAGCCCTACCCCCATCAGAGGCTATGTCAGGCAGAACCTGCCCTTTGTCTGCGGGGAGAGCGGCCACAGCCTTCTCTGTGGTGATTCTCTCCGTGCCCTCCCTGCTTATTAAACTCTCTTCTTACCTACTTGCCTCCTCTCTTTAATATTCTTCGATGCTCTAGATTGAGTACAAATCACTCAATCAGTTGGTGCCGCTGACTCCAGCGGTTAGAGGCTGTGTGGCTCCTGGGGGGGGGGTCTGTCCCCCGGTCTGAGCCCCTCTCGGGCCTATGGACCTTTCCTCTCTGCTCCTCCTTTTCGCTCTCTCTCTTTTTCTGGGACGAGGGACTCCTCAGCCTTGCTGTTTCTAGCCAACATCCAACACTGGCCTTCATCTCGTCAGGGCCAAGGTGAGCCTCCCCTCCTCTCTACTTGGGGTGCCTGTCCGAAATTGTGACCACATCAGGACGCCCCCCCTACTACTCTAAGTCTCTCTGGGGACCTCTGCGTCCTTCAGGACCCCACATGCCTCTCTGGTGACTACCAGACAGGTCACTGTTGGGACTGCGTACTCCTGGCTGTGCCTCACTGGAGGTGACAATTCTCCGCTGACTCACAACCCTCCCAACTCCCCCCACCTTCCTAATTGGAACACATGGGTGATAATCAATCATTACCCAGCAAAACCACTCCTCCGGGCTGTGCCTAGCTACACTGGGGCCAAAACAAACTCAGGCCAAACAGGCGAACAGTAAGAGATTTATGTAACTTTTACTACTGAAATGGCAAGAGGGGGTAAACACCTTATGTCCAGCTGCGGCACGCCCTGACCTATTGCAACCTGCAAGGCCTCCCAAGTTCTTTTGACTCGCTTCACAGGTCCTCCCCCTTTATCAGCTTGTCACCTTGACTCTCTTCTTTCTTGTTTTTCAGACCTGATAGATGAAATACCTCCACCGCCTACTGCTATAACTCACATGGAGGCTCCCTCCTCTCCTCCCCCTTCTTCCTCCTCCTCCTCATCTCAGAGTTACTCTCAGAAGACTGCACCCCTGCAAGCTCCTCCTCTGTTTCCCCAACTCCGCCCCTCCTCTCTCCCCTGCCCATCATACTGGACCCTGCGGTCCTCCTAAGCTCTCATTTCGTTTCCCAAGCAGCACCAGACATTCAGACTAAATTCAAAACATCAGACCTTGGTCCTCAATCCCTTCAAGAAGACCTCTTACATAAGGCTTTCCATGTCTTAAATGACCTTAAAAAGGTAACATTACAGGCTGAAATTCTAAGGACAATTTATGGCCACAGAAGCTACAGCTGCAGTGAGTGGCACCCAGGGCTTGAGATAAAACATAGACTGGAGAAAAAAAATCTAAAAACCCGAGTCCCCCCATCATGCTTCAAGTACGGCAGAAAAATGACACTGGACACGAGCCTGCCCTGACCTGCAGCCACGACTGGGAACTGGTCCCATCTGCAACCAAGAGGCCACTGGAAGTGCGACTGCCCTGTCCCCAGAGAGCAGGTAAGTCATCGCCTTCCCGCCCTCACAGGATCGGACACTGCGCCTGGGGCTCATCACTGGCTGATCTGCTCAGCATGGCCGCTGAAGAGGACTGATGGGGCTCCGGGCCACGGCCTCACCCAGGCGTCTCTCTCAGAGCCCTGAGTCTCGCTGACATCTCAGGTAAAACCTTCTCTCTCCTTGTTGACATGTAGCCACCATGACGTTCTTCCTGGGTTTTAACAGTAACGTTCCCTGTCTGCAGACTCTGTTGTGGGAATTGACAGCCAAGGTACATGACGTCTGCAGAAAGAACCTGCTCCCTGCAGATTCCAAACCCTTTCCTTACACACAACTGTCTTACTCTCCTAATCTGTCCTGTACCTCTTTTTGATAAAAATTCTACTCCAAAATCTCAATTTCTCTTATACTCTCTCCTTCCCCCAGCTCTCACACTCCAGTCCCACATCACAGTCACGGACGCAGTCCTTCTCTTCCCTCATCAACCCTACAGTCTGAGCCACCGCGAATCCCACTCCTGCCACCCACAGTACTCTGCTGCTGATTCACCTCAAACACCCCTCAGTCTTCCCTTCTGTTCCCCAATACCCAATGGCCCCTAAACATCAACAGGGGGCCTATTATCTGCCACCTGTTAACTAATGGGTTTCTAAAAGTCATTCACTTGCCTTATGACACCCCTACTTTCCCTGTCCTCAAATCCAACAGCTCCTATTACCTAGTCCAAGATCCCAGAGCTATTATCAGTACAATAACCCAATTCACCCTCACACTACTGTCTCATAGTCCTCCACGTACCTCTCACTTTACTGTGTTAGACTTAAAAATACAGCTCTCAGGAGTCCCTCGCATCCACAGTGCCAAGACCTTTCCGTGTCTACATGGATGGATTCAGATACTTTTCAGCCCACTCAGCTAATATAGACAGTGCTGCCCCAGGAATTCAGAGAAGCCCCCACTTCTTTAGCCAAGCCTCAGCCAGTGATCTTGTAACTATAGATCTACAACCTGGTACACTCATTCAATATATAGACGACTTCTACTCTGCTCCCCTCCTGTGCCACAACAACAACACAGCTGCCTGACTCAACTTTCTCTGTAGTAGAAGATACAAGGTCTCTCGCTCCAAAGCTCAAATCGCCTCATCAAAGGTCAAATTCTTAGGCCTCGTGCTTACACTCAGCACATGGTCCGTAACCTCTGACCATAAGACTCCTCTGTGACTTACAGAAACCAGTCACAAAACAATGGATATTATCCTTCTTAGACCTATCAAACTTTTTTCACCTCTGAATCCCCAACTTGGCTTCCTTAGCTCAGCCACTATACCAAGCCTCTAGAGGACCTCTTTCTAAACCCCTAGACCCCACTATGCCAATTGACACTCCCTTCACAAAGCTTAAGGAGGCCTCCTTAGAGCCCTGCACTTGCACTTCCTAATCCTACTATACCCTTTATTCTATACACTCCAGCAGATAAAGATAACGCGATGGGAGTATTGAGACACAGTAAAAGACTGCATTCCAGGCCATAGCCTACCTCCCAAAACAGCTGGACACTACATTGAGAGGACGGCCTCCCTGCCTTCCGGCACCAGCAGCGACAGTCATCCTGACACAAGAAGCAAAAAGTTCACTTCAGGACAGACAATCTCAGTCTACTCACTACACCATCTAGTCAATCTACTTTCGCACAAGACACTCCCAGCTCTAATGACCCCACCACAGCTACAATAAGTACATCTAACTGTCATACAAGACCCTACTGTCACAGTCTCAACCAGCAACACCCTCAGTCCAGCCACCCTGTTGCCCACGCCTACAACAGATATAGAGATCAGTCCTCTACATGACTGCACAGATGTTCTCCAGTTAACTCATACTTCCTTCCTGCATATACGTGATTCTTCTCTCTCTACTCCTCCCTCTAGCCCCTACAAAACTCCAAACTCTCCCCAGGTCACCTATTCAGTTAAGCCCCTTTCAGCTTATGTACAGTAGACCGTTTGTCTTACAAAACTTGCCTTCACCTTCTAATCTTCTTCCCTTAGCTGACAACATTCTGGTTTCCTGGTTCCTCTGACACCTTCTTCAGCAATATGTGGATCTTTGCCTCCCTCAACCCTCCAAGGGACACACACCAGATTCTCCTTTATCTACAGGAGACTTAATCTATATTAAAATTCCTAAGCCCACAGGTTCAACTTCAACTCTTCAACCTAAGTAAAACAGACCTCACCTGGTGTACCTTGGGACTCCAACTGCAGTAAAGGTAGAGGGATTCCTGTGCTGGTTTCACATCACCCAGCTGAAGAGATATCATCTGCTGCCTGGTAATCTCGATCCCAAACACGCAGAAGGGACTTTATGGACCTCACATCCAACAGCTCCCACCCACCTCCTATTAACACAACACAAACACTAATGCTTTGCTGCCCCACCTGGTTTTGGCCTATGTATGGCTATATATGGCTTACACCACTCCTCTTCCTCACAGGTGCTCTAACACTCTACTCCAAAGGAAAAAAAAAATACACCATTCTCCAAAGGCTTACAGTGATCACACTCTTCATATTAATAATCTTACTGTTTACATTCCTCAGTTCCTTAGTCAACATGATAGGCTTCCTCCTTTGCCTCAATCTATTCCTTCACCTAACCTTACACAAAAAGGCCAACCTATCCTTCAACAGAATAAATTTTTGTCTTTGGACATAGGGCCAACCCATGTCTTCCCTCCCTATAGCAGGGATCCTACACAGTGGCTATAATAATACCACAGGTCACTTTACACACTCATTCACAAATTCTACACCAACATCTACAGGGCCTAGCTTATCACACTGTCACATGTAGAGTGGCCACAGCACCTATTGTGACTGGGATAAGTATATTTTCTGCCATTGGTCTGGGAGCAAGATTAAAAAACCAGCCTCACATACTACTGTCAGATATCACATGACTCAAAAACAGTGATAAAATCAGGCTCCCAAAATGTTAATTCACTCCAAGATCAAATAAACTCACTGGCCACAGTAGTTCTCCAACAAGGAAGGACACTCAGTATTTTCACAGCAGGAAAAGGGGGATACTATGCCATGTTGGGAGAAGAATGCTGCTACTTTGTCAACCTGTCAGGTACAGTAAAACAGCAGGTACAAAAACTCAAAAAATTAGCAGCTGATATACGAGGGAGACAATATTTTCCAGGATCCTCCCTTGGTCTTCATGGTGGGATTCCCTGGGGTTCTGGGTTCCCATTCTGATGCCCATTATGGGTCCCATAATTGCCACAGTAATTTTTTTGCTTGTTGCTCCCTGTGCCTTTAGGTTCCTCTTGTGATTTATTCAAGCCAGAATACAGGTGTTCACTACCAAAGAAATCCTATTACTGAGGGACATCACTACCTCACGAGCTCAGACGAAGTGGAAACGGATCCCTCAATCCCACTCTCTTCTACTTTAGGCCCCAATGACGCCCCCTCCCAGCAGGAGGCAGCCAGAGAGACTCCACGGCGCCCCCTAACACCAAAGAGATGGGAATGTTAGTTCCACCCACCTGAGAGACAGCACAGTCACCATGGCAGTGGTTCAGAGCTGTGCCCTGATAATGCACACCTCCTCCTTCCCAGAAGCCCCGATGGCTCCTCCCTCCCAAAAGGCTGCCAGAGCTCAGGAATGCAAAGGTTTACCCAGCACAAAATAAATCAGCTCACACCAGCCACCAGAGCCCTCCCCATCAGAGGCTGTGTCAGGCAGAACCTGCCCTTTGTCTGCGGGGAGAGCGGCCACAGCCTTCTCCGTGGTGACTCCCTCCGTGCCCTCCCCGCTTATTAAACTCTTTTCTTATCTACTTGCCTCCTCTCTTTAATATTCTGCGATGCTCTAGATTGAGTACAAATCACTCAATCAGGGAATCTATGTTTGATTCTTTCATGGGGTGTCAGTCAGGTCACTGAGTTCTCCACAACATTTTAAAACTGTGAGTTCAAGGTTACGTGTTCAATATCACAGAAGATGCAACTTAAGAAAACATTGCCCCTATCTACCAGGAACTGGTGATTTCACAAGGAAAAACATAAGCTACTAAAATTAAATAGCATGTATTCAAAGACTGTCAAAAACTCCAGGGAGCAAAGATAAGAAAGTAACTGGATGTGAAATTATGACTGCATTAGGTTTGGAAATATAAGCCATTTTAAAGAGCGAGTAGAAAATGAAGCTATTTTCAAGCCTCCCAAGTAGGGCTGAGTGCTGGAATTTGGGTGGAGTGAGCTAGGAGAGCAGGTAGACAAGGGCATTCCCGCTGAGGAGCAAGGCCCCTGGGAGCAGGGCTGCCAGGGAGGAGTGAGTCAGGCGACATGTGGGGCTGGGCACATGGGGGGTACGGTCCTAAAATGTACTCAGCCTCAGGTCTGGGCCCCAGGTGCTCATTCCTAGATCCAAAAGTTATCTTCCCTTGTGGGTTTCTCTTTTGGTGCTTCGAGTCTCATTTCCTTAGGTATCTCCCATCATGATAGCTGGGAAGGACTCTTAAGCAACAGGACTCCAAAGCAGATGTCCAGGGAAGATATTGGAGGTGGAGGGCTGGGTGCTCACGACCGTGGAGGACCACCTGGATGACTGTCCTGGAATAAAGAGAAATCACCTCCACTTTGGCTAAACCTGGCTCCAGTTCCAGGTACTGATATGTACAGAGCTGGCTAGGCCAATTCCTTTCCCCTTAGATTGGCTCTAAGCAACGTAAATAGGGCTGGCTGAGGGGCTGATGTGTAATCTTTGAAGCTACAGTCACTTTTTCCCCACCCTGTGACTCCTATCAAACCATGGGTGAGCCAGGTGGAATGCAGAGCCACCATTCTAGGGCTGTCAACTGGATTCAAGCCTCCAGATAAGAGGCTATGACTTCCCAGGGCAGAAAAGGTTTGCACATCAGGGCTGAAACACCACCACCTAAACATGAAATGCTACCTCAGCTGTGTTGTGCAGATCGGTCTCTCTGCACATCCTTCTCTCTGCACATTGCAGAGGTGCTTTCAGGCCTCCTGCACAGCCCAGCGCGCAGTACTCACATATCTCACACCATTCTCACAGTCACTCTCCACAAATTAATAAAATCCAGGTCAGGCCTCAGGCTGAGGTTTTTGTGCCATGGAACTGTCATACTGGCTGAGCTCAGGACCCTCTTAGCCCCCATAATTATAAATATGCCTTAGTGTCTTTATCCTTGTCATGGTTGCACTGCAAATGGTAGATTGGAATTAACTTGCTAGCATTTCAATAGCTTTTCCATGGATTACAACTATAAACTTCTTGGACCACAGCAAGGACAGGAAAAGAATCTCTATAAATGGTGAAGGTTTTATGCCCATCGATTCCTTCTTCCCTCTCTCCTTGTCTCCCTCCCTGCTTTCCTCTCTTTCTCTTTTCTTTCCTTCCTTTTTCCCTCCTTCCTTTTCCTGTGCAGGGAAGGGAATTGGGGCTTCAGCCTGCTAGGCAAGAATTAGCACAGATTTTCTTAATCCATTCACTGATTTGGCTTCACAGTTGAGGTTATATAGTTCTACCATTTTCAATTTTCATTTTCAACTTTGAAATTTGTATCCAAAAATAATCCATATGATCTTTACATCCCTTGGTGTTGAAGAGATTAAAATATTAAAACCACATTAGAGGAGTGAAATGAGTAAGTGTTGAAGAAAAGAAATATTTGAATGGTGAAATGTCTTCCTTTACTCACACTAGAGAGAAAAGGCAGTGTGTGTTTTATTTAACTTAGGAACATGTTCAGCCCTGAGAGGGGGCATCAGAAGGTTTCTAGATAGTAGATAGCACTGTGAAGCAATGGTCACTTACATTCAACCCATTTAAGAATGGCACTTCTTGCTTTTAAAGTTTTAAAACTAGTTTTTGCTTTGTCTCCTATACAAGGAAACCAGCGTATGTCTGTATGTCCACCAGCAAACTGAAAATTCTTCAGTCTGTGATCGACTTTCCCTAGCACGTGTGGGAAGAACCGCAGTGGCTCATTTCTTATCGCTGCCTATCAGAGAGGGAACACAGAGGCTGTCAGCAACCAGCCTGGAGGCCCTCAGGGGTCTCGGGCTTCCCGAGGAGGACCAGGGGGACGTCGCCCATGAGGACACAGAGGCCAGGCCATGCAAGGGTATCTACAGGCAGAATATGCAGAGTATGCATAGAAAACTTTCTTTTTCTTCTTGTTCTTCTCCTCCTCTTCCTCCTTCTCCTCCCTCTTTTTCTTTTCTTGGCACAGGCACTGAACGCAGGAGGCACTAAGCTACATCTCCAGCTCCCCTTTATTTTACTTCGAGACAGGGCCTAAACTGCCCAGATTGTCTTCAATTTGTGGTCTTCCTGCCTCAGCTTCCCAAGGAGCTGAGACTACAGGCATGGACCATCACAGTTGGGTGGCTCTTCTCTCTCAGATTCATCCACAATATACTCACTTAGGATTACTTTCTTAATAGTAATACTTCTGCCAATTAAGACCTTTGTTGGTCTTTAATAAATCCATCCCTCCGCACCTGTTTTCATTATTTCTTCTTGGACAAACCTTGCCGATTTAGAACTTATTTGATGAATACAACCAATGATAACATTTGATTCAAACCTGTCACAAACATTATGCTGTGAAAAATTTAGATCAATCCCAGCCCTTGGGAGGCTGAGGAAGAAGGATCACTGTGAGTTCAAGGCCAGCCTGGGCTACAAAGTGATTTCGAGACCAGCCTGACCTCATAGTGAAACTTTATCTCAAAAAGAAGGAAAAAAAATTCAGATAGATTTGTGAAAAACACAGCTTGTTAAGTAAAATTTCAGACCATCTGAGCATATTGTGTCTCTGTTCACTATTTTATTGTTACACTGTATATATTTATATGGTGAAACTCTCCATCTGCTATGCTAAACTTTGTGACCTTGGAAAATTATTCAGTTTAACAAAGAATCAGAATCTTCATTTTCAAACTAAGAATACGAACACAATCTACCTAATAGGGCTTCGTGACTGCTAAGTTTTATTCATTTTGTTTGTTTGATTGATTGATTGGTGTTGGAGATTGAACTCAGGGCCTTTGAACTGAGCTACAGCCTCCACCCTATTTTCTGTTTTTATTAGAGACAAGTTTTTGCTAAGTTGCTAAACTGCCCTGTCTGGGTTCCAATTTGAGATGGTCCTGTCTCATCCTCCTGTGTGCTGGGACTGCAGGTGTGCACTGCCACTCCCAGGTGACTTACAGGCTTTTAAGTCTTGGACAATGGAATTGATCCCTTAAATTCTATGTTAAGCTCTGAGGTACAAAAAGAGCAGGGCAAGATTCCTTAGGAAGGGACCTGGGAGGGCAAGATGATCCTTGGATGGATCTTATGTTTTTGTAGACAGAATATTGCTACCGGGGTCTGGACTTTCCAGGTTCTTCTTGTTCTGAACAAAGAATTGGACAAAAACATCCACAAAAGATCTCACAAGGTCTTATATTCATTAAAGGTAGGGAAAGAAGTGAGCACTCCATGCAAGCTTTGAAAGAAGATTAGGAAGTGGCTGGGTAAAGGGGACAGTATGGGTGGGCATGTGACAGAAAATGGTGGCAGCCAAATGGGGAGGGAGAAAGCCTGCCGTTTCCGAGTGAGCAAAAGACAGCATCCTGGGGAGAGTCAGCACAGCCCACCAAGGGAGGCTCCGTGTCAGCTGGGGGTGAGGGGTGGCAGTTCCCAGGGGCACAATGAGTGCATGCTCCTCCTGGGGACCTGCACAAGGAGAAATGCAGGGAGTTAAGGACAGAGCTCCTGGAGCCCTGGCACTGATCAATGGCTTGGGAAAGAGCAGGCTTCCTGTGTGCTCTCTTCTCTCTTCCGCTTGGCCAAGGGTCCTGGGGCTGGCTGGTGTCTTTCCTGGCACAGAGCAGACAGGCAAACGCAGCCCTGGGGCTGGAGTGGAAGCCCAGAGAGGCCAGGCCAGGTTCGCTGAACTAGGAATAGGGGTGGGGGAGGCAGGGGAATGTGGTGTGGGGGGACGGGGGGACCACAGCAACACACCCCGGGGCTGGGAGTGAGGGTGGAGAGGACTGCAGCGGGGCTCATGTCTGCTAGGCCCAGAACCCACCTTGCTATTTTTTTTTTTTTTTGAGACAGGGTCTCAGACTGCCCTCCATCTCTATGTGTAGCCCAAGCTGGACTCGAACTCACTGCAATCTCTGTGCCAGTTTCCTCCTGAGTGCTGGGATTACAGGTGTGAGCCACCATGCCAAGCTTTCCTTGCTATTCTTGAAGCAATGCCATTTGAGATCTCTCTTCAATTGTTTTGCTGTCACTGAACTCAACACCTAGGTATACAGAGCCAAAGCCAAAGGCACCCCAGGGGTACCAATTATTCAAGGAACCGGTGGAGAAGTGCTGAAAGAACTAAAAAGTGATTAACAATAACACCAATCTACTATTACTACTGCGCCAGGCGAATCCGGTAATAGTAGTTGCAGTACTCATGGTAACAAGCACATTGTTTTATGTAATAGTTGCTACTGTTATGTCCATTTTATAAAAAAGAAAATCAAGGAAGGGAAGAGTCAGATCGATTTTCCCAGTGTCACACAACCAGAAGTCGGTGAAGCCAGGAACTGAATCCTGGCACTTGAATTTACAGAAACCAAAGAACTTAAGATTTTTAAGGAAAACTCAGAAAAAAAATTTTTTTGCTACCCAATGTTTTAATGTATTTTTTCTGTTAAAAAAAAAGTGGTGGGATTCTACCTACTCTGGTCATCTTAAGCAGTTCTTCTAGCTTGGAGATTTGTTAAAATATACACAAAGAACCGTGCTATGGGTGGGGAGGGACACTGATGTTCTTTCACAGAATAAAATGTGCTTTTCCTCTCTCCCATGCACCGAGCACCCAGAAGTGTTGATTCTGGGTAGGTGTTGGCTGAACCAATGGAATAAAACTAGCAAGGCACTGTGTGGGTGGCCGTCCAAGTGGGGTCACACAAAGATGCCTGTTCACAACACCAAATTCCTCAAGTCACTGGGATGCTCCATTATTTTCTAATAGACATTATAATTCATTTATATTTATTTTTGTGACGGTTGGGCATTGAGCTCCATCCCTAGCCCTTTATAAAGTTTTTAAAAATTGTGAAACAGGCTCTCACTAAATTACTAAATCTTGCCCAGGCTCAGCCTCCCAGAGTGCTGGGATTACAGGCATACGGTACCACCCCAGATATTGGTTTATAGAGGCAACTTTTTTGCTGTGTGTCATGTTTATATCTAGATGTCTCCCAAAACCTCATGCTGTCATAGATACAGGACAGTGATACCCATCAGTGAATTGCTCCACTGATGAGTTTATAGCTACATGTGATGTTGGGAGGTGAAGCCTGATCAGAGACAGGGGGGTTGCCAGGGTTGTAGCCTGGAAGAGTCTATCTCTTTCCTCCTGTCATCTCTCTCCCCTTTCTTCCACCATGCCACAAGCTGTTCCTCCTTTGCCACGCCACCCTGCCTTGGAGCCAAGCCAACTATGGACTGAAACATCTACAAACTATGAGCCAAAATAAACCTCTTCTCCTTAGAGGTGTGGGTATAGTATTGTGTCTCAGTAGCAAGAATGTTAGCTAAGGCGGATTGTACTGGAAAAGTGGGGTTATGGCTAAGAGAACCTGACATGTGGTTCAGAAGCCTCTGAAACTACTCTGTAGGAAAAGTTTGGAGATGCAGACTTTGAAGGAGACTGAGATAAGGGTGGTGGGCTGAATAATCTGATAGAGGAAATTTCAAGGAAGTCTACTGTTACAGCTGTAGCATGGTTACTGTTGAGGGTTTTTATCCACCTTTATGCTGAGAAAAGTAAAGAGAGCAGCTGAAGGAAGTAAAAAGTTTTAAGTTTGGTGAGAAAGGAAGCACTGGTAAAGCTAGAGCCTGCAGATAGAGCAGAGGGGAACTTGGTTGCTAAAAATATTAACATTAAAAAGAAGCCTTTACAACAGGACAGTAGGAAGTTCATGTTGAGGGTATGTGAGGAACCAGTAAGGCCTGCACCTTTGCAGGCTCAAAACTGCAAAAGTGAAAAACTTTGCTTTGAGAAGAGAGCCCCAGGGTACTCAGTTAGAGAAGGGGCTCAAGGCAATTGATTTCCTGGGATTCAGTTCACCACGCTCAGCCACCCAGGCACAC
The DNA here is from genome assembly GCA_004027455.1 of Hydrochoerus hydrochaeris. NCBI lineage: Eukaryota > Metazoa > Chordata > Mammalia > Rodentia > Hydrochaeridae > Hydrochoerus > Hydrochoerus hydrochaeris. Next base: position 263,941 of record PVLA01000938.1, read on the forward strand.
AAAGGCCCCTGAAAACCAGCAAGATGCTGAGGAGCCAGGTTGCTGTTCCAGCTGGTAGCATACCTTGGTGTCATGTGCATGGTGCTGGTCTTAGATGCATGCAGAACACAACAGTTTTTTGTAGTTCCGAAGGCTTCTACCCAGATTTCAGCAGAAGGCCTGAGAAACCAGGCACTGTGCCCCTGAGAAGGCAATGTGTGAAGCTGTGAGAGTGAAGCTGAAGGCGAAGACCCCAGGATGTTGGAAAAGCCAGGAACACGGATCATCTGAGGAAAACTGCAAGAAGTGAGCAAAGCTGGCCCAAGAGAGAAGCCATGTGGGCTACAACCACCAGCTGTGCCATAGCAGCGGGGCTGCCCAAGGCCTTTGGAGATTGCATCTTGCCACAACTAGACATGAAACTACACTAATTAATTGCTGGGTTTTAGTTTAGCTTCTTGGTATTCCTTTCTATCTTCTGTTTCTGCCCTTTGGGGAGAGAATGCTTACCCTGTCTCTTCATATGTTTTGATTTTTCCCTTTTTATTTTCACAGGGGCTCAGAGTAAACAGCCTTCAATCTCAGAGGTGCAGGACTTGAACTTTTCAACAATACAGAAACAGTTAGGACTCTGGAAACTCTTAGAGCTGGATTAAGTACATCCTGCATAACGAGATGCACAGGAGTCTTTGGAAGGAGTCAGGTCTAGAATGTTACGGTTTAGATCTTGATATCTCCCCAAGTCTCCAAGTATGTTAACTTGAAATAAAGTCACAGAGAATGACTCAAGAATAAGTGCTTTTAGTGCCAGTCATGGGCCTCTTGGGGGATGTGTCCTTCCCTCAGGCTGAGGTGGGAACACAAGTGTCACTAGTCCTTTGGCTTCTGCCTTTCCCTACTTCCCATCTTTCTTCACCTCTCCCTCTGATCTGCTGGACTTCTGTCCTGGCGTTGAGTGTGGAGATTTACTGGATCCAGCCTGGAAATTTTTTTTTTTTTTTTGCGGTACAGGGGATTGTTGCGCTTGCCAGGCAGGCGCTTATGCCACTAAGCTAAATCCCTGGCCCGATCCAGCCTGGATTCAAAGTCTGCTGCAATTCTTGTCTGGATGGGCCGCCCCTCTGTATGGATAGGTCCTCAGGTTTTCACTGTGTGATAAAGCCTTCAGATTTCTGCGCACATATTCACAATCTCCTGGGTGTATTGGGAACAAAGAAGAGTAAAGCGGGTTTGCATTTATCTGTACGTGTTCAAGGGTGACTTCCCATCTTGGGTCATTTCTTTTAAATGCTGGGCTACAGTTTTTAAAGTACACTAAACATTTGACTGCTTGTCTTTGAGTGAAATTTAAAATCAGAATAACACAAATACTATCTTCTACCTTTAGGTGTCTAGTTTATGTGCACGTCCCTTTACAGGACTATTTAATAGTCATCCGATTAATGTATATCATGATCGAGATTTTGTTTGTTTGCTTATTAGCGGAGATGTGGCCCAGGCTGTCCTTGAACTCTGAGGGTCAGGGACCCTCTTGCCTGGACCTCCAGAGTTCTGAGGCTGCTTGCACTCCTGGGTCTGGCCGGTGATTACTGAGTTTTGATGGCTGTTTGGAGGGAAAAGTTCATAATCACTTTTACAGTACTTGTAAGTGTTAAGTCCACATAAGACGCTTGTACTTCATCCTCTTTACCAAATTCTTGGCATGTGACACACAAGACTGAAAGCACTTTTCCAGCATTCATTCACTGCCCTGGCGTTTTACTGATTGCTTATTCTGAACTTGATCAGACAGGGGTGGGAATGGGGAACGACTGGGAATGGAAGGGAGCATCTCCAGCCCAGGAGCCCAAAGCAAACTGAGTTCTACCTCAGGGATGAACAGTCCCTCCTCCCAGCTCTGAAATCCAACCCCACCCCGCCTCCCCAGTACGGCTCCCCCACACCATCCAGCTCCAAAGAGCAAACCAGGCCCGAGGCTTGCACGACCCTGACTCACACGCCAGCGACCGGGTTTAGGGCCCGGTTGCCCGAGGTTCGCGCGGACGCTACTATTCAGCGGAGGCTGAGCTGGCGCTGAAAGTTTGTCACCGCGCCCGGAGTCCGTGTGTGGGCTGGAAGCGGCCGCAAAGCGACAGATTGGGCCGCAGCGCCCTGGTGACAGAGGCCCGGCCCAGCGGCGGAAGCCCCGGACGACGGCGAGGAGAGGCCGCATTCTGACGCAAAGATCGCGGCGCTGCGGGGACTGCGGCGCGGCGCGGCTCGGCTCGGCTCGGCTCGGCTCGGCGACCCCCGCGCCCCCCGCCCGGGGCGAGGCCCCGCTTCCTCCTCCCGCGGCTCCGCCCCCCGCGTGCGGCTCCGCCCAGCCCCGACGCAGCACCGCCCGCCCCGCCCCGCCTCGCCCCGCGTTCCGCGCCCCACTTCCCGCGGCCCGGGCGGCTCGGCTGGCGCGTCTCCGGTCCCGCGTCCCCGGCCCCGCGTCCCCGGCCCGCGCGCAGAGCGGCAGCGGGAGCCCGGCCGCCATGGCCCCGCCGCGCGCGCGCCTCCTCCCGCTGCTGCCGCTGCTGCTCGTGCTGCCCCCCGGCGGCGCCTTCAACCTGGACGCCGACGGCCCCGCCGAGTACGCCGGCCCCGAGGGCAGCTACTTCGGCTTCGCCGTGGACTTCTTCGCGCCCAGCGCGTCCTCGTAAGTGGCCGCGAGGGGACCAGAGCCGGAGCCCCCTGCACACCCCAACCCCGGACCCGCGCTATCGGGGAACCCAGGGTCCGCGTCCCCAGCGCAGGCGCCTGCCGCGGAGTCCGGGACCCGGTCCGAGCCGCGGGGGCCGCGGGGCCGAGGCGCTGAGGTCCCCGAGTCCCATTCCGGGCCGGGAGACCCAGGCGCTCTGCGGGGCGAGCGGCGCGTCGCCTGCGTCACCTTCTGTCATTGTTCCCCAGGATCGCGGGGTAGGGGGCAGGCTGCCGGTCCCCTAAAGCTGCAGTCTTTAGGGGTCCGGGGGTGGCCTCGAGTTGCCCACATCCCGCGTGGCAGCGAGCGTCAGGATCACAGTCCTGGGTATGGGATGGAAACTTTGTCCCCGCTTCGCCGGGCTGACGTCCTGTCCCTCCCCGCCCCCACGACGCGGTAGAAACCCTGATTTAATCGGTGTCCGCCCGCGGGATGCTTTTGTGATGTTTACATCTGGTTTCCTAGTGGGGAGCAGTTCTTCGCTGGCTTCTGAGCGCTTACACGTTGTAGCCGGTTTTCCTGCATTTTCTGGGATGTGAGGTGTCCTTTCGCGCTGGAGGCGCACGGGGTGATTTCGATGGTCAGCGCTGGGACAGGACCTCTCTTCCACTACAGAGACGCCTGGCGGGAGGCTAGCCCAAAGGGTTTTTAAACGATGCCAGGAAGTGCTGCAGGGTTTGTTCTTGGCGTTTTTCTGAATGTTACTAAGTATCACACAGCCACCTTCGCTGCAGTGCGTAGTGTGGACGTAGTTAGTGGAAACCAGCTCCGGCTTTCTGTAGCAAAATTTATTTGCATTTACAGAGCTTCTTGTGCGACTGAGCACAGATTTTCCAGATTGATAGAATCATTAACTGTAGGGAACATTTATCACCTTCACTTTTTTTTTTTTGGTGGGAGGTGATGGAATCAACCCAGCGATACCAGCCATCCCTGGACCCACTCCCTCCATGTAATCATTTTAGTTAACTTTAACAGTTGACAATTTTGTTTCCAGGTATGCGCCTCTCTGGCTCCAGTATCTTAGTTGCTTCCAAAGGTGTGCTTTTAGATTTGATTTGCACAAAGATTCTAGTAATTGTGGAAGCATATTTCCTGTTTTGACAAGAGTTCGCGTGATACAATGTTTTGGGAATGTTATTGTTAGTAGTTAAAAACCCTCAGAGTTCAGCTTAAGGATACAGGAAAGATTCCCAAATGGGGTGGGGATGAGGCTATTGGGGGCTGAAACCTGGCTCTTTGTGCTGACCTAGATTCCCAGCCCCCCCCCAAAAAAAATATTGAGACAGGGTCTCGCTAAATTCATAAATTGTCCAGATTGGACTCGAATTTGCCATCCTCCTGCTTCAGCTTCGAAGGGTGCTGAAATGACAGGTGTGCGGCACCGCGTTCCTTGTCCATGTTTACACATTCGCAAGTGTTTTTACCAGGGAAAGTGCAGTAATAGTGAACTATTACTGGTATTTGCTGCTGTTGGGTGTAAGCGTGTGGTTGATCTTAGGCCAGTCATTTATGATCATTAAACTGTCAGCTCTCAGGTTATAATATTTTAAAGTATTCATCAGCAACTTTGTTACTAGTTGATTAGGGAGCTGCAGGGTAGCCTCGCCTAAAAAATGGAAACCAGCTTTGAGTTGTTTTTTCAACAAAGCATATAAACAAGTGTTTCTACTTACAATTTCTTTTCAGATTAAACAAAGCTGAATGTGAAGTATGCTTAATTTTGTAAAAAGGCATCTTTGAATTTAATAAATGTTGGAATCCTAGGTATATGGAATGTCATTACTTTGTTATTACTTGGGTGAGTTGTGGTTGTTATTTGATGTTATCATAAACATAAATGAAAACCAAATAAAAAGGTGTTTGGAAATTAAACAATTCCATTCCTCAGCAGAAGTAGCAAGGAGGCACAGTTTGACATCGACTTCTGCGTCTCCCATTTTAAAGTGATCAAGTACCTCGGGCGAGGTGGAGAATCGTTTTAAGCCTCGTTTTTTTTTTGTTGCAGAGAACTATTAAATTATGTCATGTGATCATTGTGAATAGATGAATGTTTACTAAGCAGGAGAGAAAATAAAGTACTAAGCAAAAATGTGAAAGTAGTCCCTCAAAATACCACTCTAGAAATGAGTCTTAGATTTGAAATCAAAATTCAGAAAGACAGTGATCCAAAATGAAGAAAAATAAGAAGTTAGCACTCCATGTCTTTTTTTCTATAAGCATTACTTTATGGGAATCATATTGTTAAAATGGCATAGTATTTAAACATTGGGCAAAGGCTAAGAACTAGTCATGTTTTTCTTGTGGAAAATAATTGGGGAAATTAAAACCTTGCATATTAGGTTAATAATAATGACATTGTACTTCAGTAAAACTGTCATAGTTCACAAAGCAACTTGGCTCATAGCGCTTTTCATTCTGCACCAGTTGATGGTGGGGGAAGCCGATCAGTTTTAAAGATGAGAAAACTGAGGCTGAAGAGCTCAGCCTTTAGTGGTTTGAGCAGGTTGCTGTGCGTGGGGCAAGGGAGGTGTCTTACTCACTTTCCTCATCACTGGGACAAGGATGTCCTTCCTGATACCTGCAGTTAAAGGAAAGAAACGTTTATTTCTGCTTGCGGTTTGTAGAGGTTTCTGTACACATTGGCTGACAGAGGGGCATGGTGGAGGAGGGCTGCCCCTGACATGGTGTCCAGGAAGCAGGGAGTAAGTCACAAGAGGGGTGGGGAGAGAAATACAGCCTTCCCCATAAAGCCCATCTTGACCCACCTCTTCCAAACAGACCCCACCACCTAACAGCAAGCCAGTGATTAGCCCCCCACGATTCAGTCCCTTCCAAACATACTGCCTGTGCTTACATGAGGGTTTAGGGGGACGTATAGTTACAAACCCTAACATTCTGCCCCTTGCCTCCAAAAGATGCAAAATGCAAAATGCATTCAGTCTATCTCGAAGAGTTGTCAAAGTTCTAACAGTTCCGACATTACTGAAAAATCCAAGTCCAAAATCTTCTCTTGAGACTTAAGGCAAACTCTTAGCCCTGAGCATCTGTGAAAATAAAGAAGAAAATTTTTAAACACTTCCAACAGACAATGGCATGCGGTAAACATGCCCATTCCAGAAAGGAGGAACAGGGCTATAGAAAGAAATGGGATCAAAGTGCCATGAAACCCAACAGGGTAAACATTAAATTCCAGGTCTAGCACCAAGTGTAAGGTGTGGTGAGCTGTGAACATTCCTGGTGTCTGCAGCCCTCACGGTTGCTCTCTTGGGCTGGCTTTGCTCACTGCCTGTGGCTCTTCTCAGACCCATGTCCTCCAACACCTCCAACATCTGGGGTCTCCAGGGTGCTTTTAGTTTCACCCTCACAGCTTCATTCACTGTCTTCTCCCTGTCACACTGTGTGACCTTTGAGGCCTTCTTCTGAAATCTAGGTGGAAGCCTTCCCCATCTCACAAAACCAGCACCAGCAATACCAAGGTCTGCTGCCAAGGTCTTGAGCAGCAGCTGGCCTTCCTTGTGGCATGGCTGTAGAAGTCTCTAAGTGCCTGCGGTGTGCATTGCTAAAAACTGAACCCTGGGGAACAAATTCTCTTAAGTACTCTTTCTCCGCATTGATGCCTGGGGGATTTTTTTTCCCCAAAGGAAGCCTTTCACTTTTGCAGTTTTGAGCCTGTAAAGAGTGAGACCTTGTTAGTTCCTTGCATGTACTTTAAGCTATTTTTTCCTATTGTCCTATAAAGTTTTGGTCTCTTTTAAATGCTAATCTTTTAGCAGCCAGGCTCTCCTGTGCTCAATTTACCAGAGGATCCCCTCTGGCCAAACTCAAAGCTTTTCAAAAGTGTTTTCCTCGCCTTAATTTCAGTATAAACCTGGTTAAAGGGGGACAAGCAGTATTCATGCCACAGCCTTAACAATGGACTGCCTTAAAATTTCCTCCACAAGATTAATTAGTCTGCTGCCCTTATTTTCAGTCTCATACAGAGTCACAGGACATGAGCAAAATATAGACAAAGCATAACACACATGGCATGAAATCCAACCGCCAGTGCAGTCTGTGTTCCCACACTTCCCCAGCCTGGTCTTTACCATCTGCGTATAATCTCCCATCAAGCTCCACTGACAGCATTCCCAGGTTGCTTCTCCTTCAGGCATTTCCAAAACTTTCCAAACTCCTCCCATGAACAAGTTCCAAAGACACCTGAGCTACATGGTCAGGTAGTCAAGCAATGACCTTATTCCATACCAACTTCTGTCTTAGTTATTCCTCCCATTGCTGGACAGAATATGTGACACCCACCATTTAAGGTTTATTTTGGCTCTTGTTTCAGTCCATAGTCTGCTAACTCCAAGACAGGATAGCCTGGCAGAGGGGTATGGCGGAGGAAGGTGCCTTTGTGTGTGTGGCATAGCAGCCAGGGAAGATCCAGGAAAGGAGACAGGAGCTGGTGAGGGCCACAGCAACTCAGCTGGGAGCTGTGTAATCCACTCCCTTTCCAGAGGCCCTGCCTGTGATGACAAGAGGCTTTAGGGGGCATCAAGATACAAACCATTACAAGAACAGTGAAAAATTAAAAATTAGCACTCCATGTCTTTTTTCTGTAAGCATTAATTTACGGGAACTATGTTGGTAAACTGATGTAAAATTTAAAGATAGGGCAAAAGCCGAGAGCTAGTCACATTCTTATGGAAAATAATGGGGAAAAGAAAAAAATTTTCATATCGGGTTGATTATAACATTGATGATATTTTTTACATTGGTAAGCCTCTATTTATAGTTTGTAAAGCTCCATTACTCACCTCATTTCACCAGAAGAGTTGGAAATCCATTCTTATAGATGAAGAAAGAGAGGTGGGAGGTTAAAAAAGTGTGAGAGACTCAAATCTCACTTCTTCTCTTGGGATATTACATTTGAGAAGAAGAAAGTAATCTCCTTATTTATTCTCCAGATGCTATGTTATATAGTCCTTATTTTACATGCATATATATACAGCATTTATATATTTATATATTCCTATTTTAATACATATCATGTAATATATCTCTATCTATCTATCTATCTATCTATCTATCTATCTATCTATCTATCTATCTATCTCTGCAATGAATAATCCTGACCCTGGATTTAAATGCTTGCCTTTTCCCCTAGTGGGGACAAGTGTAGGTTTGGCTTGGTTTTTGTTCTTCCTACAATACAGATGCCAAAGACAAGAGATGGATGAATCTGCAAAGGTGCTTTTGAATCTTCATTATCCTCAGCCCTATCTTGACAACCCCGGGAAAGGGTCTGTCCCTGTCCCCTGTCCCTGGGGACTGAGCCCAGGGCCTTCACACTGAGCTAGATCCTCACCCCCCACCTTTTTTTAAAATTTTGAGACAGTATCTTGTGCAGTTGTCCAGGCTGATCTCAAATTCGTGGTCCTCCCTCAGCCTTCCAGAGAGCTGAGATCACAGGTGTGCACCACTGAGCCCAGCTTTGAAAATGTCTTTAAATTATACTGCCACCTTGCCTATGTCTCAGCTTCAAAAGTAGGGCTTAACTCAATATCCCTTGGCTTATGCCTCATTTCTTCCTGAGGACTGCATCGTAACTCTTGTGACTAAAAATGAACTCTTTCCCCGAGAGATGTCAGGTGCACCTTCGTTCCTATTAAAAGTGCCTTTGCTTGCTCTGTTTCCCTGGAAATAATTTCATATTCCTCCCTCTCATTTTCTATTTTATTCTCTCTCTCCTGCTGCACTCCTCCAATATTAGTCAGTGCTTAGTCACCAGGCTGAAGGGTTCTGAAATTCTTCCTAGTTAAGGTTTTCTTTCTACCCTGTGACCTCTGAATCTCAGCCCAGGTCATCAGCGGGCTCCCACTTCCTCCCTAATCCCCTGACCTCTTAGGCCTGCCAAGCCTCTAACGTTTCCACCAGTTTTATATTTCGGAAACACCCTTTTTGATCCCCCTGTTCACCTGCTGCTGAGGTTCCCTCGGCAGTGCCACTGTTGCCAGAAAGTTCAGATCACTTAAACTCGGTGAAGGTCCCTTGCGCTGTGTGCTGTCCTGCATGGATTTTGTTAGACCTCAGGGTCCTTTGAAAAATGATGCCAGCTAACGTTCTTAAAATGCAGCCTAGCTCTGGCTGCGTTAGTTGATTTTTCTCATCGAAGGTGACATGTACGCATAGACTCTCCTCTTTATTTACGAGGCAAACCTTGGGTTACTCCTGATGAAGGCGGCACATTTGTAGGAAGTTAGAGAAAGGAAAAGGTACAGAATTTGTAGCAGCGGCTTCTGCTCTACATCATGTAACCGCTAACTCAGTAGCTTTTTTCCTTAGTGAAAGCAAACCTGAAACTGGAATTTCAGCTCAGAAGTAACACTTGGCTCTCTTTGCTGCACGCTTCGTTTTCTCTGTTCGTGCATATTTTCGTCAGAAGTCCTTTCGGTCAAGGTCCATTGGTCACCCAGAGTCGGCTAAGTAGATGTGACCTGCTTTATCTTGGAAAGGACCCGGCTGAAAGCAGCCAAGTAACTGAGTTCATCTGGAGGGTTTGAGAAATGTGCCTGTCATTGTTTGGCCAGCTGCCTGCCCTTCCTCCGGAGTCCTGGTCACATTCCCGGAAGCCTCGGCCTCGGAGCTCACTTTAGAGGGACCCGCAAAGGAAGGGCACCGGCTCTTTCTCCAGTGCTGGCTGCTTCTCTGCTCACCGTCCCCTTCCCCTTCCTCTCCTCCTCCTCCTCCTCCTTTCCTCCCTTCACCTTCATTCTTCCTGCCTCCCCTTCTTCTTTAGCGCTGCCCCCCCACCTCTCTGAGCACCTCTCCATGTGCTATTACAAGCCTGCGTGTGGATGTAAACCCCCGTGTGCAGTCTGAGGGCTCAGGGAATGAGATACACCCAGTCATCGGAGGAGAACAGCGGGGCTCGGGACCCTCGAGAGTGTCCTGGGGCCGGTTTGGGGAGAGAGGCGGACTTGCTGTCAGCCGCGCCCTACCCAGCAGTGGAGACACAACTGTGTCAGCCTCTTGTCTTCAGTCGAGTTCATTAGCTGACGTTTCGTGGCCCTTGGAGAAAGCCAAGGAAAGAAAACCCTTTCTTTCTAGAAACAGCTTTTGAGTTTAAACTTTGCATTTTTTTTTTCTGTTCAGATGCCATCATCTTGTATTTTTGTGATGCTTTTCGATTTTTCTAAATCTGCATTTACCCACCGTCCACCTTGAGAAAATCCCTCTTGTGCAGCTACTGCTGTATTGATCTCTGCTCACTAGAACCAGGGTAACAGGCTTGGAGACTCACTGTGACTTCCTCCCCTGGTCTGTAGTTTGTAACTTAACCCAGAACTGTTTCTTTCCAGCAGTGTTGCTGATATTGCAAATAATTATTTCTGGTGTGTGGCTTTTCTTGCTTGAGTTAAGCTGTTGTAGACACTCACTAGACATTCTTAGAAGAACTTTAAAGATTCTTTGATTTTTTTTTTATGAAGCATTTCATTATCAGGTGTGTGTGTGTGTGTGTGTGTGTGTGTGTGTGTGTACATGTGCTTTGCTTTTCATAGCTCGTCCCTTTCTCAGGACAGAATACTTTGCAATCTTTAGTGTATACAGATAACTTTTTCAGCACCCAGCTCCCACTGAGGGCTTTAGAATATGCCTAATGTAATTTTGCTCTCTCCACCTCTCCATTTTTCTCTTCTGAAACTCACTGGCCCAGCATTTTGGTGTGACACGGCCCCCGGTCCACTGTCTCACTCGGGTGGCTCCCGGCCAGGCCTCAGGAAGGCACAGATCCGCGTTGGTGCGCTCATCTCCTCACCATCCCCTCCTGCCCAGGGGGTGCGCACGGCCCGCTGCAGAGCAGCAGCCTGGGCAGTGCCCTATCCCTGGATGCCAGCAGTGCCAGGTTCGCTCAGATGCCCTCTGCTGTACCCTTTCTTTGCCAAAAGCTGTCTGCTAATAACTTCCCAGCTCTGCCCTTACCGTGCCAACCAAAGAAAGCATCCGAAGTCCAAAATCCTGGGGAGTTGTTCCCGAGGAGGTTGTGGCAAGGGTGACTCATGTCACTGGAGTGAGTGGCGGATGCTGCTGCCTGTGAGGAGAGGTTGGGGCACGCAGGAAGCGCCTTGGTCTCCAGCTGGCTTAGGAGGGGCCCTGGTTGTTGAGTTTCCTTGCTGCTCTGCTGTCAGCCTCTCTCGGGCTGCCGTGGCAGGCATGAGGAAAAATCAGAATCTGCTCTATTCAGAGGAGAAATGTGTTGTAAGGTGCAGGGAAGGTCTGACCAAAGTGACCAGAGGATCCTAGAGTGCTGTGTGAGGACAGCCTGGAAACAAGTTTGCTTGCTGGTACCAGGGTCTGCTCAGGACTGGCTCCCCTCTCCTGGCCTCCTGCACCCTGGTGTGGTCTGTGCCGCTCCAGACGTGCTCTGTGCTGGTGTTACCACCCAGAAGAACCAAGCCCTTTTTAAAATACAGACTTCAAATCTGGGTGTGATGGCACATGCCTGTAATCCCAGCCCTGGGAGGCTGAGGCAGGAGGATGGATATGAGTTTAAGGCCAGCCTGAACCCCAGTCTCCAAAACAAAACAAAGCAAAACAAAATGAAAACCAAAAAGCACAACAATTAGAAAGAAAAAAAAGATGTGGACCTCAAAGGTGCGCTTGCTTAAACTGTTCTCTCCAGCGTACAAAGAAAAAAAATCATTGCATTCTGATGAAGAAGGGCACGTTTATGGTTTTTGTGTTCAGATTTTTCTTTATTACAGTCCTGAGCATCGAACCTGGGGCCTCACACATTCTAGGCAAGGGCTCTCCATGCCCAGCCCTTTGCTCAAAATATTGTTATCCAAAGGAGAAAACATGGATGTCATTTACACATTTACATATATGTAAATTTATACATTATAGTTTACTAGTGAAGTGATAGAGCTGTGTGAATCAATTTTGCTTAGAAAAAGCCTGGAGGGGCTCACCATGACCAGAAGCTAGTGTCTTCCTCATGCGGGAACAGCAGGCCTTTTATTCAACCTGACATATTTTATCTTCCTTATGAAGGATTCTAGCTGAATGAAAACTTAGCTGACTTCCTACCCAGAATCTTTTTGTTCTAGAGACAAAGGGCCAGCAGAGTCGTTCTGCCAAAAGTGACCACAGAAAGCTTTATTCAGCAGGGCATGGCATGGTTGGGAATCTGATTCTGATTGTGACTTTGGGGATTTTTAGATCTGTCTCGGGAAGCAGAATGCTTGCACCCAGCTGCCCACACAGCCTGCTCCTGTCTGGTCCAGGGGGTCTGCAGTGGTAAGCAGAAACAGTGAAATGACACCCAAGATTTGGAGGCAGACTGACTTATATCGACGGGCACCAATGGGGATCGTTCCCAGGATGCCAGGCCCCAGTCGCCACTGGTCTAGGGCTTACATGAGATAAGCAAGCAGGAGGTAGAGAGGCAGAATGGCTTGTCCCTGGGGGATTGGTTTATACAGTGTGTGTCATAGTGACCAGCTGTGCATCACAGTGACCAGCCGTTTCTTAGAGACACAGGAACTGAAACAGGAACTGTTACTTGGACAACTAAGAAACTGAAGTGTCCTGGCTGGGGTGGAGGTGGGGCATTTTCTGCGACAGGATCTTTTGGGTGCTGCCCAGAATAAATGAATCTGACACTGATGAGAAAAGCTAAAACGAGACCACTGGTGACGGAAGATAGAATTTTGTTCATAGTTTCACAAAAAGGGAAAAACCTGTGTGGATTTCCTTTGCTGGGAGGATGTGAGCACCTCAGTGTTTTGCGAAGTGAGGCCGTGGTGAGACAGCGTTGATTTCGTGCTGCCTGTGTTTGCATCTTCTGCGTCTCGACGACCTCCACACTGTCCTCAGAGCCCCAGTTCTGTCACTTAGGTGCCTTGAAGACTGTCAGCAGCCCGCTGGGACCTGATCCTGTGGTTACCTGTGTGTCTCCACCTGTCTTGTCCCCTCGACCCTCCACACACTCCTCCCATCCAGGCACCCAAGAACAAAACTGTGCAGGGCATGGGGTCTCAGACCCGTCATCCAGTGCTCAGGAGGCTGAGGCAGGAGGCTAGCCGAGGCTGCATAGCAAGGCCCTGTCTCAAGAACAAAACAAAAAACACATGAAAAAAAAAAAAAAAAAAGAATAAGTCCAAGGTGGCCCCCGTGAATCATCTCCTCCTCCTGTGTTTGAAGCACCTGCTGCTCTGCTGCTCTTTCCGCTGCAGTGCTTCTCCAGTCTTCTCTGCCCTGCAGGTCACCATCACCTCCGGGCACTGTGACACAGCTCTCACTCCCCTACTTCCATTTTTGCTGCTTTCCATAGGCCGTGGAACCAGGTTTCCTCAGGCTTCAGATGCACCATCGGGTAAAATCCAGCTCCCCTCCCCTTACTTTCCTGGGCTCCCATGGTTATTTTGTGCCACACCCAGCCTGTCTCTCAAGGCAGCCACCTCTTCCCTAGGACTCTGGTCCTCCTGCGTCTTCAATGTTGTCCAGATGCTTTGGCACATGCCTGTAATCTCAGTAACCTGGGAGGCTGAGGCAGGAGGATCATAAGTTCAAGGCCAGGTGAGGCAACTTAGTTAGAACCTACCTCAAAACAGAATATGTAATGGATATCAAAAGATTAACACAAATCAAACAAAGCTTTCTGGACTCTATTGTCAGCATATATGTAAAAAATACCCTTTATCGATATGTGACATTGAATAATCTATGGATTTAATGCATACAATTTGAACAACATCAGTATTTGAATGTAGCTGAAATTTTCTTATAATGTGTCAGGATGAATAAACTATACCAAATAACATGACTATGTGAGAGATTACCAAATGAATCAAGAAAATTATGTCCTCACTGAATGATTTTTCTAAAGCACTTGTGAATAATGTTGGATTTTCTGTGTGTGTGTGTTTGCTTTTGAGACAGGGTCTTGCTGGGTAGTACAGGCTGGCCTTGAACTCACTGTGATCTGCCTGCCTCGTCCTCCTGAGTTCGGGGATGACAGATGTGCGCCTTTGGACCCAGCTTATTGTAGATAATTTTAAGAGAACGATTGCTACTTCTGAGTCATACTGTTTCTGCCGTGTCATTTACGTCACTGTTGCTGGCCCTTTGTATTTTGGCAGGATGTTTGTTCTGGTGGGCGCCCCCAAAGCCAACACCACCCAGCCGGGCATCGTGGAAGGAGGGCAGGTCCTCAAATGTGATTGGTCCTCCAGCCGCCGTTGCCAGCCAATTGAGTTCGACTCAACAGGTGAGCGAGGATGCTGTGGTCCAGTCTCTTGTTTTACATTTGGTTTTTCAATAAAAGTAAGAATTTGATGAAATAACACATACAGTCACCTCAGGACTACAGGAAAACTTATATAGACAAATGATTAATGTGATTTTTCCTATACTTTCCTAGCCTGTGAAAGTTTTAAAAACACATTGTGTTTCCATTGTTGGGAGAACTTCCGGTCCAGATCAGAAGTGCCAACAGGTAGCAATTAGGCGAAAATCCATTAAGATGATTTTACATCTTTTTTTTTTTTTTTTGAAGGGAGTGAGCCTTGATAGAGCAGAGCTTTTCCCCAGATCCTCCGTCAGCCACACTGAAACTTGACTCACCGGCCAGTAGAGCAGACCGACTCCTAATCAGGAAAATATCCCAGCCCAGGGTGCGCTGTAAAATCCAGCCAGGGAGTCTGCACAGTCAAGTAGATGGAGGTGATAGGAAAGCAGAAAACACTTTTTAAAAAATCTCTTCTCCAAACCTCACAGGGCAGAGTGTACACTATGCTTCCCATAAGAGGGCCATTTTATCTTTAGGGACAGATTCCAGCGGTGGTCAGGCTGTGGAGAAAAAGAGAGAAACAGCAGAAGGAAGATAAGAGTCCGCTGAAGTTTATATTTACATCAGTGCAGTAAAATATAACCCTGGATCCATTTATGTTGCTGTATTAATATATCCTTGTGAGGGCTTAAAAATCTTCAGAGAGCTGAAACATCTCTTTTAGTTTAATAGTTTTGTAAAACTCTTTAATGATTATTGGTTTTGACAGCGTTTTGAAATATTCTTGAGCAAAATTAGCCTCTTTTTCCATCTTGTTATTTCCTACTGGTTCTGCAGTAATTGTTTCTGAGAGTTAAAATGTCATCAAAACAGGAGCGATGGTGTAGGCTGTGCCTCTGAGTTGGGGGCTGAGCTCCAGGGTGAGCTGTCACTAAGCCAGCTGCCAAGGGAGCTGGATCACAGGGCTTTTGGTTTTGTTTTGTTTTGTTTCCATTTGAAATTCTTTACGTTAGGTTCTGTTGTTTTTTCCATATATGGTCAATACTGGTAAAACCACAAGAGTTAGTAAATAGGCTCAGTTTAACACGAGGGGAGAACTACCTGCCATTCAAATTATTATAGGCCAGAGATTTATCTTGTGTCAAATTATGAATGCTATTAAGATGAGTCGTAGTTGTGTATCTGTGTGTGGAATTCTTCAGGTATGTTTTGACTTTCAATGTGTGGCAAGGTAATTTATTGCTGGTCCTTTTTTTTTTTTTTTTAATGTGGCTTTGGGTAGTTTTGTTTTTGTTGAAAAACATGATCCATGCCTGTGATAACAAATTTCAGTCAGCCCATAATTGTGTCTAGTGAAAAAATAGAACTCTTACATCAGCCTACTCAGCGACAGATGCTTATAACCATGATTTTATCCTTCTAGAATCAGAGTTTCTACACCTGTATGCATCCTTTGAAAAAAAAATTCACAAGTCGAAACATTCTAAGTAGACAGGCACTGCCCTGCCTTCTGCCCTGGATGCCCTGTGCCACGGCCCATAAACATCTCATGGATCTTTCCACTGGGCCTGCACAGATGTGCCTGTATTCTGTGAATCACTGATAGTGTTGTGTGTATGGACATGCCCTAATTTATTTAACATACATTTCCTGTTGATGTGTCTGTGAGTTGGTTCCAGTCTTTTGTTATTTTAAACACTGGTACAGTGAAAGTTTTATCCACAGCTGTTCATACAAATACCTGAGTATGTCTCTGTATGATAAAGTCGTTGTTGGGAATTTGGGGTTAAAATTATGTATATTTAAAGTTTTGGTAGGTATTACAGATTATTCTATACAGAGGTTTATATGCCTCTGATTATGTTGTCTGATACTCAAAATGACACCATTTATCACCATATTTAAAAAATTTTTTATTAGTACATGTTTATAGTACTGTTAGGGCTTGTGTCTAGATGTCCCCCCAAAGCCTCATGCAGTCCAAGGCAGGGCTTTTTCAGAGGTGACTGGATCTCGAGAATGTGATGCTGGGGTTTAAGGCATGTGAATAGTAAATTAATGCACTGATTGGTTTGGCATAGATCTGGGTGTGAGTAGAATATAAAGGAACAGAAAGAAGCTGTGATTGCTGCTTACTGCTCACTGCCCTCCGCCTGCCCTGCTTTGCCATGAAATGTTTTCCTCTGAGACACCCTCTGCCGTGCTGCTCTACCTTGGAGCCAGCAGACTGTGGACTGAAATCCCTACAAACTGTGAGCCAGATCAACCTTTCCTCCTTTAGCTTTGGGTGTTGAGTTTTTGTTTCAGTAACAAAGTCATTCACACAAGTACATGAAGGTTACCTTCATTGTGGGGAAATCGGTACATGTATATGACACATCTCAAATCTTCTTTCCTTCCCTTTCTCCCCACCCACCTTTTTTTTTTTCTTTGCCAGCATCAGATTCAGTCGTCTTATAAGTCCTTTTGAAGTTAATTATCTTACATTCAGATTAACAGCCAGACTGATAGTCCAGAAACATATAAAACCCATAAGGCAATTACACTAAACCAAGGTGCATTTTTAGATACTTTGTTCATGCTGGATTACAATAACTTTTTTTTCTCTTTTTCTTCTTGTCTGTCTTTTATTTTGCATTTTTATTTATTTTGAGTGTCTTATATGAGAGAAACCATGAGCGATTTAAACTTGTGTATTTTACTTAATGTTATGATCTCAAGGAATTACCATTTTTTAACAATTTTTATTTTTATTAGTGCATGATAGCAGTACATAATAATTACATTCATCATAGGGAGTTGGTGTATGACATTTTATTTTCTAGGAGAAAATAGCCTTTGCTCTATTAATTTACTTTCTTTGTAATTAATTGTAAGACAGATCTTTGCATATATTTGTAAACCTTAGGCATTCCTTGTCCTGTGAGCTATTTTCAGTGCATTGGACCTTACTGATGTGTGAATCACTGAGACTGTGTCCCAGTGGAAGACACTCTCCTTCTAGAGCTTAGTCACAGTCTAGAGTCACAGATGGTACTGGGTCTCCACGAGTCACAGTGGAGCTGCATCCTGGTCCAAGCCGCTCCCGCCCTGGGTTTCTGAATGGTCAGGGCCCTGCCAGGAATGAGGCAGCACAGTTCAGTGGGGGGGGGGCATGGAGGAGCTTGGCTATTTACAGAGGACTGTGCAGGGCCTCGGGGTTGATGTGAGCCTGGCACTCCAGGCCTGCAGGGCGAGGAGTTAGCAGAATCCAAGGACAGAGGATGAGGTGGAGGGAACCATGGGAGAGGAGGCACGGCTTGTATGTGTGTGTGTGGGGGGGCAGCGGCCCTCCCAAAAGGACCAGAAGGGACGAGCGGGGTGCGTTGTTGATCAGCTTTCTGCAGCTGAGACAGAATACCAAGGTTATTGGCTTTACACCAGGAAAGTTTAGTTTGACTTATGGTTTCAGCCAGCGATTCAGGGTGTGGCATTCAGGGGCAGCCCTTCGACTCCTCTAGGGACGTGGGATGAACACCTTTGGTTCTCTGGATCACACTGCTGTTGGCTCACTCACTTAGTTTGTGTGCAGCAAATAGATTCCTTCTCAGAATGCCAGTTCCATGGGGACACTTCTGGTTTTTGTCTGTTTTATTCACTGCTGAAACCCCAGGGCTTAGAATAATACCTGGTGTCTGGTGAATGTTGCCATCTAAGAAACAGAATAGGCGAATGCACAAATAAACCATACAAACTCTGTATCAGGCCAGAGTATCTAAAGTCCTTAAGTTCCATTCATTCGTCTCTCTGTCCATCTGTCTGCCCATCCATCCATCCATCCATCCATCCCTGTTCTTTCCTCCCCTTGTTAGATATTGGGGATACTTGTTATTACACAATGAAATATAAGTTGGTTAATACATCTAGAGTCATTAAAGTAGGGTACCAATAGTCCAGTACTGGGAAATGTGCATCAAAATCCTGTCTCTGCAGAGTACTATGGTGCATGCCTGTAATCCCTCTGGGAGGCTGAGGCAGGAGGATTGCAAGTTTGAGCTTACTCTGGGCAAGACTTTGTATCAGAATAAAAAAAGAATTAGGAATGTGGCACAGCATAGAGGTCCTGGGTTCAGCACCCAAAACAAAATGAGACCCTGTCTTATTCTACAAGACAGTTTGAACTTTCCTTGAAGTGTTTTCTTCTGTTTTGCTAGGACCTGAGCAACTCAGTGGCTAAGAATCCCTGCTTGTCCTTCCAGCACCCTGCCTTGCAGATTGGGCCAGGGAGAAAGCATAAATAGACCAAGGCTGTGGTGGGGATGCTGTGGCTTTGGGGTTCCCTAGGATTGTGACTTGCAGCTGGCGTTTCCTTTGTGGAGACTCTGAAAGACAAGGTTGTGGGATTGTTGAAAGCAATGCCTTGCAACTGGGACAGGAGGCTTTGAAGCCATTGTACCACATGTGCCTCCAGGTCTTATTCTGCACTTCTGTGATGTTACCTGGCGGGACCAGTGGAGAAATCTGGGCACCTTGTGAGTTGCAGTAGGGGCGGGGTAGGGCAGGGTTCACCCTGGGTCCTGCTCTGTGGCCAAGCTGAACTTCCCTCTTGCATTCTTCTCTACCAACTGGTGGCCTTTGGTAGTTTTGTGTCACAAAGTTTAGTAGAGCCTTGAGAAGCCCCAGATGGCGCTTGCATCAACACTTCAAGTTTGAAAGACAACAAAATGCTCGAGGCACATTTGTTTCTTGTTTTGTTGCTTAGTGACTTTAGCCCTTCGTGCAAAAATAGCAAACCTCAGCTAGCTCCAGAATCACAGTAAAAGTGTGTGTAGTCAGATGCTGTATGAAGACCCTGTAAATAAAGCAGGGTATTGTAAATGCAGGGAGCCTTTGTCCCTCTTTCCTCCTTTTAGGTCAAGTGCTGTCCTCTCTGCAGTCTCAGTGCATTAAGCTCAGTTCTTTCTCTGCATTAAACTGAAATTCTCATTGACTTTTTTCTTATGATCTTAGGATGTGTTTGTTCTCCTGATCTCACTTTCCATTCTCCAAAGGCAGGAAGCAGACAGCCCTGTTTGTTGCTGGACACGAGGGTACAGAGAAGTTCCTGGGCCAGTATCAGGTGCCCTTGTGTGTTTTTTGCTGCAGATATCGAGTTGTTCACTAGAAGCAATAGGCATGAACTCCAGCTGTAGTTAGCAGGAGAAGAATCGATTGGAGCAGTATTGGTAACTTGACAGTTTCTGGAAAAAACGGCAGGGGAAAGAGTAGCTCAGAGAGGAAGTGCTGTTGATGGATTTTGCTGCTGTTAGAACTGGTGTTGCTGAATGCAGACAGCCTCATGAGAACAATTTCTTCCCCATCCTGCAGCTTTGCACCACTTTCTAGAGAGTCAGTGCTTTTGTAGCAGTGTCTGAGTGGTGGAGGCTAGGTCTCATACCTTTGGAAAACTGTGTAGTCCGGCCTGGCTATTCACTTGCAATCCTCCTGCCTCGGCCTCCTGATGTATTCCAGGCATGTGTTCCTCTGCCTGGTAAGTTTCTCAGCTTTCAAAGAAGAAAGATGGATGCTTTCAGTGCGCTTTTCTTTTTAGCCAAGAGTATGATTTTGATCACGAAGTTGGACACACATCCACTTTTATTTTTCTTTAACTCTGTATGGCAGATAAAATATGTGTATTCCAAAATAAAAAAGGCATGACTGGTAGGCATCCTACTTTGTCTGGGACGTTTGAAGAAATCTTCTTAGATTAGTTAGTGATGAAAAAGTGAGGTCTAGTTCATCAGAATATAGAAGCGTCTCTGAGGTAGAGAAAGCAGTAAGAGCGTGAATGCACTTGGTAAAAGATGTTAATGAATGAAAACTGGGTTGTTCACATGAGCCACATGTGTGGACATGGGGTGAGGTTAATGCGCATGTGCAGTCAAGATGGTGAGGGCATGAGGAGAAATGAAGCTGGAGGTAAACTGAGGAAGGAGCTCATGAATTTTAGAAAGATATCCTGATAGGCGTGGTACAGAGCACCTGTAATCCCAGCTGCTTGCAAGAATGAGGCAGAAGGACTGCAGGTTTGAGATCAGCTTGAGCAGCTTACTCAGACCCTGTCTCAACGTAAAATTTAACACAAGGACTGAGGACATAGCTCCGGGGTAGAGTGCTTGCTACATGCACGCAGCATGTGCTTCTGGGGAATTTTCACAGTATTAGGAAAATACTAATGAGTATTAGATATCTCACTAGTGGCACTCACCAGTGAGCTATCTCTCCACTTCTTTTCATGACTTTTATTTTGAGATGGGAGTATCACCAAGTTACAGGCTAGCCTTGAACATGCGATTGTCTCAACCTCCCAGTAGCTGGGATTGCAGGTGTGCATCACCATGCCTGCCAGAAAGAAAAGAAAAAAAGAAAGGAGGAAGAGGAGAAGGAGAAAAAAGAGAATAAGAAAAAAGAAGATATTCTACATTAATGCACTAATAGTCTACCCAAGTAGGTTAAGTAAACTTGACAAGAACATTTCATGATACCCTTTTTGCTAGAATTATACAAATTACATGAAGTAATGACTGTTCTATAGATATCTTCAAAACACTGCAGTCCTGCCTTTTAAAAAATTACTTATGATTCTATGGTGAATGGTTTAATCTCATTAAAACTCCAAGACTGCAGGCTTACTCGCTGCTTTAATTTTTGAATCGTGTTTGTTTAAACAGTGAGCATAAAAACAGGAGTCCGCCATCTGAAATTTGTTATCTCTTATATTTGTGAAATTTAGCTGTGAAATGTGCTCTGTTTTCTTTTAAGCTCCCCCTCTCGCTGTCTTCTTTATTTTTTCTTTCTCTCTGATTTTCTCAACATAATATATAAACAAAGCCACAAGTAGAATGTATATGTGCAAAAGAAAAGAGCCTCATTTCTAGTTTTGCATATTTATGCAGTGACTGAACTATTTTGAAACAGCCGTTGTCTCCTTGGAATTTTAAACACTTTCATCCAGTGAATCTTCATAGTTTGTAGATTTAAACTGTGCCCTGCATAATGACTGAAAACAGATTTTTCCCTGAATGGAAAGAGTGATAAAACTATGAAGCACTATAGAATTAGTGAAGGAGGAAATGTCATTTTGGACTGTGAATTGTTTATCTGCTTTAGACTAAGGTGACTGATAACTATGTGAATCCACAGTTTATGTGAATGCTAATGAAAAAGCTGAAGTGAAGCAAAGATTAATCCTGTTTGCTTTAGTGAAGACTTTACAGGCCAGGGCAGTCTGTCTGTCATCTCAATTTTGTGTATTGGGAGGATTAATTTCCCACTGGTGTTTTCCCCAGCGCCACCGCCACTGACCTGTTTGGATTTATTTATGTATTTATCGGTGCTGGGGTAGAACCAGGCCTCGTGCAGGGAAAGCACATGCTTTGCACTTTGTTGAATCCCCAGGCATTAGGTGTTTGAAGGCAGCATAGATGTAGTATCCTCAGGTCTTGGAGCCACATGTCAGAGTCGGTGTCCCTGAACTGAGATCCAGGTATCAAGGATGCTGCGTTTCTTTGTTCCCTTTCCGGCTCCTGGAGGCCACCAGCATCCCTCGGCCTGGGGCCCTGTCCTCCATCTTCCAAGCCTGTGATGGCATCTTTACAGCCTTCTGATTCTGACTCTTTTACCTACCTCTTTAGCCCAGAAATACCTTCCACTTCCAGGTTCTTAATCTGATCCAACCTGCCAAGCATTTTTTGACTTGTAATGTCACACATTCATGTGAAAGGTTCTGGGAATTAGGGCTGGATTACCTCGGGCAGAGATGGTATTCTATCTACCACCAGGCCCTTTTATATATTCTTAAAGTTAATATTGCTTGTATTGAAAGCAACTTCCAGGCGAGATCCATGCAGATATGAGCATTCCCTTTCTTATTCTTGGGTTGTTGGTAGCTGTGGTTATAAGAAATGCAAACTAGATTTAGAAGGGGTAGGCGCAGACTCGGGTTTTGGTTTGTGCTCAGTGACCTTGAGCAGCAACTTATGTTTGCCAGCCTCAGTTTCCCTTTTGGTTTTTTTCCCCCTTTTTAAATTCTGCTTTTAAAATTTTTGTACGAGTACACGTTTGTGTACATAACACTTCTATTCATCATGGGAAGCTGGTCCATGTGAATAATGTGTCTTAATTCTTTTCATGTTCCTTCCCTTCCTCTCCCTCCTCTCTCCCTGTCTCTCGGTCACCTGCCCATTTTGCAGAAGACCCGCCTTCTCACTTCCAGTTATTGGTCTGTAATTCTGCTCTGCATTTACCCATTGGGTCTCTCCACTAAGTGGGTCTCCGCACTTGCCACACAAACATGCCCCTCTCTTAGAGTTGCTGTGTAGGAGCTGTACACAGGACACCGTGTCTCTGAAGTCACTTTGTAAATGAGGAAGAGACATTTATACCAGGCCCATCCTTCCTAAAACTGTGGGGAAATGAAAAATTAAGGAAAAGGGAAGAAAGTGAAGCTGGGTTTTCTGAAATGGATTATGTATTAATTTATGTTTTAACGTGTGTCATTGATATAGCTGAATGAGACCCCTGACCTACTATGTCTGCGAGTTTGTGTTCTCTAAAATCGAAGAATGAATTTTAGGAAAACAGAGGTGAAGAGTAGAATATATTTATTGAGCTAAGGCTTCTGTCTGAAGAGAGACAGAAGGGGGGTCCCGAGCGGGTTGCCCCTGACTCTGTCTTTTCCAGGGACTTTTATGGAATAGAACCATGAGATTAGATGGCTCAAAGGTGGAGAAAAACAGGAATTTGCAAAATTGAGCGTAAGATGATCCAGACTTGATCCCTAAGGATTATACTTAAGGGTGTGCTTGCATTTGTCTTGCGATCTGGCCTGCAGCAAGAGGTGTGTGTGTGTCCTCCAAGGCCATCAGACATCTGGTCCTCCGCGCCAGCTTCCTTGAGGACCTAGCCCCGTCTGACTGCCTGTAATATTTCTAACTGGCTCAGCTGCCTGTAGCATCACCATCACTCTTCGGGAGATCTTCCCCTTGCAACTCTTACTCCTCTTCTAAGGAAGCGGATGTTAGCAACGGACTCATCACTGTGCAGTTTGCTCAGTGACACAGCTTTGCCAAAAAGCATGACCACTGGGGGACCATGTATCTTTGCTTAGAAATCCAGGCTTACTTGCATCTTGGTAAACGTGTCACTGGAAACAGGAGCAGCTCAGGCCCCTACATCCCAGAGGTAGAATCACCTCCCTCCCAGCATCTGTGCTGAAGAGAGAGAGTTGGAAGTCAGATTGCTCTGTTTTCACCAAAGCATCCTGTTCCCGGAGGGTTTCTAGAAGTCAGACCATTGGCAAGGGGCAGGCCTGGTCAGGGAATATGCTGGGGAGTATTTCTGGTTCATAGAGAACACAGAACTTTTAGCGGTGTTCTAGCCTCTGAACTGTCCAGTTCCGTCTCATTGAAATTAAAGCATGCGGTCCACTTAAAACAGCCTCCCCTTCAACTTCCTCCTCTGTATGCGTTGCCTGTCTTCCACAGTCGCGTCTAGGTTCTCCCTGCATAATCTCAAAACTCAAAACCAAAAATTTAACTCCTTTCCTTGATCATGAAATAAGTTTGTAACTAAGGATTTTTTATAAAAATGAAGTGTTTCTCCTGATATAATACCATCCCCTGGCTCAGAATAGCGTAGCTGGAGCTGCTAAACACCCTTAGAAAACACATGGCTCAATTCCTGTATCACTAAGTAACACTCAGGCTGTTGGTCGCATTTGAACATTTTTAGCATTTTACTGAAACTAAACCTACACGATCCTGTAGTCTGTCTCCTGCCCTGTGCTCTGTGATCTGATTCAGACATTCGTACCCATTCTTTGAAGACTGAACATTGAATTCTTTTTCTTTTCTTTTCTTTTCTTTTTTTTTTTTTGACTCTCCAGTAAAGACTTTTTGTTTTAAAATGTTAGATGCTTTCAGGATCATTTCTTTCTCATCACTTGGAGGAAACAAACCAGCATTGATCCTGCAGAGGGTGTTTTCAAAAGGCCTGTATTCTCCGTGCTGGGCTCCAGCCCTGCGCTTGCTGTGGGGGGGTGGGGAGATGATTCTCCTTCCCTGGTCACTTTGGCAGTGGTGACTCATTGAGCAAATAAACACCACTGCCAGGGAAATTAGCTGCATCCGGTTTTCTTCTGCATATGCTTTTCTGACTCTTGTTTATTTCTAGAGAATGACTGCATCTTATTTTATGTTAAAAGTATTTCTGGACATAGTAACACTTTCCCATGTGTGGAATATGACTTCAGAGCATACATTCCTATTTCAGTAGTTCGTGACTCCACACACCTTGGAAGTTTATAAAAGAAATCATCTTTACATTAATACCAATGCCTTCGTGCTACTGTACTTACAGTGCCCATCTGAGGATTTCTTAAATCAAGAAACTATTTCTTTATGAAGTCAGAGAATCATTAACTTCTGCTTTGGTCCTCAGTAACATCTAGAATTTTGTGAGTTACGTGTTTTTTGTTTTTTAAATATTCTACTCATTTTCATTCTATATAGTGTAGGGGTTCCCAAGAAGATTAATGCTTAAAAAATGCTAGTAATATCTATCTCGGTTGGAATGTTCTTGAATTCTATGACCTCAAACTCCTTAAGGTCTATAGGGTGAAAATGTAAATGTAAAGTTAATTAAGATGGGCTATGGATGTTTTTAACTTAAATCTTTGTAGGTAAAGATGATTGGATACACATCTGATTTTTAATTAGGTTTTCTTTCCCCCCATATTACCCTGCATACAGTCCTCCTAACCAACATATGATAGCAGATATTTTCCCTTAGTCTGTGGTGGTCTGTCCACAATCTTTATGGTGTTTTTGAAGCACAGAATTCTTAATTTCATAGTCCAGTGTCAACCCTCTTTTTATCACACTTATGGTTTCCTGAATCATTGTCTAACCCAAGTTCATGAATGAATTTCTTTATTTTCTTCTGAGAATTGTGTAGTGTTCACTCTTACATTTAAAAATCTGGTGTATTTTGAGTTAACCTTTTTCTATGAAGGGCAATTTTCAAATTAATCTTTTGCGTAAGGATACCTAATTCCTCCTCTAGCACCATTTGATGAAAAGACTTTTTTTTCCCTTTGAATTTTCTTGGCATCTTTGTCAGTTGACTGACTGCAAATGTAAAGGTGCCATTGATCTTAAAATGTACTATTTACTAATTGTAAAGATATGTCATATTGATTATAATTCAGGCACATATTTCAGAGATGTTGATATTTGAATTGCGAGTGCTTGTGCAATGAAATACATTGTTTCACAATATTATTAAATTATAAATAACTGCTTGATACTAGTAGCTAACTACCACTTCATCATTTTCTGCCAAATTTCTTTTATGGTTTTGGTGATTCTTTGAAAATATCCTTCTCCTCATACAATTATTTTACTGTTTCTCCCCCTTGAGAAGCAGAGAGCTTCTGTCTCATTGGTTGCTCTGTCCTGGGTTGTAGACGTAGGAGACACAGGAGACACGCATGATTTATTTATTTAATGAATGAACAAAGCGATTTCTTCCTCTGACCTGTTGAGTTTTTATATAAACAAATAAGCTCTACTGGGCAAGTTTTCATTCAAACAAATTTGTTTTAGGAAGTGCAACTGAGCAGAAGTAATGTTTGATGTAAAAAGCTACTCAAGGCAGTTCATGAATTATCTGTTGTATTAAAAGATTAGTGTGGGAAAATATTGCTTTAATAGCCATTTTTTAGGGAAAAATTTTATTTCTCTGAGAACCTAAATTATTTGACTATTTATAGAAGTCATAGTAATGAATGGAAACCAAATGACTAAAACCAAATTCTAAAGCAGATTGTTCACTTGGGTTGTTTTTTTTAATGCTTTGGCATTCTTACTTATTTTGGCTTTTTCAAAGAGTGACATAATCTTGTTCCAAAGGATGTGAAACAGTTTAACTTTAAGGTCACACAGTGACTTTGTTCTAGAAATAAGCACCCCTTCCCCGTTTTCCAGAAAGTTGAATATTTGACAATGGCCTTGAAAACCTCCAGAAATGGAGACTTCCCTGCTAATAAGGAGGCAGAGACAGGCTAGGACAGTCCTGTTCCTGTCGGCAAGCATCTGACTGTGGGTCTGTGATAACGCAAAGCACAGATTTCAGAAGCTGGCAATACAGATACTAAACTTCCAGGCCTCTCGTGATTTGCTTGCTAATTCTAGTTTCTCCAGCAGATCTTTGTATTTTTGAAAGCGATGGTGTAGTCTTATGTTAATTTATATAATGGGAAGAAATTTCTTCTCATTTTTATCGTGGTTTGAGATACCCTTTTTCTCCTGTAAGTGATTAGGGTGACATTTAAAAATACTTTTTTTTTAATTGGTACACATTTGCAGTATATATTGTTTCCATTCATCTAGGGCAGTTGTTTGGTGACTTCTAACAAGATCTGTGAAAGGGGACAGAAGCCTCTGTCATCTTGACTGTTTCAGAGAAGCTCTTCTTTCAGCACTGGGATTTTTGCAGCTGTCTCTGACCTATTTCCTTCTCTGGCGTGGAGGCTGGGGAGTTCCAGCTTCACCCAAATGGTGACATCAGGCCTGTGACTCAAAATATTTACTTTACGCCTGTGTCCAGAACAGCTGCCAGGTCCCGCCAGGTCAGGTTGGGAGTGACTGTTAGCTGCCTCTCAGCAGAGCAGGCTTCTTGTCCTTTCCACCTGGCTGTCCCTGGTGCTTACAGCAAAGCTTCCGCCCGGCCTGCAGTCTGGTACTGTAAGCCTTGGTGTCTGGGAGAAAGCTCTGCCCCATAAAGAGAAGCTTCCTCTTGAGCAGTCGTCTTGAAATGACAATAATTCGAGGTGATGCTACTGCAGCTGGAGGCATTAAGAACAGTGGAATTAATATATAGAGGGTGTCACATATGACATACATATAACCTCTTATCTGTGACACAGATAGAGTTTCATATATATGACACGTCAGAGCATTACATATGACATGCTTAGAGTATCATATCTATGAAGCATGTACTGTGCCATGACACACAGTGTCACATATGATGTATATAGAGTATCATATATGATGTGTAGAGTATCATTTATGATACGTTTGGAGCATCATATTTTTGACACATTAGAGTATTATGTATGTGATATGTGTTAGGGTATCATATATGTAGCACATAAGAGTATTATTTATGACAAATGTAGAACATCATATGCATGACAGGAGTAAGGTTTTCTAGGCAAGAGGGCCTCGTACAAAGGCTCCACCAATAAATCCTGGAGACTGAGTGTAAGAAAGCACCTCCGTGGAAGAGCCAAGATACCAGGAGCCTTGATAGGCAGCATACCCATCGGAGTCACCTGTGACATGGCGTGCTGTGTCCTGAGAGTTTTGCCACCTGGATTTGGAAAAGCTCCTACGTCTCAGATCCCAAGGGTGTACCTTGCTGAAATTCTTGTGTATGGGGGAAAGGACATAGAGGTGACTTGAGGATATATTGTTCTCTAAAAGCAGAATTATTCCTAAATATGAAACAGAGACATGGGTGATGGATGACCCTGTCCTGTGAGTATATAATGAGACACAACATGACGGTGAAAATGACACTCTAAGCCTACTCTTACTGCTGTATTGTTAACGTGTATATTTGTGTGTAACAGTAATTTCAGTATTACCTTAAATGTTTCGCTTAACACATCTATTTTAGTTACAAAAGGAGAGGCATCTCCATGGCCCAGGCCTGTAGCATAGATACTCAGAGGTTAGCAGATGTCGTTTCTTTGTGGCATTTGCATTCATCTTCGTTTGTAGTGTATTTCATACAGTGATTTGCTCTGCGGTGAGACTTTCATGATTAAAACAAATGTACTACAAAGTTGAAGCATAAGTAGCCTCCTCTTGCCTGTCTTCAGAGTGCATGCAGCATGCACTTGTTGATTGTTGTACTTTAAAAAATTATTTCAGGCTGTTTTAAAACCGTAGAAAACCTGCCATGAAGTGAGCAGCAGAGCCCCCCTCCCCTCACTTCCCTCACCGTCCCGGGCTCATGAAGACATCAGCGTTGGCCACCTAAAAGCGAGCCTGTTCCCCTAAATAACTTAATACAACCATGGCCTTCAGAAATGGTTATTATTACGGTGCTGTTATCTGCTTGATAACCTGTTTCCTATCAGTTTCTAAGTTATTTTTTTGTTGCTGATACACTTCATTGCTCTTTTTAACACAGAACAATTTACTTCTTTTACTGTCCTGATACTTTGGGGGAGGAATCCACTTCAGTTTTCTTCCTTCTCTCCACCCCTGCAGTTTCTTTCTCAGGGTCTTGCCAAGGAGCTCAACCTGGCTGCAGACATGGCTCCTCCTACCTCTGTTCCCGTCCCTCCCTGGTGCAGGGATTTTGGGCACGCACCACTGCACCCAGCTTCAGATTTTTATTTTGAGATACGGTCTCACCGACTTATCCAGACTGGCCTCCAATTTGCAGTTGTCTTGCCTCAGCCTCCCAGGTAGCTGAGATTACAGGTGCACAGCATCTGCCCAGCTGAACCACGGCTGATGATGAAGCCTGGTGGCAGAGGTCTGCGGTCACAGCAGCTTCAGAGGTTGAGGCTGGAGGCTGCTGAGTTCAAGGCCCAGTCTCAAAACAAAAATGAAAACCTCGGGGACAGTTACATGTCGACTGGCACTCTTAAAATTGACATTGGTTTCCTGTATTGTCCACTATAATTATTGAAACATATGTTTATAAAGAACGATTATTATAAACAGATTCTAAGAACAAACCTGACTAAAATGTCTTTCTCAAAATTTTTTAGGCAGATATTTCCATCATTTTTTCCTTGACAAAGGTCTAGAGTTTTTCCAGGGAAAGGACATGGGCCTGCGTGCACGCGCGTGCACGTGTGTGTGTGTGTGTGTGTGTGTGTGTTCCACTGTGTTCTATATTTGAAACTCTGTAAATTGGGAATAATTTTCTTATGAATGGGGATCTGCAAGATGAATGTGAGTGGCGTCTGTCAAGGCTAATTCTTTTCCTGACAGCCAACCTGTGTCTTCTGGATTCTAACTTTTGTATTTTAATATCCTTGGTACTTGTTTCAGGCTTGTCTTGTACTACCGGTGCTGTATAAAGGAGTTTCATAGGCTTTGATTTTCATAAGTGTTTTTATGCTGCAGACAGAACTTCTGGAATATGATAGGTGGTCACAGTGTTTGTTTAATAGTTAATTATTTAACAGTTTGGTAACTGGGAAATTTCATTTGCAGCGACTTATTACATATGCTTTATCCTAATCAAGCAGGTTAATAGCAACCTTGAGATAGTTACAAATTATCACATATGTTATATTTCTGATTAGTTGTCAGTTCAATAAATCTGCGTGTACATCATATATGTGCATATGATGTATGTGAGGAGATAAATAAAGCATGTAGCATGTGATGACTCAAAGATGCTTTTCTTCAGCTTAGAGATAAACTCTCCTACACTGAGAACAATGCATGTGTTCTCACCTCTTGTGATGCTCTTTCTTAGGCAACAGAGACTATGCCAAGGATGACCCCCTGGAGTTCAAGTCCCACCAGTGGTTTGGAGCCTCTGTGAGGTCAAAACAGGACAAAATTTTGGTAAGTCATTCAGATATTTCCTCACGGGTGAGTCTGGGCAGTTTAAGTGCAGGCACAAGAAGATTTGTTTTCAGGCTAAGGGCAAAGTTTGGTGTGCTCAAGCCTGGGAATAAGGAGATAGCCAGCTCCGCCCTGGCCTGAGGGTGCTGGGTTTCCCGCCTTCTGGGACCAGGCTTCTACTTGTTTCTCTGGCCAGGCCTGATGGCTCTGTCTGTTTATTCCTGTCTGGGATAGTATGCTGTGATTAGCAGATGCCCTCAGGCAGAACACAGCCTTCCTGCCCCGTCTTCCCCTCTGTCACCACTGGGTCTTTTTTTGGAAGTGTGCTGGGAGTTGTCACCTCCACCTGTCACTTCCACTTCTGGTCCTTGTGGGTCAGGGAAGCCAAGGTCACTGCTAATTTCCCAATCACTGGAATCACTGCAGCAGCTTTTGACAATATATGTGTCCACAATGCTTTATATTCTCCCCCGGGGTTTAGGCCTAACTGTATTGTACTTCAGTGACTTTTCCCAAGGTCAGGAACCTCCTTCTTCCCATTTTTTAAACACAGTTGGCTTTTTTTCTGTGATACCCTGCCTCCCTGCTTTTGCTCCCGCCACTGGCTGCTCCTTTCATTCTCCTCCTACTCAGCCCTTAAATGCTGGGGTGTCCTGGAGCTCCTTTTGGGTCCCTCTGTTTCTTATGCCTGTGCTTTTCACCAAGGGGCTCCCATTCTGTTGCGTATCTAAAAGGACAACTGTAAGTCATCATTCCCAAGTGTGTATTTCTAGCTCTTAGTTCTCCCTGGATTGCTAAGGTGGATTTCCAAACTTCCCATGTAGCATTTCCTCTTGGATATCTAATAGGTGACTCAAAATGAGCACGGCTAAACCAGGACTCTTGTTACCTTCTATCAAAGACTACCAGCCAACAAAAAGTGACTGCTGAGGCGCACAGGCTGCTGCCCATCTGCAGTGAGCCCATCAATCCTGCCTCCAAAACATGTCCCACATCTCAGGAGCTTCTCTATCCCTGCCTGGCTCTGAGCCGCCGTCCTTACCCACCTGGGCCAGGACCTCTTGTCTCTCTGCTTCCTGTCTTGCCCTGATTTAACATTCTGCATAGAAGCACCAAGGCGGGTGAGGGCAGCTCACCTTCCTGATTAAAGCTGAATGTTTTTCTGTCATTTGGAGTCAGTATAAAAGATCCATCCTGGCTTAAGCTTCAGCCATACTAGTATTTTTATTTCCTCCACATGCTAAATGGTGTGGTCTGCCCTCTACTTGTAGTGGTCCTGTTGTTGATTTTCACTCAGTGAGCTCCTGGTCATTCACCTGGAAGCTTTAATTTAATTTCTTTAGAGTCCTTCCCTGGTTCAATTCCCTGGTGTGTGTGTGTTTGTTTGTTTGTTTGTCTTTTTGAGACTGGGCAGGGTCTCTCTATGCAGTTTAGGTTGGCCTTGAGCTCACTTTGTAGCCCAGGCTGGACTGGAACTTGCAACGATCCTCCTGCCTCAGCCTCCAGAGTGCTGGGATTACAGGCGTGAGCCACCACGCCCAGCACTCTGGTGTTTTAAAATGTGATTTTTCAACCCTTCAGGAAAAGTTTGTTTACAAGGTTAACTATCAGCAGGACTTTAAAGGCTGTTGAAGAAGATACACTTGAGTCATTTGTAGGAAAATCAATATACCTGGAGACTATTAAGGGAAATAAATCAGACACACAAGCTGAAATATCATGTCCCTCATGTGAGAAATTCAAGTTATAAACAAAGAGCAAGCTGAAAGGCAGATAATGGGGAGTTGGGAGCTAGATCTTTCTCAGGTGGGGAGAGGCTGCAGAGGTGGAGGGAGAGAGGGAAAGAGGGTGAAGGAGGAGTAAGGGTGTGTCATGCGCCTGGAGTGCGGATACCGCGTGAGGCAGCGTGTGCTGATTAAACACAGGGCGTGCTGAGCCTTGGGAGGGGCCGGACGGGGGCTTGGTGGGCAGGACCGTGCAAGGAGGTGGGAGTCAGAAAGAGCAGGTCACCCACGCGCAGGCGGAAGTGTAGGAAAGGAAAGGAGCGATTCCCACCCTCAGCGTCCTGGGGTGGATGTAAAACCACCCTGGGTCGATGTCGGCAGTGTTCCTGTTAACATTTCTCTTCAGAAATAGCTGCAGAAACCCACAGCACTTTGGTCTGTGCTATTACAACGTGATACTGAAACCAGAGCTCTAAAAACCAAAAGCTCCTTTTTTATGGAAAGTAAAGAACCATGAGCACTATACATTCTTTTACTCTCTCCTTTTAAAAATATTTGCTGTATAATTTAGGGTTGTACCCTCCAGGCGTGTTACTAGTTAGATAAGTGATTCTGTGACCTGACGCTTAGCATGTAGCATGAAGAAATGTTACCTGACATAATCATTTTGCTATCATTTTTTTGGTTCCAGGGATTGAACTCACGACCTTGCACTTGCCAGGCAGGTGCTTGTGCCTCTGAGCTAAATCCCCACAGCCTTTGCTACTGATTTTAAAAATACACAAATGGACTAAAATATGATCTTCAAAAGAATGTGAGAAAAACGCTTCTTTTAAAACCTTTATCCACTGGTATGATAAGGGATGGGAGAGGTTGGACTCATTTTTATTGAAGTATATAGAAAGTGATGTATTCTGAGTCAGTAGAGACAGTCTGAAATGCTGGGTTTTTTTGGAGAATTTTTTTATCCTTCGCTAAACCTTCGGTCTTAGGCCTGTGCCCCCCTGTACCACTGGCGGACGGAGCAGAAGCAGGAGCGGGAGCCTGTCGGGACCTGCTTTCTTCAGTCCGGGTCCAAGACGGTGGAGTACGCACCATGCCGGTCAAGTATGTGCTGCAGGTCCTGCTGCTTTTAGCAAGGGCCGGGGAGGGCAGCAGAGTGAGTGTGTGTGCACGACCAAGTGTGTGGATGGATTGTGAGTCGCTGAGAGCCTAACAAAAACAATCCTACCCGTCCTTAACATCTTTTATTGCCTCTAAGAATTGTTACTTCTTTGGTTAGTGATCATTAGTAACTGATTTTGGAAATCTGTATTTTTCATCACAGTTAGAATGTGTGGCTGAGCTTCCCTAACAGATGCTGGCCCCACAAGGAGACGGTCTGTCTGGTAGGTCTGGATTAGACCAGGTACTTGTATCTTACAAGGTCTCCAAGACGATTTGGATGATAGCAAAGCCAGAGAACCACCTTTTAGGTTAACAGTGATGCTGAAAATAAGAAACAACTCATCTAGAGTTTATGTAGGAGGGGTGAATGCTGAGTTGAGGAGGCCCGAGCCTGAATTTCCCAACCTTCCCCAGTTTCTCTGTTAGCTTGTGACCAAGCCCACTTCTCTTTTGGAGATCCGGTGGCAGGTCACATGCTCTGCACTCAGAGTAGTTACCATTTCAGACACAGTTCCTGCAGGGCCCATGGGGTTCCACACTCAGCACACGTTCTTCCCCTTCAGAATCTGATCCTCTTCTATGCCACCTTTTGTTGTTTCGGCCACTACTCCAGTTCTCTGTGCTGGAAACAGACCCAGAGATGCCTGAGGTTCCCCCTCCCTGGCAGGTACTGTGCGAAGTGTCCAGGGGTGCCTGAACCCAGAGTGCTGGTCCCAAAGGCTACAGTTTCCCCCCATACATACATACATACACGCTTAGCTATGCTACAGTTCATTTTACAAAATTCAGCTCACTCAGAGACCAACAGCAGCAACTGTCCATCAAATAGAATTATGGCAATTTACTATAATAAATATACTGCATTTAAAATTTATGAATCATTTATTTCTGGAAATTTTCATCTGATTTTCTCAGATTGTGGCTGATGGCTAGTAACTGAAATTGTGGAAAGTTAAAGAGGAACTGCTGCTTAGTGATCATTTGTGGGGCACTTTTGAGAGGGGGAGGAGGTGTGGTAGTGGTGGTAGAGGTTACAGTTAAGGCCTTTTCACTGAGTTACATCTGCAGCCCTTATTGTTCTTGATCTAGGGTCTTCTTAAGATGCCTAGACTGGATTCAAACTTGTGATTTTCCTGCCTCATCCTTCTAGAGGGCTGCGATTACAGGCCAGCTCTGGCATGACTGTCTTAGGCCATTACTTGCTATGTTTCACTGGTCCCCAAACAGTTGAGTAAAAAGAATTAGTAACAGAAATATGTCATATAAGAGTTACTGAGAGACACCTTTTTTTTGCGATAGGTGATATTCAACATGAGATTAAAGATACTGCTCGGTCCTGAAAATTCTGAAGAATTGGACCTCTGGGCAGCTGCAGGTTATTTGATTAAGCACTTACTTCCCCGTCCACCCCTCCATCCTATGTGTGTGAGGAGCTGTCCCCCCCCCACACCTGGATTATGCTGAGAGAACCTGCAGTCAGGGCTGGAGCGGGGCAGAAGTCTCGGTGCTCCGACCCCCCTGCCTCACCACTGTGGTGGCGGCATTTTGGGAATCATAGTGTCACCTCTGTAGTGTAGAGAAAATCTCAGGGCTAAATCTGTAAATCTAATTTCTGTACTACAGAAATGTTCACCTGAGAAGATGCTGTCAGAGCTCTGAAGAAAAGTGAGCCATATCACTCCCAGGGGTAGCTTAGCCTTTCTGGGATGCCCGCACACGCAGAGGCAGGGCAGCCTTGATTCTTTCTCATGGAGATTGCAGGGCCTGAGCCTCTGACAGCCGAATCAGTGACTTTCTTCCTGTCAGGGCCTGAGCCTCTGTCAGCCGAATCAGTGACTTTCTTCCTGTTATGGCGCTGAACTCAGGTCTGTCCATTCTGTTCGGTTTCTGGTACCGGAGCTGCACTCCGAGTCTCGTGCATGCTAAACACACGCTGCACCCCGCCCCCACCTTCATTCCTCAGGAACCTTTGCTGAGCTACCGAGGGAAGTGTGTCCATTTCAGTTGCTTCTGTTTTCAGTGTAGATTTTCTACAAAGAATACATTCTGCCTCCTTCCTAATTCCTAATTTGTCTAGTTTCTGAAAAACTGAAAATGTGTTTTCTGACCACAGTTCCTTGTTTTATCAGTCACCTAAAGCTTTCACTTATGTAGTTTAGGTGTCAAAATGATAAAGTCATTCAAAATCCTGTTTTCTAAGATATTTAACATCCATAGCAGGTCAGCAAACTGTGGCCATTGGACCTTGGCTTAGTAAATACAGTTTTATTGAAATATAGCCACACCCCTTTACTTACACGTCCTCTGGGAAAGTTGGGTAGTTCTGTAGTTGCCACACAGAATGGCTCCTAAATCTAAAATATTTACTCTCTGGGCCTTTGCAGAGAAAGGTTACCGAGCCCTAATCTAATAAAACTTCAAATCTTAGGAAAAGATCAATGAAGAACAACTTCATAAAGCACAAAAGTGGACACCTTTCTTCCTATCAGGCCTGGCTTTCAGCAACTTCTAATTACTATATATATTGTCCGGTCCAACCCTTTTACTTTAAGTTACCTACAGATTCAGTTTCCCAAGAGAAAAAAGTCTGTCCAGAGAAAATACTTAGGAGCAAAAGCTTGAAGTGCTGGGTGGAATCTTAAGTTTTGCTAATAATCAACCAGCCCTTCATTCTTTAGTGGTGAAACACTAATTCCAACAAAGCACTCCAGAGGTACGTTTTTTTATTTTGCATGTTCTTCATACTAAAATAAATTATGCAATCAGTAATTGATTTTATAGTTAATTATATACCCCAGTAATTGATTTTATAGGGGTAAGCCAGTTTTGTAGGACTGCATTGCTGACATCTTGATAATTTTACTTGTGTAGGTTGTAGTAGCTTGGGAGGTGGTTTTTTTGTTTGTTTGTTTGATTTTGTTTTTAACACAACCTATGTGGACACCCTGGGTGAGGGACTTCACTGTCTATTTCCAGTGTACCTTGTTAGTGATTATAAGCTGCTTCCAGCTTTTCCTAACAGGATTTGTGACCATTCTTGGCCCTAAGTGGTAGACCAGATGTCTGTGTGTTTTCAGCCTGTCTGAGCCGTGAATCATGGGGTGTAAATATTCTCAGTGCCACACTTGGGCTGAGCCCTTTTTCCTTCTGTCTCTTCTTTGATGATGATGTTATCTGTCACAATTTTTCTAAGTTATGCTTTCTGGCAGGCATTTCCTTCTACTTTTTCGTTACTCAGAGAATCATAAATCCATTGTTGATTTGAGGTCATGCAGCCTAAGTAGGGCAGGCATTTGTGGATCCAGCTCTGTGTTCCTGTTTGCTAGCCCTTGATCATGGTCAGGGTCCACCATTTCCCTAAACATTACTTTCCATATCTGTACCTCTTCTTGGATTTTTAAGTTTTAAAAAAGAAATGCCATCTAAAATGCTTATTAGTAGCATGGTGCCTGGCTCACAGTGAGTAATCATCTGTCATCATCAATGGCATTTTCACTTAGAATATTAATGTGCACCTAACAAATGGGGCAAGTATGAAGGCAGCACCAAAGCTTTCACTGTAATAGGTTCTATTCAACATGAAAAATTTTGTCTCATCATTGAAACTCACTTTAATATGTACCTATTAAAAATTTTTACAGGACAGTCATAGTTTAGGGTAGATATTCTAGGAAACCAAATAAAACAGTTGTACAGTAAGATAATCAAAATAGGATGTCTTTATAAATAGCCTGGAATTAGTTCCCCAGATGCAACTTTAGTAAAGGAAATCAATGGTGACCTGGGGTTAAAGTAGAATTCCTCGGTGGGGGATTCACTTGACACTGGAAACCCCAGCTGCACATTTTCCCATTCCCCCTTGGGGAGAAAAATTTACACAGGGGTAGAATTACACTCCTGAGGCCATTTTCTTTAAAAAAAAAATTTTTTTTAAGTATTTTAAATTTGGATAGTGTGTAATCTTGGGGCACTTCCCAGGTTTTGAAAATGGGCTCAAAATTTTTGATGGGATTATTTGGCCAAAAAATTCTTGGCAGTTTTCCTTGTGACAGAAAATAGATCCCTTTGGTTCCTATATTTGGATGAACAATTCAGCATCTTTTTCTATATTGGTAACACTGGCTACAAGAATTCTCTGCTAACCAAAGAGTGGTGTTTTCCATGTTCCTCACTTTTCTAAAGAAACAAAACAAGGCAAAATAAAGGACAGACTTTCGAGCTTACCTGCTATTCTAGGTACTTCATTACTCCTAATTAATTTAAAGTAATTGGTTTATTGTTTTAACTCAGAATTAGTTTCCTTTTTTGAGGACTACAAAAAAGGAAAGCAGTGATTACAGAAGATAAAAATTATTGATTCACCTATGGGGGAGAGTATTTTTGAAGGTGTCACGTTTAGAGATATTTAACTAGGCCATGGCACTGAATTTATTGTGAGGATAGTTCCATATTTGCCTTCAAGGGACATTAAGTTTGGGTCTTGCCATTTTCTAAAATTCCAAGCTGTGTTATTCATAGATTTTTATTTGTGTTGCTGGCTGTAAAATGTATGTAGAGGATATGTATAATATTAGGAATGTACAGATATCTTGTTATTACTTACAACTTAGCAAAAACGTATCATGCATAGCACAATAGGAAGAAAAGGGCATGTCAGGTGGGAATTTTTAACTATCAAATCAAAACTCATTATGGGGCCGGGAATTTAGCTCAATGTTGTAAGCACCTGCCTGGCAAGCACACAAGGTCATAAGTTCGATCCCTGGTACAAAAAAAAAAAAAAAAAAAAAATCCCCCAAACCAAAACTCATTAATGTTTTATGTATAGGGTTACATTGGTAATTTGTCTGAAAATAAAATGAGATATAATGTAGAAAATACCAAAACCTATGATAGATGGTAATAGTGATAATTTATGGGAAATTTTGTTTCAGTTCTATATTTATTTTACATAGTGTGTGTTTTGGGTTGTGATATAAACTGTAATCTTGCTATGACGTGTAAAAAAACAAAAGCTCTGTAAATCTGATGTTTTGGGTGGTTTTCTGTTTCCTGGGAATGGTTTCCATTTCCATCTATTCGGAGATGGTGCAGGTAAATAGGGAACAAGTGCTAACCCGTTGGCGTGTGGCACTATCCAAGTGCGGAATGAGTGACTGCTCATGAAAATTAGTGCCTTGTGTGATTGACAACGATGGCGATTCCGGTTTTTTCTCATGTTTTGTTTTGTGTTGTTTGTTTTGGGTTTGTGTATATTTCCGATCTTTTTGTTTTAGAAAATATTGATGCTGATGGACAGGGATTTTGTCAAGGAGGATTCAGCATTGATTTTACTAAAGTAAGTTCTCATTTTAAGACTGAACAAGATTGAGCTCTACCTCCCTGGCTAAACTGTGCTTCTGATAACCTGGTCCCTACTGCAGCTTCTTCATAACCGTTACGTCTTTAACAAAGCGCTGATGAGACACCCCTTTCCTGTGGACCCTCTTTGCCTTATGTTATCCCCACGCAGGGCGCGCCGCTTATCTGCCATGGGGAGATGGTGTAAG
This sequence comes from Hydrochoerus hydrochaeris, assembly GCA_004027455.1. Lineage (NCBI taxonomy): Eukaryota > Metazoa > Chordata > Mammalia > Rodentia > Hydrochaeridae > Hydrochoerus > Hydrochoerus hydrochaeris. The sequence goes on from PVLA01000938.1 coordinate 301,983, forward strand.
GGACATGGAGGAAAAGAGAGATGCCAGGCAACCCTTAGGACTGCGTGTTACAGTTCCATTCATGGAAATTTATAGGATAGGAAAGTTTTCTATTTCCAGCTGAAATTGGTTCTTCCCGGAGGCCACCCATGGGAGCTTTATTCCAGAATCAGAGTTTAGTTTCTGCAGACATGCATGTTGGTGACCTGTGACAGGTACTCGGTGTGGCTGAGGTAATTTAATGATGAGAGAAAACTCTCAGGAGCACACAGGTGCGTAGCTGTGGCCCCAGCTCTTAGAAGGCTGAGGCAGGAGGACCATATGTTTGAGACCAGCCTGAACTGTATGAGACCCAAACAAACAAATTGAAGAGAATCACATATGCAGAGCTCTTTGTATTTTTTAACTAAACTAATATACTCTTTTTTTTCTTTTATTTTTTCTTGGTACTGAGAATTGAACTCAGTACCTTGTGCTTTTGCCAACCAGGTACTGTGCCACTGAGCTCTATCACTGGCCCTAATGTACTCTTCAGAGTTGATAGGTTTTTGTTTATGTTTCTTTGTGGTTATTTATTTTGTACTATTGGGGATTAAACCCGGGACTTCGCAAATGCTAGGCAAGCACTGAAGGAATATTGTGGATCCTGGTCCTTTTTTATTTTATTTTGAGGCAAGGTCTTGACAGGTTGTCTAGGTTGGCATGAAGCTTGTGGTCCTCCTGCCTCAGCCTCCTAAGTAGCTAGGAATACAGGCATGCACCATCATGCCTGAAATAATCGATAGATTTTTTTAAAAACTTTTTTTCTAAAATAAAAAATTATTTGTACTTTCAGAGATCAATTTTATTAAGAACAATTTTTACTTTATATTTTCTGGCATATTTTAAAAATCAAATTGAGGATATTACTCCCTCCTACAGAAATTGCAAAAACATATGGATTGATTAAAAGGAGAGCTTCCTTAGAAAGCTTGCCACAGCTTTCTTGGAAAATGTGAGTGAGGAATGCCATCCATTTATGAAAACAGCAGAAACCCAAATCATGTGATGCTGGAGAAGGAATTAAGCATTTCATTATTTTTTTAAATATTTTTTTGTTTGTTTGTTCAATTAAATGTTTTTCTGCACTAGGTACAGATATTTAGCATGAACTTTCCTCACTAGGTAATTGATTTTGGATTGACTTAGTTTTGTATTATGTTACTTGAACTTTAAGAAAGCCTAATAAAGAATGATACAGTATCTGAATAAATATTAGGCTTAGACTTACAGGATATATTTTCAAATAGATGTTATTTCAGAATAAAAGCATCCCTGTTCTCTGTATCTATGCAACCATTTTCCCAGAAATATGTCATAATGGGCAATTACCATTAAATTAACTTTTACTTTTTTAAACCCCTTTCTGAGAAAATGATGTCATTTTTTTCTTTTTTTTTTTATTTAAAGAGAAAAAAAACAGGAAAAAGGTAGAAATATTACAGAATTTCAAGAAAAGAAGATAAACAGTTAAGAAATCACTAGTTGATACATTACATATTGTTCTTTTAGATATATTTATTCAAGTTACAGGATTAAAGCACACAAAGTGGACACTCAAGCAGTGAGAGTGCAAACAGATCTGGTCATCAATCCCACACATCTAAACATACATGTAGCTATATCTTTTATAGTGCTTCCTATTTCCTCTTTTTTTTTACAATAGCAATTATACATTTTTAAAATTTTATTTAAACAGAAAAAAGGGTAGCAATAATACAGAATTCTAAAAGAAAGAAAGAAAAAGGAGAATGAGAAAAAGCCCCACTAAGAAATCAATAATTTATAAATTATGTACTGTCATCCTGGATGTAGTTGTGCAAGTTACAAAGTTAAAGGGTACATAGTAAATATTCATACAGTCAGACTACAAACAGTTCTGCTCAGAGATCCAACAAAGATTCAGCAATATGGTCATCTATTTTAACTTGGCAGGGTCTTTACCATGGCCAGGGCAGGGAAGTGTTGAACTGTGAAAGGGGTGTGGGTACATTTGTAAAGGAGAAACTTTCCCTTGCTTCCAGCAAGAAGAACTTGCCAAGTCACTGTGTTCACATGCAAAGTACTTTGCCTTAGACACTTAGGTTTTGTCACAGGGATGAGAAATGCCAGTCGGGTAATTTGTAGAAATTTACCCTCTCACTTCATGCCTGTCTAGCTCTATCAGACACTAACTAGTTTTCCTTCAGCAGAACATTCTAGAATGATTACTAGGAGGAAAGTGTGCCCGTGTAATCACACATCTAACACCGGAAAGGAATAAATGACTTTTGTTCCCTACTGTAACCCAGTAGTGCTTTACACTAGTATTTCACTCAGAAAATGAAAAACGGCTAAACCCTAGAGAAAAAGTTCACATATATATTAGATGAGCAAATTATAATTTTTCTTTTTAGTTTTCCTTTAGAAGAGACACAGTGAAAACCACTGAGTTAATTAAGGTTGCAATTTATGATTTTGTTTGCTGTAGTATGTGTTTGATAGATATAAATGGCATAAATGTCTTTCTTTCATGGTCATCGCACTGATTTCTGCTTTGAAAGTGACTTGTTTCTAAGCATCCCTCTTCTGTTGTGTGGTCCAATCTAGGCTGACAGAGTTCTCCTTGGTGGTCCTGGTAGCTTTTACTGGCAAGGTAAGCTGGCCTGGATTCCATTACCCATTAGCCATCTCTTTTTGCTTCACCTGGTTTATTATGCACCTGTGAACTATTTCAAGTTATTGTTTTATTTTACTTTTTTTTTTTTTTCTTCCCAATACTGGGGATTGAACCCAGGGCCTCTGCACTGAGCTACGTCTTTACCCCTTTTTTACTTTTTTATCTTAGGCAAGGTCTCATTAAGTTGCTAAGTGGACCAAGAGGGGCTTGAATTTGGGATCCTCCTGCCTCAGCCTCTTAGAGTGCTGGGATTATAGGTGTGCACCACCACACCTGGTTATTTGCTGTTTGCTTTATTTAATTTATCACTGGGGATACACAGTTGTTTATTTGGCTAACACTAAAATGATTAATTTCTGCTGAAAACCACTGCTTACAAGGTTATAACTTGTCCTTATTATAGGAGCATTTAGGATCAAACATTGTCAGTATCTGGAATAACTGGAAAACAGTATCGATCTGAAAGTACTCTTCAGTTTTGAATTTTACTCTTATTGTCTCCACTGTGCTCCCATTACCTGGTTCTTTGCAGGGAGCCCACACTTACATTTGCTTTCTGGAAAGAAAAATGAAAAAGAGGGATTTGCCAAGTTGCCCAGGCCGGGCTCCAGCGCATACCTGCCTGTCTCAGCATCCCCAAGTCAGGGTTTCTGGATGGTCCCCAGCACATCCACCTCTGAACTGTCTTAAGACACACAGCTCCAGATGTGTTTAAATGCCTTGTTCTCCTAATGCCTTGGGCATGACACAAGGCCTTCATGTATTCCTATTTATTCTAAATTAAGCCAAATGGGTATTGTCAGTATTGTCTACTGAAGCGCTTTTATAAGTGCTCTGTCGCATATAACTGAAAGACTGAGTGAATTGGGCAGGAATATTTTATCGTAACAGGATTAAAATCAGCTGGATGTGAGTGGTGCGCGCGGATAATCCCAGGAACTTGAAAGGCTGAGGCAGGAGAGTGACAAGTTAGAGGCCAGGGTTGGCAATCTAGTGAGAGCATGTAGCTTAGCGTCAGGGTGCTTACTAAATGCAGGAGGCCCGGGGTTCAGCCTCTGCTTGCTCTCTCTCTCTCTCTCTCTCTCTCTCTCTCTCTCTCACGCACCAGATTTATTTAGCAGCTTTTACCCTCAATAAGCAAGTACATTGGAATGAGTTTTTTCTTCACAGATCTCAGATTTGTAAAAAAAAAAAAAAAAAAGACAGCATTTTAGTCCTAACAGATGATTATTTTGCTGTATTCTTTGATTCAGATAGGATTTATTGAAGTCCTCCTATGTTTGCAGTACATTTTAAGCACCTATAGTAAACTGTCGGCTGGACAGAAAGTATTTCTAGCTGTGTAATTTGACAAATTGGATCCATATTTCAGCTCGTGAATTTCTTTCTAAAGCAGCAGAAATGAATTGTCCCCACATTAGGGATATGCGTGAAGGCCCTGGATACATTTCTCAGGGTAACAGCATGGGGGGCAATTATTTATTGTGAAACAGGGTCTCCCTAAATCACTTAGTGATTTAGTCCAGGCTGGGCTTAAACTTTCGACCCTCTTGCCTCAGCCTCCCAGCACACTGAGGTCCCAGGAGTGTGCACTGATTTTTTGTATAATCCTCTACATTTCTTGGCTTCTTGGTAATTTCAGTTTGTGAGCAAAAATGAACTCATTCAGGTTGCTTCTTAAAGCTGTTCCAGCAACCAGCTAAAATCCACTAAACTCTGATTATAAAAGGTCACAATATTTACTTATTTCAGTTAAAGTTTTTCCAAGTTTTAAGGATGTCACTGGGAAATAGCCCTTGATTTAATTATTCCATTTGTATGGCACTGTCTTCCAAAATTAAAATAAATCTCATTTTTAAATTTTTATTAGTGTAGGCTGATTGTAAGTATGGACCCAAAGGAAAGGAACAACTATATTTATTTTATTTTTTTGTCCTTTAGGTCAGCTCATTTCGGATCAAGTGGCAGAAATCATCTCTAAATATGACCCCAGAGTCTACAGCATCAAGTACAGTAACCAGCTGGCCACTCGGACCGCACAAGCAGTTTTCGATGACAGCTATTTGGGTGGGTAAAACCCAAGTGCAGACTCGTTTGATGGTGTCGGGGTATAGTGGTCCTATAATTTGCATATAGAATTTTAAGTAGGAAAAAAGTATTACTTGAAGTAGATTAAGATTTTTTTAAATATGAGGGACACAGTTTCAAAATTCTGTTGAATACTAAGGTTATGTTATATTTCAATCATTGATCTTTTTCTTTTTTGCGAGGAGGGATTGGTTTTGTAGACGGGGTCTTGCTATGTAGTCCAGGCTGGCAGTGAACTCGTGGGCAGTCCTCCTGCCTCAGCCTCCCTGGTGCTAGGACTTCAGGTGAGCGCCACCACACCTGACCAATAGTTGAAGAGAGAGAGAATTCATACAGTGATGACCTTTAAGACGTGCTTATTTTGTTTGGGGCTTTGCTGCTTTGTGTGCTCTCACCCCTCCCAGGGCTGTGAAATGCCCTCTTGCCCCAGCCCCCGCCTGCTGCCTTGCTTTTCTAAGGCTGGAGCTCAGGCTGTCTGACCTGGGGCATCAGACACTGCGAAACCTCAGCTGGGTCTTGAGTGTCCATCAGAGCTTGCTGTCTTGTTTACATTTCTTTCTGATTTATGAAGACAGGATGCACACAAGAGAAACAGTACAGAGCTTGCTGATGGAGAGGATCTTTTACCTATAGTCCCTTTACAGCAAATTGCAAACTCATCCTGTTTATAACAGACCTTTGTAAAATGAAGAAAAACAATGCTATTTTTCTAATGCAGATACCCTACTTGAGTATCAAGTTATTTCTTTTATTTTCCTTTAATTAATTAATTAATTAATTAATTTTTTGGTACTGGGAATCAAACTCACGACCTCTCGCTTGCCAGGCAGACACTGTGCCACTGAGCTGTATCGCCAGCTCTAAAGTTACTTCTTTTAAAATGCATTTATCATAGCCAGGTGTAATGGTTTGCTCTTGCAATCCCTGCACTTAGGAGAAGCTGAGGCAGGAGGATCGCCAGGAGTTGAAGGCCATCCTGGGCTATACAGTGAACGACATAGTGAGACCCTGTCTCAGCAAACTCAGTGGTACTCGGACTTGGCGTGGGTTACCCGGTGGGGGAAAGCTTGCTGCAGTCTCCTTCCTCACCCCTCCCCTCTGGCTTCCTTGCAGGTTACTCGGTGGCCGTTGGAGATTTCAACAGTGACGGTGTGGACGGTAGGCAGCATTTTGAGTGGCTTGTAGTCTCTGAGCGTTTGTAACCTCACCTAGTGTTTCTCCAGCACATGGAGACCAAGTCGTAGAGGACCAACTGTGGGGACAAGAGCACCCCCCAGTGGCTCCGGCCAGGTCCTCACTCCTCGGCGTGGTCTGCTGACCTGGTGCGGTGGCCCCGCTGCAATTTCCGCAGCCGCCTCCCTTGGGCCGGTGCAGCCCTCCTGGAAAGGTTTAGTTCCTACTCCAGGTTTCTGTGGAGCCTCTGACACTGGGATCTGTTGGATGGTCACCCCCTCCCTCTTCATCCCTCTCTCTCTCCTTTCAAATGACTGTAATCTAGATTGTTACCAGTGCACATTTGCATTCAGGGCTACACTCCACGAGGGAGCTGGCCTGAGTACCTAACACATCTCCCCTCTCACTTGCCCTCTCTTCCCTCTGCCTGCATCTCTGTCCACTCTGTGGCTGCCTGAGCTCCATCTCCCGTGCCGCGTGTGTTTTCTTCACCGTGTGGTGTCTTGGTGTATCTCACATATCTCACTTAACATTATGTCTCGAGACCCATGCCTGGGCCCTCGGGAGTCTGGAGTTCATCCTTCCCCATGGTCCAGGGCTCCGGGGCAGCCTTGGACACGCTGGTTGGGCCACAGCAATCCCTCAGCATCATGCTTTGCTTTCTATCATTTTTCATTGCTGCGAATAGTTTTCCCTACTTCTTAGCTTATCCTCCCTGTCCCCTTTAACAAGAGCACAGAGATTTGAAGACTTATTTGTGTAGATTTCATTCCTTAAGATGAACAATGCTGTTTTGTAAACTTTGTTTTCATAGCTTAAAATGCTGGGGTTATTTGTTACAGTCTCAGGTTTATAAAAATCTCTCATTTTGTACTGAAGTCATGAAAGTTAAAGTTCTGCCATAGCCATTTCTGCCTGCTGTTTCCAATGTTGGTCTTCAAAATGTACAATTGAATTTTTTCTTTTTCTTTCTTTACAGACTTTGTTTCAGGAGTTCCGAGAGCAGCGAGGACTTTGGGAATGGTAGGAAAGATTCAAAAGTGTTTCAGAAAACCTGTGCTATCTCCTATTTTGCCATGTTTCACATACTTTGTTTTTCTTGCACAGGTTTATATTTATGATGGGAAAAATATGTCCTCCTTATACAACTTCACCGGTGAGCAGGTATGCCTGAAGGTGCCACCTCCCTTCCTTTATAAAGACAGTGTCTGTTCACTAGGACAGCTTTGGAAAATAGAAGCGTCAGAGCCCGCTACAGTTTGTCCCCACAGATCATCCATCAGACTCTCAGTGTGGTTTATATTACTTTTGTGTCTCTGGGAGTGAGTAGTTAAACAAAAATCGGTTTACTTTTAATTTTCCTGTTTGCTGTTTTGGACCAGCATTGTATCATCTGTGTTTTCTAATGTCTCAGACTTCTCAGAGCCATTGAAATGGCTTAATAAATCCAGTGTTCCATGTTATAAATAGAGATTATACGTATTTCACTTTTGTTTTTAACTGGATCATTTCATGCCATGGCTTGTTTTTATTTTCCTTTTTCTAGGGAAAAAAAAAGTCCTGCATACAAAAAACCCCAAAAACCTAGTTTTCCCTGATGATACTAAATTCTCCTCATGGGATGATCTGAGTGTTTCAATTGACTAAAAATGAAAAGAAATAGCACAGACTTTTGTTACATGCAAACTTCCCTTGCAAAATATGAGATAAAATATTCTGGTTAAAAATAGTTCTTTCAAGTGCTATAGGTCTCTGTAAGTGTAAGCGTTTTATAATAGCCTAGGCTGCCCGCTAGGGAAGGTTAGGTACGCCGGTCACGAGAAAGGACCGAGCAAGCAGTAAGGAGAAGATGGAGAATCATGCTGGTTTGCAGCTCGGGCCCTCCCCAGCCTTCTTTCTGAGCTTGGAGGTCACCAGGCTTGGATGAGGATGGGCAGAAGGGTGCAGAGCCAGCCTGTTGGCCAGCGGGGCAGGAGGCCGCAGCTGGCCAGCAGTCAGGGTGCTACAGGGCCATGTGACCTCTGCAGCTCTGGCAGCAGGTCCTACCTGGGGTCCCCTGTGCCTCTAGACCTTTGCCGTCAGGACGCTGCTGGCTTTGTCCCCCATGGCTGTCTGGGCAGTGGTGCAGCTGAGGATGAGGACAGAGCTGGGTTTCCTGCGCCCCGTCTGCTGTCACAGTACTGGACACAGAGTTGTCCTGGCTTGCGCTGATGAGGGAGGACGCAGCTTATCTCAAGGTGCTGTCGTGAGAACCTGATGAGAATATTTTCTAGGGCGCAGGACACACCTCTCCCCCAGCAGTGCACCCTTTCTCTCTCTTTCAGCCAGGCAGCGGTCGCCTGAGGCCCGGCCATGCTGCCTACCTCTTCCTGTCTTCACAGCAGGGCGCCCCACAGAGCCGCAGTGCTCCCCACTTAGCTCCGCCCCCAAATGCAGCACAGTCACCCACTCTCGCTCACACGGTGTCAGCCTCGGTTGTCGGGGGTGTCCAGATCTCCTTATGGCCTCCTGACTCTGCAGCTGACCACAGTGCGCTGCCTGGCTTGCTACCTGCTGCCCTGTCTCAGCTTTGTCTTGGTCATCGTCAGTGTGTCCTCCTCACTTTGGTTGGCACATGGGGGACTTTACGTAGGGCTTTACCTTTCTGCCTTCGTCTCCAGCTGGGCTGCGCTGGCCAGGGTGCCCTGCGGCAGAGGAGGGGACATTCCCTCTCCCTCTGCGGGAACAAGCCCGTAGCAGACTCAACACATTTATACTGTGTGTAACAGAATCCGGCAAGTAAGCGATTGAAGTGCGAGACAAGAGGAGCCGCGAACAGTAACTTCTTTAGAGTAACAGCAGTCACCCTCGAGACAGCGATTCTTTTCTCTTAGAGCCATGAGTCATTACCCCACTGCACAGGCAACCTGGACACTTGTGGGGTACAGTGGAAATGCTTGTGGCACGTCTGGTGCATTTCGGGGAGCGGTGAGGAGGGGAGGTGACCGGGTCTGGCCCTGGAAGGGGAGTCAGCTCCGCTTAGCTTCACAAGGAGCGTGTGGAGGATTTCACCGGGATGCAGACGGCGTGCGTTTCCCGACGAGGCATTTAGGAGGAGAGAAGTGCGTTCCCAGGTCACCACTGGGCTGGTAGAATGAGGAAAGGACGCTCAGAGTGAACCCCTTGGTGCAGCCGAGGGCCACCCACACTCCCCACGCCGTGCCTGGAGCACAGGCGAAACATAAACACGCCTTTTCCATTTTCTTACTCAGATGGCTGCGTATTTCGGGTTTTCTGTGGCCGCCACGGACATTAATGGAGATGAGTAAGTTGTAAAAGATGTTTCCGGAAACCGCTTCCCTCTTGTGTTTATAAATGCTTCGCTGAAACTAAACGTTTCTCCTTCTGTGTCTTTGCCCCTTTCTTGCTGGTCCCTGTGCTGACCTTCTGTCTACCTCGGGATGCCGTTCCAAGCAGCCTTCGTCGTGAATGTCATTAGTAAACCTCTGTGATTTCTAAAAATAGGCTTTGTAACATAAGGGGAAAATACTCAGTTTGACGTGTTACCTGTAGTCGTTTGGAAGCATCGAAGGGCGGCTTAGCTTTGAAATGTGTGCCCTGGTCATCATTTTGGGCTTCCACCCAGCCGGGAGAGATCACAAGAGGGAAACTGAGTCTTGGTAAGGACATGTGCTCAGCGTGGACGGAGTCTGACCCGCACTCTTGCTCCTCAGTCTGGCAGATGTGTTCATCGGAGCCCCGCTCTTCATGGACCGCGGCTCGGATGGCAAACTGCAGGAGGTGGGGCAGGTGTCACTGGCGCTCCAGACAGCGTCCGGGGGCTTCCAGACCACCAGGCTCACCGGCTTCGAAGTCTTCGCACGCTTCGGCAGCGCCATCGCACCCTTGGGAGACCTGGACCAGGACGGCTTCAACGGTGAGGCCCACACTCAGCCTGAGTCTGCCCAGAAGACCCCAGATCACCTCTGCAGAAGGGTATGGGGGAAAGGCCTGTCATCCCAGCTTCACAGGAGGCTGAGGCAGGAGAATCACAAATGCTAACCCAGCCTGGGCAACTTAATTGACTTAAGCGAGACTCCTGTCTTGAAATAAAAAAGGGCTGAGAAAAAACTAAAAATGAATAAAAATAAAGAGCTGGGGATGTAGCTTAGTGTGAAGATCCTGTGTTCAGTCCCCAGGAATGAATGAGAAGAAAAAAATTTACATGAACACACGGTACTTCAAAGATTGCCTTTTTTTTTCCCCCCTCAAAACTCAGAGCCAGTTTTTTCAAAAATCATGCAGCTCAGGGAGGAGTGTGGTGTGGCTGCTTTCTGAAAGGCCCTCCCTCTGTCCCAGGAGCCCTGCTAGCTGGGAGAGCTGTGTCCTGGCCTCCCGCTGAGCGACAGCGCCCTCTGCTGCCCACATGGCTACAGGCGCCAAAAGTGCTCACAGGCAGGTTGGAAAGGCCTTGCCCAGCCAGGTCAGGTGATTCTGTTTGTTTCATTACTGGAGAGCAATGCAAACTTAACTTGCTAAGCAAGCGCTCTACACCAGAGCTATGTGTCTGGATCTTTTTATTTTTTTATTTGGAGACAGGGTCTTGCAAAATTGCTCAGGATAGCCTCAAACAAGACGCTCCTGCCCCAGCCTCCTGAGTAGGTGCAAGTATAGGCATGCACCACTGCTATTCATAAAGCCATAGCTTACTGTTGCTGTATAAGAAGTTCCAAGCTGCAGGTCTGTGCCTCTCTGCAGGAGCGTTTAAGTACTGTGAACCCACTGTTACATGACAGTCCCAGTTTAGTAGTCATAGATACCTTTCGCTCTGTGACTGTTTTTAGAAATAGGAAACATAGATTACCAAGACTTTTAAAAAGAATACTACTAAGGACTTTTTCTAGAGAACACAGAATGGAGAAATAAATTGTTGGTTTGTGTGTGTGATCAATGACGTATAGGCACATAAGCCCCTAGAGTGCACAGGGAAGTTATTACAAAGAAAACTTCAGGTTTTTTTTTTTTTTTTCCCAGTACCAGGAACCAAACAAGGACATTGTGCTCGTCAGGCAGGCACTGTGCCCCTAAGCTACATCCCCAGCCCAGAAAGAAATCTTTGAAAATGCAGACGACTCATGGGCCACGGAGCTGTTGATTGGCCTCTTGCCCGCAGTCCTGCCTCATGGATAGCTGTAGGTTAGGTACCGGAAGGGTCACTTTTATTAACTCCATGAGTTTTCGGTGTTTTGTGAACCAGTGTGGTCCATTTGGCTTCCAAAGGAGGTAGGAGATGCTAACATAAATCAGATGGAAAAGCCACTACATATGGGTGACAGAAGCTGCCTGGAATAGGGGGCCCTGTTTGGGATCCTGCATGGAATACAGCACCGCAGGCCTTCCTTGCGCGGTGTCCGGTCCGGCCTGGCATTTCTGGGAAAGCCGGGACACATCAGGTGTCTCTGTGACGTGAGGGCAGTGCGGCCACTTTCAGAGTGCCCTTCATGGTGGCATCCTGTCCAATGACCTCGTCCTACTTTTTATATTTCCATTGCGATGCATTGTCTGTTTGCTCATGAAATATATACAAGGGCGGCCCCCCAGATGGATGTTTTCCAGAGATTTTACCAGCAGCTTTTATTTTAGGAATGGCTAACAAAGGGTGTCGAAGTTTTCCCAAGGGTTCTCCTTCAGTCTTAGTGTGACACACAGGAGGTCGTGGATGAGAATGTCATTAGTGGGAGGTACCTGGAGGGGTGCATGTGTGCGTGCGTGTGTGCATGTGTGTGTGCATGTATGTGTGTGTGCATGTGTGTGTGCATGTATGTGTGTGTGCGTGTGTGTGTTGGTGTGTGTCATTACATACAGCATGGATCTCTTCCTGTTGGTTGCTGAGGTCCTTAGGTGGCATCGCCCTGTCTTCCTGTATTCCTCTCCCCACCTCAGGCAGGAGAGCACTTAGGTAGCAGAAACAGGGTGTTAGGAGTGTGAGAAACAGGTCAGTGAGGTTCCCTGTGTAACCACGGCAAGCATGCGAGAGGCTAGGGGTGGCCACTCTGCAGCTCTGTCAAACTGCAGGGTAACATTGGGCAGCTTTTGTCTGTGTCTCCCCAGAAAAATAGAGGAAAAAAAAATAGAAGAGAGCAACTAAAATAGTCACAGGAAGAAGTGAATGGTGTGAGGATGAGGGCGTTTCAGACATGACAACCCAGAGAGAAGAGAATTAGCGAATTCTGAAGGGTTTAGAAGTCTTTTGAAATTGTATTGTAATCATTCAACATCCAAGCCATCTCTTTTGAGGAAATTACATTTTAATAAATAGTTTCTTAATGCATAAATCCATTTTGACATTATGTTCATCTCTCCCAGCTTTAAACAGGGATCAAGAAGGGCTCTTGGGTGTAATGTAATAACTTATGTTTGTAAGATAACACATGCTTAGCTGCTGCCCGTAGAGTCTGAACACTCAGCCAGGATCAGAAAACGGTCGGTGCCCGGCGCTGGCGTGGGGGAGCACACCTGTAACTGTAGTACACAAGAGGCTGAGGCGGGAGGATCAGTGAAACTCAAGGTCCTCCTGGGCTACACAGTGAGTTCCAAGCCAGCCTGTGCTACATGAGACCCTGTGTCACAAAGCAAAGGCAGGCAAAGTAATCAAGAGAGCCCTGGAGGAGTGTGACAGGGGTGAACGAAGCATGTCACATGGCGGGCAGAGAAGGCTCGGACAGGCGGAAGGAAGGGGGTTGCCTTGGGCGCTTCCCCCTCTCTCTATTCCTAATGCATCCTTCCATCTCCCCCTCTCCCCGCAGATATTGCCATCGCGGCCCCCTATGGGGGTGAGGGCATGAAGGGCCTGGTGTACATCTTCAACGGCAGAGCCTTGGGCCTGAACCCCGTCCCCTCGCAGACCCTGGCGGGGCAGTGGGCAGCGCAGAGCATGCCGCCCAGCTTCGGCTACGCGCTCAAGGGCGCCACGGACATCGACCGCAACGGGTACCCAGGTGCAGCCCTCGGCCACCCGGCCCGCCGGCCGCGTGGGCTCCTGTGTCCTTGGGTGACAGCCTGTGTGGGTTCCAGATGCCCTGTCACTTCTCATCCCTGACAGGGATGTGAAGAAGAAACAGCTTTGGGAAAGTGTTGTAGGAGCTGTAAACAAAAACTGTACATACTCATCCCAGGGTTTCCAAGACACCTTTTTTTGTTGCTGTACTTAATGATCTCACATCTTTATAGAATCAACCAATGATGGGAAGCTAGGGCATGTGTGTTACTAGGGTTTTTTTAATTATAAATTTTTATTTTAAAGAGAATAAAACCAAGCAAAATAAAACAGAATAAAGCCAAGCAAAGTACAGTAGTGCAAGCTTATGATACAGGATTTCAAAACAAGATGATAGGAAATCACCAATGGCTACCACAGTGCCTCTTAAGGTCTTCAGAATAGCTGCCCGTACCATCAGACATAGGGAAATCAAACAATACAGAACAGAATAGAGCCAATAAAACAATGCAATACCAGATTACAAAACAAGATAATAGTCCCAAATGGCTACCATAATATATCTTGTTATCTTTGCAATGGCTGCCCATTCCATTAGACTCAGTTTTTCTTTTAAGAGAAAAGATATTAATGTGCAAGTTGTTTTTCCTAAACTGAAACCTCAGTATTTGAGTTTAGTTGTAATGTTGGTGCTTTGCAATAAATAAGTGGGCTTTGGGTTTTGCACTTTGGACACTCAGGCTCTAAAAGGTTCGCCATCACTGGATTAGACTAATTCCTCTGATTTTTTTTAAAAAAAAATCCATTATTTCACTTAATTCTCCTAGGAAGGCTAGCGTTAAAGCCAGGTTAGCTCACTGTTAGACCAGAGTGGAAAGAGACTCAGAGAGAACGCTGCCCTGAGGTCGGTCGCCTGCTGAATGCATGCGCTGGCAAGCCCAGCCTCTGAGAGCCTCTTACATACGGGGAGGGTTCTCAGTGGAATCTTTGCTAGATGTGAAATTCAGTTTAGAAAACTCAGGCGATCTTTGTTGTGAAAGTAGTAAGTGGGAACTCAGTGTACAACCCGCTGAAGTGCTTCTCCAAACAGTGCATGCACTTTATTCTTAGCTATAGGTTGGCATTGTTTCAGGGTTTTGCTGGTATGAAAGCAGCGTACTTACAGCTAAACTTCAAGAAAATATAGCAAAGCATAGATTTCCAATCTTTTTCCATATTCATATAACTATAATATGTTTTCATGTTTTTTAAACAAAACATAGTATTTATGTGCTGCTTATTACATATTTTATTCACTTAAAGTGTCTTATTTTGTTACTTTATTTTAAAGACATGAATTTTAATTATCCCATTCCAACAAATAGTTGTTTCTTATTTTCACCTTGCTCTTGGCATTTATATCTTTATGCATAATTCTGTTGCATATTGCTGAATGTTACCTTCCGAAATGTCCCTGTGTGGGAGGGTCTCAGATACGGTCTTGCTATTATAGTTCAGGCTGGCCTTGGACTCTGAAGTCCAACCTGGCCTTGAACTTGTAGCAGTCCTCCTGCCTCAGCTTCTAAGAACTGGGGTTCCAGAAATGCACCACCATACCCAGCTCGTTAGGAAAAAATTCTAAAATTGCCACGTCAGAGTTGTGCACTGCCTTTTTAGAAGCTGTTGGTACACATTGTCAAATTACAATCCCATTCTCTCCGCAGAATTCTTTTTGGCAACCTTTAAAGCATTCATTATGAATAAATAAGTGATAATTTTCCCATACTAGTACCTTTTTAAAAATAATTGTGACTATAATAGGCAGACAATATTATTTTAATTCAATTAACATTTTTAGTATAGGTGGGCATTTTTGTTCACTTCAAGTTTGCTTTAAATATTTAACTCTATATGTGTATATTTTCCAGTTTGTCACACTGTATATTTTAAGCATAGGGAAGTTAAAATTTTTAATTTAGTTCTGTGTACCCGTCTATGTGCTTACAATATGCTTTCCTGCCTTGAAAAGCCTTCCGGAGTTTATAGGGGCATATGATAAGATGAAGCATGTTTCATTATTTTTCCAAATCTGAGATTCTCTGCCGCAGTTACACGTAAAAGCAAATGCATTTGGTTCTTCCTGATTTGAATGCTTTCTGTTGTCCTAGGCAACATACTTGTGTATGCTTTTTGATTTGGTTTTGCTTTTGAAATAAGAGAAATGAGGGAAAGAAATCTTATGGTGGAATTATAAAGTCCACAGGCATCTGCAAAGCTCTTTTGCTTGAGGGATTTACACTCCCACATTGCTGCTCTTTTCCTGGGGATCCACTAAAATAGTTCTTGTCTGCATGGAAGGAAATTCAGTTTGTGACAAACATTTGCACCAGAGTTACTTACATATTTCAAAAATTCAGCCTTGCATTACCTTACAGCCTTTTAGTTTCGAAAATGTGTTTAAATCTTTTTAGGTGCATGAAGTGTGTTAACACGTTTTTCCACCTTCTTTTTCAGACTTGATTGTGGGAGCTTTTGGCGTAGATCGAGCTGTCCTATACAGGTATACTGCATGTTCTTCTGCAATACAGGAATACTATAAATTACTTGCAAGTTTTTAAGTTAAGTGCTAGTGTTCGAATTGCAGTTTGATTTTCTTCAAGACTTGCTGTAGGCAAATCATACTTTTTTACAAGGAAATCTCAAGAGAATACTATAGTTTTTTATTTAGAAAAACACGCAGAATTTTCCCTTGTTATGTTTTAAATTTTGTCCAGAGACATTCTCCTGTGTTTAAAATCTCTCCTGCTGTGTTTCTAATCCCTGAGAACTGTGTGAGTGGTCGCTGGAGCATTGCTCACTAGTAGGGTTCTTGCCTCGCATTCCCTAGGCCCTGGGTTCAATCCAGTGGTGAGAGAGAAAACACTGTATGGGTTTATGTTTTCTAAGGAAGGCAGGAAATTAACTTGGTGCTGTCCCTCAGAGTTCTGTACCACAAGAGCAGTATATACTGAACTGCAGGAGGAATATTGTATTAGAGCAAAATGTATAAACTCTTACTCTGTCTCTCAGCTCCACACATATTCCTGGTTCTCTGTATCTTACCAATTCCCTATGCCTTAGAAGGCCACCTGGTTCTAAGATGTTTACACTTCCTTGGACCAAGTTTAGACCTGGCAGGAAAACTAGTATCAGTGCTGGGAAATAGAGTTTGTGTTGGGTCCACACAGTGACAGCTATGGGTGAACACGTGTACCCGCAGCTTTCAGGATTTATTGTTCCGAGGTGGGTCTGTTGGCCTGAGCCTAGTGTATTTTTGTATAGGATTTAAAGTCGTGCGTCTGAGCTGTAGAAACCTTTATTTGCAGGTGGAGTATCTCTCACCTGAAATGCTTACAACTAGACGTGTTTCAGATTTTGGAGTATTTACATTTACCAGTTGAGCATGGCTAATCTGAAAATCTGAAAAGACTCAAATTTTGAAACATTTTTTGTACTTTCTGTTGGTACATTTTGTTAGTACTGTGTTTGTACTTAAAAAGTTTCTGATTTCGGAATATTAAAGCATTGTAGATCATGAATGTTCAATCTGAATATTAATTTATCTTGTTAGCTTTTAAAATTACTTTTAATGGCTGGGTTTGGTGACCCACATACTCATAGCTCCAGCACTTGGGAGGCTGAGGCAGGAGGATTACTAGAGGTCAACCTGGCTACATAGTGAGACACTTTGTCTCAAAAATACAAAAACAAAACACCACTACCAACTGTGTGTGTGTGTGAAGTTATATTCCCAAGGTAAATAATTCAAACAGTATGAAAAGAACGTGCAATAAAAATGTTTTTTTATACAAGTTGCCAGTTTATTGATATGGTCTAGCAGAAATGTCCTGCACATTGAAGAAGTCATGTGTATGTATCCTTGTATATCTGTGGGCACTTTTCCCGTGTGTGGGATTTTCTTCCTCTCCTACTAGAATTACATCTTGGGTGTATCTAGAGTGTGTTCCATGTCAGCCCAGGTCAGTTTGTGGCATGGCCAGTTCCCGCTGTATCACATTGCGTTAGGCAGAGCTGGGCGATGTCACAGCTTATGTAACCCTGCTGCTCAGTGGGCTGAACTTGGTTAGGCTGGCCAAGTTTTGCACTTTGCCTGGAACTGAGCAACTTCCCAGGACACAGGACTTTTGGTCTGAAATTAGGACATTTTGAGCCAATGGGCATGCTTGGTTGTCTTAGGTTCCTATTGTATTTGCTGTTACAGTGTTTCAGTGGGCATTTTATCTTGTCTGAGGTGAACAGGAACCTAAAATGCTTGCATTGATCTAATTGTTTATAACGTTTTTCCTTCTTCCTTTGCTTTTTCGAATCTAGGGCCAGACCAGTTATCACTGTAAATGCAGGCCTGGAAGTGTCGCCTAGCATTTTAAATCAGGACAATAAAACTTGCCCATTGCCTGGAACCGGCCTCAAAGTTTCCTGGTAAGAATATTTGTATAGTCACAGTTGTGGTTACAGTTAGTATTAAGCCATTTAAGGACTGAACTCTTGCTAAGCAGTTTCTTTGAATCAACTCTGTTTTCATGTCAAAGACTGGGTTATAGAAATTGTTTTCTGAAGAAGCTACATAGAAGGGTCTGGAAATATGCTATAAACTAGTATAAAAGCACTTTTTAAAGAATTATGATTGAGTATATTCAAAAAGAAGAAAAAGCTAGTAAGATGTTAGCACTCATTTAATTTTAAATAGGCCCTTGAAAATTTAAAAATTCAAAAGATAAGACCCTTTTCAAATTTTATAATGATGAAGTGCTATATGAAAAGTTATCTTGCTCTAACAGTTTGGTCTTTGACTTGTTTCTTGGCTCATTTATTCCTAAGTCCAGTGTCTGAATTCTTCAGTTCAGTGTCATCTCTCTAGTCTTTGTCATGCATATGCTACTTTCATGATTTCTACTGAATTTTCATTTTGCATATATTTTCTGGAGTTTTCTTCAAATTGACTTATGCTCAAAATATTTAAAAAATGAAAGGATTTTGATTACTTTTCTTTCATTGCTGTAGCAAAATACCTGACACCCAAAGTGAAGGAAGTAAAGGTTTATTTAGCTCACAGTTTGTGGAGGTTTCAGTCCATACTCAGCTGGCTCCAAGGCTGGGTGGCATGGCTGAGGGGCAGCTGTTCATGATGGCTACAAGCAATAAGAGCAAAAGGGCAAAGAGGAAAGTACCACCTTCCCTCCCTTATGTTGTATGCTGGCTCCATCCCTGGGCGGGTGCAGTACTCATACCACAAATCCCAGTGCTAGGCAATGAACCAATCACAAAGCTAGAGTCAGCTGCCTCCTTGACTGCATGAGGCTTGGTGGTGGGGGGGCATCCAAACACAAACCATAACACAGAGAAACCAATGTCTTTCTCACATATGTCAAAATAAATATGAGATTAATTATTGAAAGATCTTGACTCACATACTGGTAAAATCACCAAGAGTGGCCTGCTTCAGGGGACACCATTGATATTCCTTATTTAAAAAAATCACAAAGAATTTATAGCTAACAAGGAGAAGGATTGGCAATGAAAACAGTTTGCTTTCAAAAGAGTTAGTGCAAGATAGTTTTCCTGATTTTGTTTTCATTACAGCCATTAAAATTTTATATATATATATATATATATATATATATATATATATATATTTTTTTTTTTTTTTTTATTGAGTTACTTAAAACTCATGTTTTTTCTTCGTTCCTATTGATTGGCAGCAAAGTTGTTTTTAGGCTTGTGGTTTTCAGTTTTGTTGCTTTTCTTCCCTCATTCATCTTACATGTGAGGTCTCAATAACATGCTCACAATTATGCTAATAATTAGGAGGCTGGAGGTACATTGTCAACTACAGTTGTAACTTTCATACAATTTTGACTGTGGTGCAAAATAAGAAATACATTTTGCTCCATAATTCCATAAACACAATACTTACATCCATTTTCTTTAATTTTTGCATGATGTTGAACATAGCCTATTAACCTGATTTCATGACATGTCTCAAAATTGCAAAAAAAAAAAATAAATAAAATAAAATAACCCTCTGTAGAGGAGCTTACCAGTTAAATGACACCTCAGCAGGGTTTTTACTAAGTGAGGCACTATTTCCAATCTAAGCTAATAATAATAAGCTAAGTTCAGTTTCCTCATTGAAACTGAACAGGTTTGGTCAACTGAAAGCAGCTTGGCATATTCCTTTTCTCATCAAAAAGGAAACATACTTACATTACTGAAGGGTGAGTTAGATTGGCCCAAATAGTTTCATCCTATCCTTGGGGTCCAAGGGTGGTTCTGAGCCCCAGGGACCGCTGGGGTAGGCCTGTGATATCTAAACTGGATTGTAGAATTTACGTGTTTTTCATTTTCTTACAGTTTTAACGTCAGATTCTGCTTAAAGGCGGATGGCAAAGGTGTCCTTCCAAGGAAGCTTAGTAAGTGTCTCATGAACAACACACACTGCTTGAATGCTGTTGGATACAGAGCACTTGAAAAAGATGTTTTAGTGTTGAGCATGGTGGTGCACGCCTGTAATCGCAGCGCTAGAAAGGACGGGGGAAGAGGGGTCTCCAGTTTGAAGCCAGCCTGGGCTACACAATGAGTTCAAGCCAGCCACAGGGTGACACTCTGTTTCGAAAAAACAAAAAAAAAGAAATGACAACAACAAAAAGAAATGTGAGGATATTTGGATAGCTGTTCCAATTGTTATTATTCTCATTGAATGTTATGTGTTAAGAAATATTTGAATTTCATATTTACAGACATTGAAAATAGCAAAATAGTTGTTTTGTTGGACAATTCTTGAGCAGCTCAGCTCAGAGCTAACACATTTATTAATGGACACAGGATGGAGCTGGTGCTGTCTTGGGTGATCTCCGGTTAGTCATGCATGAGAAGAGAATTCTGGGAAAACGAGTCACTCTTTCCATAGCTGGGGAGACCCCAGGAGCAAGGGCTGAGAAGGAGCAGAGAGTTTTGCTCACTCAGTTTAATTTACACAGCCACATGAGCAATGCCCGAGAGCAGGCAGGGGTGGCAGATAGTGGCTGCCAAGACCTGTCCCTGATTCCCTGGTGACAAGCACTGCTGTTGAGGACTGCAGAGAGAGAGAGCACTGATCTGGGACAGCGGGACTCCAGGACCTCTGGAGGGGCTTATGCCACAGAGGAAAGGGCCATTCTAGGGAGGCTGAGGAGGAGAGATGTTTGAGAAACTGGACAGGCATCTCCATGGCTGACTAGCACAGAACAGGAAGCAAATCCACCCTGGGATTTCACCTGAGTTTGAAATGAAGGGCTTTAGTAACTTATGGTTTTAAGAATTTGTACTCTTGTCTCTTTGTTAAATAACTGAAATTTGGAAGTCCTTAATCCTGCCAACTGGGCTTCAAGTTCTCTTTGTTTTTTTTTTTTTATCAGTACTGAGGGTCAAATGGAGGGCCTCATGTGAGCTAAGCAAGTGCTCCACCATGGAGCTACATCCCCAGCACTTGGGATTTTTTTATTTTGAGATGAGGAGGTCCTGCCAAGTTGCCTGTGCTGGCCATGAGTTTGTGATCCTTCTGTCTCAGCCTTCAGAGTAGCTAGGATGATTACAGGCATGTAGCACAGCACCCAGCTTGCGCTTCAGACCCTAGACCGCAGGTTTATCTGTGAGTGAGGGACCCTGGCTCACCGTGCTCTGTGTGGCCTCTTGCATCCCGGGAGCTTACTCACCTGGTCATTTACTGTGCTGGCTGGAGTTGGCGGGTGGTCCCCACTGCTCCGCTGTCCTTGTGTCTAAGGCATGGCATGGGCGCGTATTCATGAATACTTTAGCGACAGAATTGCCAAATCTGGGACTCCGGTGAACAGCAGAAGTCTTTGCTGTTGTTGTTGTCATCATGGTCCCTGGGGCTTGGACCCTGTGAGGACAGGCGCAGCTCACATCTGTCCCCTGCTTTGATGTCCTTCCCTGGGCTCACATGAAATGACAGGTCTTCATCTGCTACCTCTCCAACCATTGTGACTTAGAATGAGGTATATTCCTCTGTGAAGAATGGTCAGATTAATTCTTTAATTATTATAAACAGTTTTTCAGAACTCATATGGTGTAGTCCCATGACCATGTCTAGGCCTGTTTTGGAAACAGATTATTTGTCAGGAATAAATATCTGTTTGCATGAAAAGTCTAGATGCATAGTGCAGGGATCCATCCGTAGGACTATGTTGGTTATAAACCCTTTGATCTGTAGACTTCCAGGTGGAGCTTCTTTTGGATAAACTCAAGCACAAAGGAGCAATTCGCAGAGCACTGTTTCTCCATAACAGGTCCCCGGGCCACTCGAAGAACATGACCATCTCAAGGGGGGGCCAGAAGCAGTGTGAGGAGCTGGTGGCGTATCTGCGGGTAAGAGAAACTCCCCGCTGTGCTGTTTGCTTGTTTAGTCATCATGTTTTCATTGAATTGAGTTTCTGCTTCCTACAAATTGGTGTTTAGCCAAAACAAAAAGCACAGAACAAAGATGCACTTGAGAAAATCTGATTTCGAAGCGTGGGCTTTACTCCTGGCAGACAGGGTGTTCCAAGCAACCTTGCAACAGTAGTGTGACCGGAGCAATCCTAATAGACGTGTGTCCTGAACATTGCTGGCCTCTTAGTCCCTAGAACTTCTAGCGTCTAAACTGTAAGACGCCACCTAAGTCTGAGTTGGGGGCTGTGAGCTTTTAAAAAGATAAAAGCATCAGTAAAGATTTGGAAGATGTATAATTAATGTGCTTGATTTAATAGACCTGCAGAGAACCCAGCAGTCAACAATTAGAGAATACAAAAACTGACCCATCAAGGAAATTGAAATGAATTTCAGAAAGCGGTATCATAGAAAACGCGCCGTGCAGTCATGTTAGCACTCCATCATTGTAAGAAATACCTGAGACAATCAGCTTACGAAGAGGAGAGGTTTACTTTGACTCAGAATACGATCAGCTTACGAAGAGGAGAGGTTTACTTTGACTCAGAATTTTGGAGGCATTCAGAACTCGGTCGACCTCATTGCTTTTTGGCTCTGAAGCAAGTGCATCCCAGCAGGGAAAAGCTGCTCACCTCGGAGCCAGGGGAGAGAGAGAAAAAGGGGCCAGGGTTGCATAATTGTCTTCAAGGGCTTCATGACTGTCAGACCTCCCGCTGAAGATGACCCACCTCTGAACAATACCCCCACCCAGGAGAGCCCCACTGGGGACCAGGTGGTTAGTGCATGAACCTTTGGAGGACTCTTAAGTTCCAGACCGAAGGACCGGGGATAGATCTCAGCAGCACAAGCTCCCGCCAGACAAGCACAAAGTCCTGAATTCGATTCCTGGTTAACCCCCCTCCACACACACACACAAGGATCCAGACCGAAGCAGTAGTGATTATCAGTCAGTACCAGAAAGCTCAGTTAGAAAATTGGTTTCCTGGCAAATCACAGCAAATGTGATTTTAAATGACTTAATGGTTTAAAAAAGATCATAATGAGTTTTACCTAGAGCTGAATCATCGTGAAAACAATACCTATGACTATGGGTGGATCTCACAGAAGCTGAGTTAAAGATAAATGTATTTCCTGAAGTAACGTGGAAAGGAGTGGCTGATGAAGAAAAATGAAGGAAGAACAAAATATTCCCCACAAAACTTGGAATTAAAGAGGGACAAGAGTAACTGCAGATAAAGCAGGGATTAAAATGACAATATCACAAGTAATCTTTTGTCAATATGTAGGGAAACTGAGGCAGAAATTTTTAAGCAAACAGAACACAACTGCCATGAGAAGCAATGGGGAACCTGGATGATCCTGTAACCATTTTTTAAAAATTGAATTGGAGTTAAAAGTTTTTATACAGCTGGGCATGGTGGCACAGGCCTGTAATCCCAGCACTTGGGAAGCTGAGGCAGGAGGATTGCTGTGAGATCAAGGCCAGACAGGGATACATAAGTGAGTTCAAAACCAGCCTGCACTAATAGTGAGACCCTGTCTCAAAAATAAAAAATAAATAAGTACACAAAGGAAGCACAGGCCTGGGGGTGGTTGACAGATTTATGAGACATTTCTGATCTTAAACCCTTCAAAAAAAATAGAAAAACAAAAATTTCCAACTTATCCTGTGACACAAGAGTTCTTACCACCTTCATTGGTCAACACTAGTACAAAAAGGTGATCAGGCCAGTTTTTCTCAAAAAATATGTAGGATTACTAAATTAGCACGGATGAACTACACTTTTAACAGTTCATCAAAGACCAATAGGTCAGTTCCAGGGTAGGGTAGCATTAAAGATCAGGAATTGGAACTTAGCCATGAACAGACTGAAGTGAAAAGATGACCATCTTCCAGAGGTACAGAAAAAGGCTTTCATGAAGTCAAATAAGTATCCTCAGCTTAAGAAAGAAAAAGACAAAGTTGTAACTATAAGGAAAGAGAATTTTAAATTTAAACAAAGTCATCAACAGCGATTAGCTGGTCCAGACGTGAATTCATGGCACCGTCAACCTTGCAGAAGGCAGTGTAAGTTGTTAGGAAGGCTGGAAAATAACGCAGTAAGACAGAGGTGAAAAACCTTGTCGCTCTCTATAATATAATTATTGCAACACTTTCTGTTATAGGAGCAGCTCACCCAAAACAGCCTTAAATACCCTCTGACAGAATGGCGAAGTCGAGGTACAGTGCATGAAGAAATGTTGCTTAGCAGCAAATTTAATCTCGGCTATCTGCGCACATCGGTGAATCCTAACAGAAGTGTTGAACAGACAGCAGATCCCAGGCGACCTAGAACCCCCAGATTTTCAGATACAAGAGAAAAAGGCAGATCTGAAGAACATATTGTTTACTGACACACGCAAAGTAGTAAAAGCTCGATTTACCAGACCTGTATACATCTGGCCCCTGGCAATTTGAGAGTATAAAAATTGATGATGCATCAGACACAAAAAGATGTCTAAAAATTTTCCCTAGAAAATGGTCCCATAGAGAAGCAAGCCCGGAATGGCCAATCTGACGCTCGGTAGTTGTTGCCCTGTAAAGAACACAGAGAGATCAGGGCCGATGGCAGCTCAGGCATGCACTTGAGAGCTTATTTCATTGACACGCCTCGCACATTTCATGTGTGTACCGTATTACATTGTAAAACAGAAATTGCTTCAAAGTTCTCACTGGATAACAAAAAGTTTATCTTTCTCCGTTTGCTAAAATCGAAGGCAGATGATTCAGCAGAGAGTGCTGCTGCCTTGGGGTTTGTGGTGTGGATTTCCTTGGCTAATTTAGGCCAAGGCTGGCTTTAATTTGCAGCCTTTGTATTTCTAGGATGAGTCTGAATTTAGAGACAAGCTCACTCCGATCACCATTTTCATGGAGTACCGGCTGGATTACAGGATGGCGGCGGATGCCACCGGCCTGCAGCCCATCCTCAACCAGTTCACCCCGGCCAACGTGAGCCGGCAGGTACGCCGCGGCGTGGGGAGGAGGGATTGCTCTGCGGGACCATGTGAAGTTAGAGGGGAGGAATCCAGCTTTTAAGTCAGAGATAGTTAAACCCACTTAGAACTTGGTGCGGAGAAGGGCAGGGTTCTATTTCATACATGTAAAATAATGCAAGGAAAAATACCAAGATACTTTGGTTATCTTTTTTTTGTTGGTGGTGTTTTGAGAGGTCAGTACCCTGGGCTGGCCTTGAACTCATGATCCCCCTGAGACTCATCCCAGTGTTGTCTTTGATGCCCATTGTCACTGTTTAAAAAGAGTGGAATGTATTCTCCTATACCTGTAGAGTACCTAAAGAGCTCTTTCGGCTGTGT
This sequence comes from Hydrochoerus hydrochaeris, assembly GCA_004027455.1. Taxonomy (NCBI): domain Eukaryota; kingdom Metazoa; phylum Chordata; class Mammalia; order Rodentia; family Hydrochaeridae; genus Hydrochoerus; species Hydrochoerus hydrochaeris. The sequence continues at coordinate 326,714 of PVLA01000938.1, forward strand.
CTCATGGCACGTACTTTATTTTTTACGTTAAAGAGAGAAAAAATAAAAATAGCAAGCCACACAGCCTAGCAAGACTCTGGCTTAAATTAAGAAAATAAGAAAGGGCTGTGGATGTATCTTGGTGCACAGGTCCTGGGATCCACCCTTAGTACCAAAAACAGCAGAAACCAAAAACTGATGCAAAACATATCTATATTTAAATATTGGTATTTCCTATTCCTTTTATTATTTCATGTTCATATTTTTAGATTAGTATTTTTTTCTCATAGAATTCTTTAAGCTAAATCTAGGGATTTTTTTGATGTGTTTTTGGGTATGTTTTTCCATTTTTGGTATTGAGAATTCACCAGGGCCTTGCGCATGCTAGGCCAGAGAGGAACACCCCCAGCTTTTTCTGTTTTAATTTGAGACAGGGAATTGAGTTGCCCAGGCTTAGCCTTATTAACCTTACAGCCTTCCTGCCTTAGGCTACTTTGTCTTCCATTCTCTTGAGATGTTTTCTTACAACGAGGGATAGAGGGATAGAGTTGGGGGCGGTGGGGTGATTGGAGAAAACTACATATGTGATAGCAGCCTATAGCAAATTAGAATATCTATAAAAGTTTTTAAAAAATAATTTTTGTTTTAATAACTCATTGTTAGACTTTGTTTTACACATTAATAATAATCCCAGTATATTTGCAGTTTTCTACTAACCATTAATAAAGAACTTGTAAACATATTTCTTGGTCCACATTTCTTGTATTTGGTGAATGCCCAATAATAAATTTTGATAAGTAATAATGAACACCTGAGCCTCTTAGGGTCTGTTGTTCAGTATTATGCTTCTTGTAAAGGTTAATTTTAAGTTCTCCCTTTGCTGTGTCCTGTGTTTGCTTTGACAGGGAAATCATGTACTTCGAGACACCTTTTCTTCCGCATTCTTAGCTTTGTTACTTGTTTCCGTGGTAATCCCTACCCAGCCGTTTTTACCCTTTATTCCTGAACGGACCCTTCATTTCCCTAGTCGTATTACACACTGTCCTGTTGCAGTCTGTCTGCCGATTACAGATGCCCAACAGAAATAAAGTATACTGCAAACCACATTTATAACTTCAAGTTTGGTGGTTAGCAATATATATTTGTTTAAGGTAGAAAGAAAATTGAAGTTAATTTGAATAAGTTCTCTGTATTAATTTGCCAGGGCTACCTTAACAAAGTACCACAGACCCCGTGGCTCAGATAGTGGGCATTGATTTTCTCATACTTCTGGGGCTTGAAGTCCACAGTCAGGCTGTGAGCAGGGTTGGTGTCTCCGAGGCCTTTGTCCTGGGCTGGCGGTTAATCGCCTTCTGCACGTTCACTGTGTCTTTCCACCTGTGTGTCTCTCTCTGGGTTCCTGTCTCACCAGGCACAGGTCAGCCGTATTGGATGAAGGCGGAGCTTGGCCTCACTTCCTTCATTTCTCTAAAGACTTAGCTCCAAGCACAACCCTATTCTGAGTGACTAGAGGCCAGGATTTCAACATAGGAGTTTGGGGTGCACATAATTCAGCTCATGACAGTGTCCAAAACATCATCATTTCTGCACATAATCAACTTAAAAGTTACCAGTGAAGTATTTTATATTCCATTTTATAATCCCCCAGACCCCAAGCATATTATACACACAGAGTATAAACTCAGATGCTAAGTTTTCATTGAAAATTATTTTTGCATGTTTAGAATTCATATAATTTACAGTTTAAAAAGTACAGGTATACAATTAAGTTGTTCTAAATATGCTAAAAGTTTTTCCGTAGTGGATTCAAATATCCATTTTTAAATTTAGATTAATTAAAATCAAACAAATGTAAACTTCAGTGTCCCCACCACACCGGGGCATTTCAAGTGCCGGGAAGATGTGTGTGGCTTCCTCCTGGTGGATCTGTTGGTCAGAGTGGATTTAGGGCTGCATCCTTTGGAATTGCAGACTGAGTAGTGCTTTCTGCAGAAAGAATGCTTTTCTCCATTTTTAAAGTGCAGATACGTACTGAGTCCTCCCTCCATACGGGACATGAGGTTGTAACTGCAGAGATGGGTGTCTGCAGGCTGGGAAGAGGCGGTGTGAAACCGTCTCTCCTCAGGGCGCGTCAACACTGTTCCCCTCCAGGGCTGTTAAGGCCCTCTTTTTTCCTGTAAAGTGGTAGTCGGCCAAGTTGCCACTGTTTTTATTAATCAGTCACACAAATTTCAGATGCATGCCGCTTCACTGTGTCATTATCATCTGCAGAATCCACCGCTTCTTCCTGAACCAACTGAGCAGTCCTGGTATGACAAAGAATCCTCATAAATTTTCCCCTTTTTTTGAAGCTCAGAGCAACTGCTTATGTCTAGGTGGTTGAATTAGTTCACATGGATTTTTGGGCTTCATCCTGATGAAAGTGGCAGTTCCGAGCCCTGCTGTATAATGCTGCTCGAGGAAGCTGTTCATCCCTGACTTACAAGTATATAATCATCATCTGTTTTGTAAAGAATTCTTTTCCTCCTTCTCCCCTTAGAATCCTTTCATCTCCACTTGTCTGTCTGTCTGTCTCTGTCAGGGTCTGAAGGCCTTTGGCTGCCAGCAGATCCATTCTGGCCTCACCTTTCTTTGCCCTGCTTTTCTCGATTTTTGTGTTCTCTCTCCCACACTTGTGCTCCCTTCCTTCCTTCCCTCTCCCCAGCCCCGTCAGGATTTTCCACACTGCTCCGGCTGGTTCAGTCTCCTGGCCAGATGCAGAGGAGACAAAGTTCGGATTTTTGCTTTGTTCACCTCTCCTTGTCATTTAGTGCTTTTGGTTCTGGTCCCTTTATTTCTTCCCCAATGGTGACCCCCCGCTGGGCTCATTCTGACCGTTTCTCTCCCACTCTGGTCTTCTCCACATCTCTGCAGTTTGGCTCCAGCTCCCTCCTCTCTTATCCACCACACCCATATTTTTATAAGAAATTCTAGAAGGAAGCTTGTTTTGCCAATGTCACTCAGCTTAGCTGGCCACATAGTCAAAAAGAACTTTTTATTTCTTGACTTACTTTCTCTTCTATATTGACAGCTGATGTGAGATAAAATTGAGAAGTTCTAGGTAATTATATTGTATCCTCTGAATTTTGTTTTTCCCAGTCTTGACTGGAGACACTGACCTGTTAATATAAGTGCCGTGGTCTCTTTTGCCTCCAAGAATACAAGCAATTTGATGAGTACATATGAATCTATGCATGTACACATCTGTGCATACACACATATGTATTGACATACCCCATGTATGCAACTTAGTGGCTATTTATTTTTCATGTAGAAAAAAAACATAAAATGTCTCTTTTAGGCTCATATTCTGCTTGACTGTGGTGAAGACAATATCTGTAAACCCAAGCTGGAGGTTTCTGTAGATAGGTAAGTTTTACTCCAAGCAAGAAATATCATATAAAATTTAAATAAAATGGCATTTTCCCACTCTATAAGTATTAATATTTTAATGAGACTTAGTTATAATAGAACAATGCATGATTTTTATAATAATAAAACTATTGATCATGAACTTAAAAATGTATATACTATGTTTTCACTAGTCCCCCAGCCTGACAGATTATAGCCAATCAGCTTTATAATAGTGTTACAAGGTAATAGTGTGTCATCTGAAAAATATGCTTCACTGTAGACATACCCCTAGCTCTAGGGATATCCTTACCACTGTACAGGACATGAATTGGGAATTGAGAAAATGATGACAAAGAAGTGATTCAGCTTTTAGAGAAATAATCAGAATTAAACAGTGCATAGAGATACAAAATTACCACAATACTGATTAGTGCCCCCGGTATTTTCCTTAATGGAGAGAAGGATTAGACTTGTCCCCAGCAGGCTATTTTCTTCTTTCTGTGGAGCCCTGGAGAGGTCTTTTGAGACATCCCGAGACGCTGCCCCACAGGTCCTGGCTGTCTTTGTATTTATCTCTCTCGCCTTTGAACCGCGGTGCGCACCCTCTGTGGCCTCCGTTCACGGTCTGGATTTGTCTTAACTCCCAGTGACCAAAGGAAGATCTATATTGGGGACGACAACCCTCTGACACTGATCATGAAGGCCCAGAACCAAGGGGAGGGCGCCTACGAGGCCGAGCTCACCGTGGCCATCCCCCCGCAGGCGGACTTCATCGGGGTTGTGCGCAACAGCGAGGTGAGCCAGCCGCGCTCGGCAAATCCAGGTGCCGTCGAGGGTCTTATTAGCATGAACGAGCTGCTCCTGCTCCTGCTCCGCCGTGCAAGCCCAGCCACTCTGCCTGTTCACATCACTGGACGGGCAGGACGGGCCTGCCTTCCCTAGTTCCCCTTCAGCCTATTGCTTTGCGCAGTGCATCGATGGAGCATTTTGAGCATAGCTCGCAAAGAGCCCACAGACGAGGTCAGAGAGGGAGCACCGTCCGGCATTTGTTGGCCGCACTGTGGTGCAGAAGCGTTTGCGCCCGTGGGCGCGGCCGCTGGTTCCTCTCTTAGGCTGTGACTTGCTCCGTAAAGAAATGTCGATATGGAACTGCTCCATATCTTGTAGGAACCTCATGTTATGTAAAAATCACTGTTTCTGCTTGTTGTTTTGGCCACTAACTGCCTTTCATACCCTTTTTCTTTATCCTTCAAAGGCTTTAGCGAGACTCTCTTGTGCATTTAAGACAGAAAACCAAACCCGGCAGGTGGTGTGTGACCTGGGAAACCCCATGAAAGCTGGAACACAAGTAAGGTGTTTAAAGGGAGTGCCCCCCTCCCGGCCCTCCCCACATGCAGTACAGTGTTCTTTCGGTTTTTCATAGCAATTAAAAAAAAAAAAAAACCTTCAAAATAGTGTCTTTAAATTTGGTTTTATTTAGAGTTTGATGATCAGCAGAATTCTGTTTTAGCTAAGATTAAAAATAATGAATTGTTCTAATATACCATGTGCAATAAATAGCTGATTGATCAATGGATAAGAACGTGTTTTAAGAACAGAAACTATGACTTTGGTGTTTTAAAGTGATGCTTTAGCCAGGTGCAAGGACACGCGCCTGTAATCCTAGCTCCTGGGGAGGCTGAGGCAGGGGGATCTCCAATTTGAGGCCATCCTGGGCAGTATAATGCAACCTCCTTGTCAAAAAATAAATAAATGAAATGTTAATTGAACTGGTGCTTATGTGGCTCAGCAGAAGCCAAGAACTCTGGCGAATTCCAAGACTGTTACTCTTTGGTAAGATAGAATAGGGTTTTGTTTTTACTTGAAACCTGTAGGACCCATCCCACACAGAAGACCATAGAGAAAGCTGGATCAGGCTGCAGATTGATTTTGGGGTGAGGAGCACGGGAACTCGAACAGAAGCACCAAACAGTCTTTTCTGACTCCGTTAAAAAGGAAAGAAAACACAGTTTGTCCTTTCTTGGCGCCTGGGGTAAAAATGACAGTCCGTGCTGTGTTTGGTTTTTACCTGAGAATTCGTTTCATTTGGTGCCAGACCGATACCAGTAATGTGCAGATTTGTGTTTCCACGGGGCCCGCAGTGCTGTCAGTGTGATTTGCAGGAAAAGCCATCCTGGGGGAAAGGGGCTTGTGCCCCTGAGAGCCACGCAGCTGGCCGTCCTGCCCTTTGTTCCATCCGCCCAGCTCTCTCGTGCCTGCCCAGGGCTCAGTGAGGAGATGGTGGCTCCCCCTCCACTAGCTCCAGGCTGCATGAGGTCGGGGATGGTGCCCAGGGTGCCATTGCAGTGTCTCCTGTGACCGCCAGGAAGCCTGCTCTGTTGCCTGTGATGGTGCAGCCGGCGGGTGGCTCTGTGAGCCATGAGAGGGCCAGGTCTGGGTGCACCTCTCCCCACGCCCTCCTGAGCCAGGGCCTCCTCTCCCTGACACCCACCCAGTACTCTTAGTTAGCACAGGTCACCTCATAGCTTCCTGCTCCTGACTCCTTGTGGCTAATTGTTACACTTCAGTTGGATCCGTAAACTTTTACGTTTTTTAGAAAGGTAGTTGCTGTCCTAGGAAGGTGTAATTATGATTCATAGTTGTTCAATAGGTAGGTTTTGGATTAGTTTAAGTATCTTTAGTAAAAAAGTTTGAATAGAAAATCAGATTTAGCCTAGTATAATGGCAAATGTTTGTGACCCTACACTTAGGAGGCTGAGGCAGGAGGATCGCTGCAAGTTCAAGGCCAACCTGGGTTACAGAGTGATTTCAAAGCCAGCCAGAACTATATCAAGAGATCCTATATTTAAGAACACCAAAAAATAAGATTTAATTATTTTTTTTGACTTTTATTATAAACTCAGATTGTCTTTTATAAGTTTTTTTTTTTTAATTTGGGCATTGGATTAGAAATGTGTAATTTCTAATTCCAAATTTGTGACTAACATTACCATCTTTTTCTCTGCCTTTCAGCTCTTAGCTGGTCTTCGTTTCAGTGTACACCAGCAATCAGAAATGGATACTTCTGTAAAATTTGATTTACAGATTCAAAGGTATAAAAACAACTTGTAGTAACTTATAAAACTAGCAAGAAAACATTATAAATATACTATGTAGTGTACTTTAAATATTATAGAATAATAGAGATTCAGACTTCAGTTCTTGATGATAGGGTTTATGAAAATCAGTATTTACATTATGAATATTTTTCAACTTTGAGTTTATAAAACAAAAGTTAAAATTAAGAAATAAAACAATCATCTTAGAATTAAATGCTCATGAAAAGAATGGTTTGATTTAGAAGGCTGTCCTGGCTTTGTCTCTTTGAATTTGTTCATGGCTAGTGTTGCTGGGTTTGTCAGTGTGTGGTTTTGATGATAATTATGCTCCGTGGAGTCCTAAATAGGTTTTAATTTTCCTTTTCAGCTCTAACCTTTTTGACAGAGTGAGCCCGGTGGTGTCTTACAGAGTTGACCTTGCTGTGCTGGCCGCTGTGGAGATCCGAGGGTCAGTATGATTACAGGGTTGGGTTCTTTGTTACTGTGTAGCCTTCAAAAGGTTCCCCAGGCCCTGGCTCCATTTGGGCAGTGGACACTCCCTGACCATTTGACTGTGGCAGTCAGTTCTGTAGAAATCTGGCCCTTGATCTGTTTCAAAGCTCCGAATGGTCCTTTGATGACCCTCTGAAAAGGAGCAAGGTATGGCAGTAAAACTCACCAGAGAAGTTTATGCAGCTTTTGCCCCCGAGGACTGACTAGCTCGCCTGTCCTGGGTTGATGCCTTGGTAGCAGTCTTTACGTGTATTCGTTTTTTTGTAAAAGATTTTTGTAAATAGATCTGATTTTACTCATTTGAATTCAGGGTTCTTTTGAAATTGAACTGCCTCTATCATTCCAGCATTCACGGTCACTTTTCTTTGGTCGTTGTCTAGAGTCTCAAGTCCGGATCACATCTTTCTTCCAATTCCGAACTGGGAGCACAAGGAGAAGCCCGAGACAGAGGAAGACGTGGGGCCGGTTGTTCAGCACATCTACGAGGTCTGTGGCTCTGGGTTTGAACGGGCTCTAGTTAGAGCCACCAAAGAGAACAGCTAAGCTGCTTCTCCAAAACAATTCTGTGTCATTTGTTATGTGAACTCTGCATAATTTAAGTATTCAGTGTGGCTTTCTTTGGAATTTTCCCTCTTTACAAATTGTTGTTTATTAGCCCAGTAGCTTTGTGTTTAATGAAAGCAACTGATATAATTTGTTGTTTAAAATCAACTCATTCTACTTGAATAAAAGAAATAGGTCACTGGGAATTTTCCCATGGGCACTTTCTAGTTCTGTCTGGAACTGAAAATGCCTTTAGTAGATGATCAAAATTTTTTATTTCTACAGGCAAAAATAGATTTTAAATCATTCATCACTAACTCTTTAATATTGAACTCTTTTATTTTCTTCATCCCCGTGTTTATTAAAGACAAAAAAAAAAACCCTGAGCTTGATCTTTTTCATAAAGCTCATGTTATTCCAGTCCTACTGTGGATATGATTTCTAAAGTTGATGAAGGAAAAAGGTTGTAGAGTACATTTCTGCCCAGGGTATTTATACTTTCTTTTCCTTCCTAGCTGAGAAACAATGGTCCGAGTTCATTCAGCAAGGCAATGCTAACTCTGCAGTGGCCCTACAAATACAACAATAACACTTTGCTGTACATCCTTCATTATGACATCGATGGACCCATGAACTGCACTTCGGACACGGAGATCAACCCTTTGAGAATTAAGGTGATGTGCTGATAGCAGCTCTTCCTTATGAGGTTGTTTTACTGCTGTCTTTCTAGAGCTATGGAGGAACTTAATTATTTTAATACACAGATTCTATAAAACGATTTCAGATGGTAACCACTGTGCTAGAATTAGGTTCTCCGTAGAATGGGTCAGAATTAATTCTGTGACATTTAGTGAACCATGTATTTGTGGAATGCTGGGTAAGCCTCAGGAAGGGGTTTGAAGGGATTCAGTTTGACTTTGGTCCCACTGAAGTTTGTATCAATGTATGATATGACATTAGGCTGCTGTGTGTGTTGGAGTTTCTGTCTTTGGAAAAAGCATGTACCATTTTATTGTGACGCTTGTTTTACCAGACCTAGGAAAGTGTCATTTGATAGAATGATGTATATTTTGGATGTGGTCCTCTCCATCCTAGGACAGATATTTGCATGAGAAGCTGTCGTACAGTGTGGTCTAAGGAAAGTTGACACAATGAAATAAATGTGCATTTGTAGTGGATGCTCACTCCAGATGCTCGGTGGAATTTCAGGCTCTTCTTTGCATACACTTTCATCCCCTCTGACTATGCAATCAGAGAAAATCATGGCTAGGGACAGCTACTTTTTGGGGACAGTTTAAGAGCTATTTAATCTTTATTTTCTGTGCTTGCCACTCACCACCTATTAAGTGATGAATTTTTTACCATCCCCAATTGCATGTACTATGTGTTTATCAGACCTGGGGCTTCGGGGGACCATGTCAGTGTACCATGTTCTCCGCCGTTACTCAGTGTGCTTCGCCCCTGCCATCCAGATCTCGTCTCTGCAAGCGACTGAGAAGAATGACACAGGCCCTGGGCAAGGCGATGCGAACCATCTCATCATCAAGCGGGATCTCGCCCTTAGCGAGGGCGACGTTCACACTTTGGTAAGTGCCATTGCAAGTACGCGGTGGCAGGGACACTTCAGATATGTGACTGCGGGACCAATGCCAAAGAACTTTTCAAAAATAATAGCAGCTGAGCTGACAAAGACCTGCATTTATTTTTACACAATTCAGTCATCTTACCTTCCTTTTTCCTACTCAAATTAATCCACGTTTTCACGTCTTCACTTCTATAGGTGGCTAATAAAGACATTTTATGCTCTAATTTATTTTTTTTACTGCAGTTCTCAATCTGACCTCTTTCTGAACTGAGAAGGCCCCAGGAAAAATGTATGAAAAGAACAATTAACAGGATGGGTAACTAACGTTAAGTCGTACCGAGCAATAGCTCATGTCCTGTAACTTTTTGAAAATGGTCAGCTCTGCAAACCATCCCTGAGTGGAGAGCCTGGTGTCATGTTTCTGATCAGTAGCAACTGATTACTGCTGTGCCTCCAGACTGTGTGGCCCTGCATCCTCATCCAAGTCCACCCCTCGGGGACTTGGGTCACGGAGTCGCCCTGCATCACCATTCTTAGCTTCTGCCTCTGTCTTCTTAGCTTCCATTTTCAGACCTTTAACCCCAAAGTGTCCCGGGCTCAGGTCTCCAGTGTTTTCTCCGCTTCACTATAGCGGTGCTGTCCAGGAGTGTGAACCAGCCAGTCTCAAGTGTTCGGCAGCCTCTCGAGGCCCGAGGGCATCTCACCGAGTGGCGCAGACACCCCTGCATGGGTGCATTGGGTTCCATGGTCACAGAGGGCTCCCACGGGCAGTGCTGCACTGCAGGATCTTCCTGGGTCTCGTGGCTCTCAGTACATGTGGGGCAGAGGCGTCAGGGTTTGTCTCTGGCCTGATCCTATGTAGTGAACTCCAGCCCCTTAACTGCCTCCTAGGATGCCTCCTAAATAGGACGCTGCAAACCTCATTCTAGGATACCGTGAGCTTTCTCAGCTCTTTCCACAGCGATCCGTAGTTAGTCAGTAGCAGCACCATTCTCTAAAACTTGCAACCCAGCAAATCCTACCATTATCACTTTCCAAAATGACTAATATCAATGTCCCCTTCTCAGAGCTCCACCACTGTCACCTCACCTCGGTTGCCTCTTCTCTCACTGGACTTGCCAGGCCCTTTCTATGGCTGCCTCTTTCCCCGGGCAGATCATTTACCACACAGAAGCCACAGTGATTCCTTTAAATATGGGTCAGGTCAGGTCACGCCAATGCCTGCCCATCTAATTAAAAATAAATATCCAGAGCGTACAGTTATCTTGAAGTCCAGCCTGACCCAGGCCTTCCCTGCCTCTCTGTCTGCGTCACCTCTCCTTTCTCACATTGCTGCTCCCATTTCCCATTTTGCTTTCCACTGAACAGACAGCCCAGGGCACGCTTCCCTCACGAGGCCTTGAAGAGCGCTCTTCCTCCTCCGAGCTTTCTGTCCTGCACTTCCTGTGCCCGGCTCTCCATCTCCTTCTGGTGTCTGGAAATGTCAGATCCTAGCAGAGGGCACGTGCAGTAACAATTGCCCCCCACTCCACCCCCAAGCTCACTTTTGATCTTATACTCTCTGTCCTCTAGAATTACTTACTTCAAGAACGAAGATAAATCCTACCATCCCATCATTTTCCAGTATATCACGTAGCCGTTTTGAGCATATTTCCAACACTGCACCCCCATGAACCACTGTGATTTGGAAACATTCCTATGACTCCAAAAAGAAATGCCAGGCCTATTAAGAGGTTGCTTCCTGCTGTCTTTTACTCCCAGCCCCTGGGCCCCACTCATCTGCTCCTGGGCCCCACTGCTTTGCCTGTTGTAGATGTGGATCTCATGGATACCGGAGGGGGCCTGCTGTGCCTGGCTTCTAAGCATATTTTCAGGATTCATCCGTGTTTCAGTACTTGATTCATTTTTACAGTTGGGGGGTGATCCATCCAGTGGACACATCCATCTTGTGGACATACTCACTGCTTTTTGTTTATCCACTCATAAATTCGGTGGATACTAAGATAGTTTCCACCTTTTGCCTGTATCAAATAATGCCCATGCCACTGTAGACATGCCTATGTAAGTCTCCTTGGGAATAAACCAAGCAATGGGATTGCTGGGTCATATGGAATCTTTGTGTTTAATTTTTTAAGAACTATCTTGCAAGCATGCAGTATCAATGGTTACAGTTACTATCTGCTTTTGTTTGTTCATAGTTATCCTGGTTGGTGTGAAGATATATTTCATTGTGGTTTTCATTTGTGCCTACTCACCAGTGATGTTGAATGTCTTTTCACTAGTTTATCTTGATTGGGGTTTCAAATTCTTTGCCCACTTTTAAATTGGTTTGTTTTTTATTGAGTTGTAAAAAGTTCTTACATATTTATGGATAATACTCTTATCAGATATATATTTGCATGTATTTCCTTTTATTCTGTGTGACTTACTTTTTTTCATTTTTTGATAGTATGTTTAATGCACAAAAGTTTAAAAAATTTTGTTACTCAAACTTTTGTTGTCATATTAGGAAAAAAATGGTTTAAGCCAAGATCATGAAGTTTTACACTTAGATTTTTCTAGTTTTCTGAGTTCCACACCGACAGCTCTTACATGTACAGCTCTGCTTCATTCTGAGTTAATTTTTGTATGTGGTATGAGGTAAGGGCCTCGATTTATTCTTTTACATATGGCTATTCTCTTTTCCCTAGCATTATTTTCTGAAAAAAACTATCTTCTCTGTCCCCTTAAATTATCTTGGTACTTTGTTGAAAACAAATAAAACGTAAGATACAATTTTATTTCAATTCTATGTTGTAAAGTTATTAGTAGGTGTTCATTGTACAAATGAATGAAAAGCACTGGGATACATCCATACACGTACACGTCAGTTATGTCCGTCCACTTTCTTCTCCTCCCTCCCCTTGTCCATCCTTAGTAATCTCTCTTCCACTTTGAGGCCAGCTTTCCCTCTTTACGGTCATTTCTGTTTCATTGTCCTATATGTGTATTCTTATGCCAGTGTCAAAATTATTTTCACCTCTGTAGCTCTGTGGTAAGTTTCGAAGTTGAGGGGTGAGGAGCAGGTACCTGAGTTTCTTTTTCAAGATTGTTTGGCCTGCTTAGTTCCTTGCAACTCCATATGAATTTTAGGATCTGTTCATCCTTTACTTCAAAAAAGGTACCTGGACTCTGGAGAGTAATTTTGAGTCTGACTATCAATTTGGAAGGTGTTGTCATCTTAACAATATCACATCTTCCCGTCAGTGAACACAGGCTTTCTGTTTAGGTAGGTCGTCTTTAATTTCTTTCTAAAATGCTCTATAATTTTCAGTGTTCTGGTTTTATACTTCCTTAGTGATATTATTTCTATGTAGTGTGTTGTTTTGGATCCTGTTTTAAATAGGTTTTTCTTACTTTGCTTTCTGAGTTTTTAATTTCTAGTATGTATCTATATACTGATGTTGCCTCTTTTTGTGCTTGTTTATTAGCACTTTGTTAGTTTTAGTATGGATTATTTAGTGTCTTCTGTAAAGAGATAGCTTCTCTGTCTCTTTGTGTGGTGCTGTGGCCTCATTGTGCTAGCTAGAACCTTCTGTGCGGTGTTGAGTATTAGTGGCATGGGTGGACACCTGGGTCATGTTTGTGGTCTTGCAGCGAAGGCATCCAGCCTCACACCCTCTTACAGAGATGCCCCTTGTCACTTTGTTCCTCTTCTCACTTCTATTCCTCCTCATCTGTTGGTGGTATCGCTTCGTGGATGGCGTTTTTGTCACATGTGTACATGTGACATGTTTAATGTGACCGGTACAGAGGTGATGAAAATTTGTTTCCTTTCCTGCTGACATTCAAGTCACTGCTAAAAACACTAACTGTGGCAGAGTCACCAGCACACCATTTTCTTTCTACAGATTTGATGTGGAATGGCCATTAAAAATTCACTCTCCTTCCCTTTCTTTTCCACAGAGATACCATTATCTGATTTTCATGTATTACCATAATCACCTTGCTCTGGGTTTTCCTAAAGAATATTGAAGTCCAGCCATAAAAGTGAATCTTTTAGTATATTATAAATTGTTCTTCTGTAATAAATCACATTAAAACCAGCCCTTTGATAACAAAAAGTGTAGACTTTTTTAATCAGCCTGTTTAAGCATTATTCTTATAAGACCAAAGAACTGAGATCCTCTCTCTTTGGTCTTTGAAGAAAAAGAGTAAAATAAATCGCCTCATACTCAGACGTGGATGCGGTGGCACGCTGAGCTTTCCTTGTAAGGGGACACTTTTCTCTCACAGGGCTGTGGAGTCGCTCAGTGTTTGAGGATCGTCTGCCAGGTTGGGCGACTGGACAGAGGGAAGAGTGCGATCCTCTACGTGAAGTCCCTGCTGTGGACCGAGACCTTCATGAATGTAAGTAGGCAGATGTGGTGAGCAGCAGACAGCCACGTAGGACATCAGAAGGGCCCAGCAGCTGGGAAATCACCTCCTGGTCCTTTCCCTGCAGAAGGAAAACCAGAACCATTCCTATTCTCTGAAGTCTTCCGCTTCGTTCAGCGTCATAGAGTTTCCTTATAAGAACCTCCCCATCGAGGACATCTCTAACTCCACCTTGGTAAGTCGTGGACTGAGGGAGAGGGAATAGATGTGCTCTCTTGAAATGCCTTATCCTGTGGTTGGGAATTTCCTTTGTGCCTGTCCATGCTGTGATAGCAACATGTAACCACTAAGTCATCATAGGGAAAAGATATGGTGTGAATACCAGTAGAATAAAATTTAATAGGCACTCAGGTAGTTAAGCCAGAAAATTATTTTAAAAACTAAGCACCTTTTCTCCCCAACAGGTTACCACTAATGTCACCTGGGGTCTTCAGCCCACGCCCATGCCTGTGCCCGTGTGGGTGATCATTTTAGCAGTTCTAGCAGGACTATTGCTATTGGCGGTGCTGGTGTTCGTAATGCACAGGGTGAGTGACAAACAGAGAAGGAGGGAGGAGGAGGGAGAGGGAGGGAACAGAAGAAGAGGGAAGAAAGGAGACAAACCAGAATGAAAAGAAATAAGGAAGGAAGAAAAGGACCTATTGCAGTATATGATAAGATTATTATTTAAAGGAAGCAAAATTATACAAAGTACCAGTTAAGTTTTCTTGGTCATTGTCTTAGTTACTTTTCTCTCACTGCTGAGACAAAATACTTGACACCAAAGTTAAAGGGGGAAAGGTTTATTTAGTTCACAGTTTGTGGAGGTTTCAGTCCATAGTTGACTGGCTCCAAGGCAGGGTGGCACATGGCAGAGGGGCAAAAGTTGACGATGGTAGAAGGCAGCAAAAACAACGAGAGAGAGCAAGAGAAGTCTTTTTCTGTCTCTTATTTTATATGCAGTCTACTAGGATTAGGATGTTGTCAATCAGTGGATTGATCCAAAAATCACCCTCCCTTAGTCCCAGCATCCTTAATCCTAGCAGTGCACTAGGAAACAGTCACACACTCGAGATTCAGCCACCTCTGAAAAACCCTGTGACTGACTGCATGAGGCCTTGAGGGACATCTAGCTACAAACCATGGCAGTGATAATAAAGCCACTCAAAAGATGATTTTATATCCTCTATGATGTGAAAATAAGGTTGGCTTTTTTGTTTCAATTCCACAGATGGGCTTTTTTAAACGTGTTCGTCCACCTCAAGAAGAACAAGAAAGGGAACACCTACAGCCTCAAGAAAATGGGGAAGGGAACTCAGAAACTTAGTCGTGACTTTTAAATCATGCCACATCCCGATTCATTAGGATTGACTTGATTACAAATTTAAAACTCCTTCACAAGGAATAAAATTCCCAAACTGGACTGCTAATCCTACCCTGTGGCCTCAGTTTAACCACAACTTAGAAAGCAATCTCTATCAACCCTCTTTTTATAAATAAGTTCAGACATACATTTAACAAGTGTGCCCTGGCTTCTACTATTAGATATTTAAATGATGAAATGTTAAGCAATGGTTTTCACTCAGTGCATAAGGCAGGTAGTGCCTGAGTTACTACTTTACAGGAAACAGTGCTTCCTGCAGTTTCTGCTTCTGAGCTCACATGTTGGCTTTCACTGTTTGTTGTTGTAGTTTGAAAGCAATCCCATTCTTGCACCTGGGTGCCCTCCTTTTTGTGCAGGTACTTAGTCCTGATATATGTTACACTACAGAGTCGACTTTCTGAGCTACTTTGTGATGGCATGAATTTGGGTTTTAATATCACTTATAGGTGGAAGTTCTTACAAACAATGCACTAGCATCGAAATTCTGTCCCAGAGGATGAAGGTGTATTTCAGGGACCGAGCACTTACTCAGCACCTGCACGGCCTCGAGTTCAGCCTCCAGCACTGGGAACGAAAATGATTTCTTTCCAGTAATAGCAACAGTACAGTATTTGAATATGCAAATTTGGTACATGGTGTTAACTTTTTATTTATATTTAATCTGCACTCTATTTTATTTACATTTAACTTGTGTAATTTAAATTCTCCATCATCGTTTAAACCACCTTATATTGAAGATTGATTCTATAATCAAAAACTTTTTTTGTGTAATAGTTTAGTTTCAGCTACCTAGGATGCTTAAAGCCATATGGAGTTGGAAATTGTTTCCAAACTACATCTATTCCATTGTTTTTGTTTGGTTATTTACAATTCAAAAAGGAAGCATTTTAATTATGTCCGCTTGTAGTTCTTTGGTTATTAATAGTATGTTTTTAAATGAGAGCAGAGCTTTTAGTTGGTATTAATTTATTTTCCTCCCATATCTGTATTTTTTTCTTATAATTCTGAAGTTCTTACTGTGAACAAACAAGTCGAGATCATTTTTGTAACGTGCAGGAACCTAGATCCTTGCTCTCACCTCACGAAAGCTTCCAGGAATCAGAACTGTTCAGGTGGCCTCCTGGTACCTTCTAGCCCAAGCACAATGCCACCCACGCAGACGATGCCTCAGTTGAAGCAAAGCCGTGTACAAAACTAGTCTCAGCTCTCAGAATAACTGCTAAAAGGTACTCTTCTAGGCAGTTCAAGTTACTAAAAAACTTTTAAAATGTTCTTAGGTTTTTAACATAAATTACTTCTCTAGAGTTTTTAATAAAGGCAGCATAGATGACAAATAGTTTTATATGCAGGGTATATGTGATTCATTTACAGTTCTCAAGGCCTAGCAATGACTGTCAATTATATCTATTTTTGTGCAATTACATCATATTGTGCACAAGAAATTGAGAGTTTAATAGCTTCTTAACTGCCACCCTCCAGGCAATGTTAAATATTTCCCTTTAATAATTGTCTATTTTTCTATGTTTTAAAAATAATTGAAATTTATCTTGTGCTGTAATTCCATGCACAAGTGGCCGAGCAGACCTGGAGAATATTTTCATAAAATAGAAACACATTTAGGTGAGTTGCATAAATCAGAGCATAGAAAGATCCTGTATTTAGCTTTAGTGAATTCCAAAATTAATGGGTTTCAGAGTATAAAATTTATTAGTAGCTTGAGAGATCTTAGTTATGTCCAATAAGTATTTTTATCATTAATAGGTTTAAATTCTTTTAAGAAAAATGTACTTTTATCCTAGGGTCAGGTGTCACCTGCCACCAGACAGTCGTTAAGTTGGTCTATAGCAAGTCTAGTTTCCTTTCTAATAACTTTATTTCTGAAGATATCCATCAGATAGAAATTTACTCTTTGACAAAAGTGTCAGTATTTTATTTTGCACTGTGTCTTACTTTTATAGCCTCTATATCAAGAAATAATCTATTGAGTTTTAAATATAGTACAATTTGCAATTACCACAGTGTTTTAAATTGCCTTTATAAAGTGTAGTTTTAAGTATTGGTAGAGACTTTTCTTTCAAAAAATGAAAGTATTTCAATAAAAATATGGAGTATAGTTTGAAAGTTTGCTCTCTGAGGAAAATGCTAAGATTCTTTTTACCTTAAAGTAACATATAAGTATACTTGACTAAATATCAAAAATAGTTTTATGAAATCTATTTTCATCACTAGACATTTTCAATAGTACTGTAGTTGTGACTTATTGAGATTAAAATTTGAAGTATAAAATTGTCATGATGATTCAGTTTTTTAAAAAATGAGTGAGCGAGGGCCTATTAAAGCATTTGAGATTAAGTGAGAAATAACTGACACTAACGTTGATTTCTTATAGAGGTATTTATTTCAGAATTGATATTCTGAGAAACATTTGTGTGCGGGTCATTTTTCTTCTCTTCACTTTTCGTATATGATTAATTGTCATCTTAATTCTGATTAAAAGTTCTTCATGATTCTGAAAGGTAAAGCAGTTAGTCAAAGCGACATTGCCACAGTTCCATCTCTGTTACAAAGTTACTAATAGTTAATTCTTATGAATGTAATCCTTTTATAAGGAGAGCCTTCAAGTGTTAGTAAAAGAGACTTTTCTGGCTTCTTTACATGAGTGTGAAATATTTTGGAGAGTAAACCGTGACTTTAAGAGAGAGTTACTTGGCAAACGTACAGTATGTGGTGGACTGGCTGCTTTCTATAAGCAGACAGAATGTGTCATTTAGTACATGTTCCCAGGCTGCAGAATGTGGTGGTAAAGCCAGGCAGAGAAGGATAAGGTGTCCTTGCGGTACCTGGGTGTAGCTTTTACCTGTTATTGTCACCTTGATTGTACTTATGAATACCTTATATATATAGTCATTTGATAAATGATTTAAAAAGGAAGAATTCAAAAATTGTATATAGGATCCAAAAAGGTCAATAAAATTACTAAATACTTAGTACTTTGAAAAATGTCCCTTTTAACTTGTTGCTTGGCTAATTTGAATAATGAACCTATGATTTGGAAGCATGCAGTGTATACTTAATATTTCTTTGTAATATCTATTACACAATGGTCCTTTCGAGAGAGGTACTGAATTTTTGATTTTTGTTGTCTTTGTTTTCAAGTGCAATATAACAATGTAACCAAACCTAGATCATATCAAAGTCATTAATTTAGTAAGCCTAATCTAAACTGAGATGCATTTGTATTTTTGATCACAGGAAAGAGTGATTCTGTTGTAGATAATACAAGTAAAATAATTTACCCTGCAAAAGGTCCATTCTACATTTTATTTCAGGCTGGACGTGAACTATGAATTATGCCTTACCAACTTTGAAACACTTTGAAATCTCTAAAGACAAGTTGGAAGCTGTGTGTCTCAAATTAATTTGCTAACATAGAAAATAATTATCTTTGTGTAGCTTCCCTTGTGGTCACCCACATTGGGTAGACCTACAATGAGTTTGTTTTCCAATCTGTTGTTTGCTAACTTGGATTCAGTTAGTGAAAGCTGATACAGGCTCTGCTCAGTTTCCAGTGTGTAACTTGTGACTGTACAATAAACTGGAGCGAATGGTGTCATCTTTGTGTGTGGACTTCATCCTTTCCTTCTGTAGTGTTTTGCTTTTTGTGGGAGGATAACCAGGAATCAAACTCATGACCTTCACCAGTCAAGTGCTTGAGCCACTGAGCTAAATCCCCAGCCCATTGCATTAATTTTTAATCACATGAGCCAGCAAGCATGCACAGAAAGTGTGACCTCAAAGTGATATACTTCTCTAAAAGTTCTTAAGAGTGCTGCTCATTTGAAGAAAGCAAAAAAACAAAAGGAATCAAGTGTTAAAATGCCCGCTGTTTAAATAAATGTGTGTTTGCTTGAAATCTAAGAACCTTTCATTTTTAAAGTTATTTCTTTTATCACATTAACGTTTATTATTTTCACCTTGTCAGATTATTACTAAAATCCATATTTTGTTGTTTCCTGACTTTGCACACGTCTGCAGTTCTACAAGTTGAACATTCCTAATCCAGAACCCCAACCCCAGATACTCCAAAATCTGAATCTTTCTGAGCAGGATGTCATGCTTTACTTAACCAAAAAGTTTATGCAGATATTCTAAAAACTGAAAAACCTCTGAAATCACAACCACATTTGGTCCCAGGCCTTTCAGATAAAAGAAATCAGTTCTGTGTAAATGTTCTATATACATCTTTGAGGTGGGATGGCCACTGTGACTAGAACTGAGGCAAGAATGCCAGAAAAGGAAACAGCCACAATAGGGAGAGTAGAAATGTGCCCCCAAATCCTGGGTGACCCCTGGTCTGTGCATGCCCAAGTCAGGGAGGCTCCAGGGCACCCAAAAGGAAAGTAATAAACCAAAGGTTTGGAGAGTAGAAGGGTTCATTCCATTACAAGAGAAACAAAAGATGGGGATTCAAGTCTTCCATAGAAACATTCTTGGGAAAACCCGAGTCTTCATTAAACCTCCAGAGGGTCTCTGCCTTGGGAGTAAATACTGCATCTCAAGATTCATTAACTCTCCCTAGAACAAAAGGTTAAAATCAAAATAGGCCCAGTTTGACAAAGCATGAAGCCAAGTTTCCTCAAATTGAGAGTGATTTTCCTGTGATGGAGCTGTCTGCTGGTAAAGGCAGTGACTTTTAGGAGAAGATAACACAGGCCAAAGTCCTCAGTGTCACCTCCATCTAGTGTGTGTGTACATACAAGGGAAGAAGTGGAAACAAGAAAATATCTGCAATTTTGAGAAAAACCAGTCATAGAAACAAATAAATTAGCAGATAGGACTTTAAAGAACAGTATTAAAGAGTTCATGATAAAGCATGAGTATAATGGGGAATGAAAGAAGTGGGTATTTTAGGAGAGATTTGGAAACTAACACCGGAGACCCAAATGGAAATTTTAGGTTTAAAAATTATATCTGGGAGAAGGATTTAGCTCAGTGGCATTAATGCCTGCCTGGCAAGTGTGAGGTCATAAGTTTAATCTCCAGTTAAAAAAAAAAATTGAAATCAGAAATCCATTGGAGGGGGATTAAAACAGTGCGTGGAATAAAAGGACTGATGAATTTATAGAGATGGACCAATAGTATTTATCCAGATTTATACACATGCACACACACACAACACACACACACACACATACACACGATTGCAAAAAACGAGATGAAACAGATTCGACTTTTGGGACAATCAACTTGGTGGAAGAATCTCAAAAAATGGTAAATTATTTGAAGTTATTTAAAGCTAAAAAAAATTCTCAACTTTGATTTTTAAAAATAGCAACTTACAATTTCTGGAAGTCCGGTGAACCTCAAAGAAGACAAAAAACAAAATTTTGAAGGCACATTTTGGTTAAACTGTTGAGAACCACAGATTAGAAGCCCACTTCAGCCCCTTGAAGGGTAGGCAATACCTGGAACTTATTGCTTGCCCAAAGCCATTAGGGCAGCAATCAAACTCCTGTCCCAGTACACATTTTGCTGTGTAATGCTGCCTATAATTTATAAAATGGATTTGTTATTATCCAGTGAGTAGAATGAGATATATCAGTATTATTTTCCAAATAATATTTTTACTCACTTTCTATTGTTCTAAATCCCCTAGAAAGCACAATGATTAATTCTGTCTTATATCTGGTTGGCCCCATTTCCTGAAGCATAAAGAAATAGAAATTATTTTCATAGAAGTAGTGTCTATATTTTGAATTTGGGTTTAACATGGTCATTTAACATCACACTATATTAAGAGCACCATTTATTTCAAAGTATTCCATTCCAATGTATTAGTACTCCATTTTTCAGAGCATTGGAGTGGGACTCTTCGGGAATTACTTTTTGACAATCCTTTATGGAACATATTGACTAGTTATTACAGTTTCTCCCCAAAGTGAAAAATGATGAGTATCCTAAGTAGTAGTGTTTAATTTAGATAATTCTGTACTCTGCCAGAGTACACATGCAGAAAGAAGTAGGAGGGCTGGGTTGCTGGGTAATTCTGTCTCTTTCCCTTTTGAACAAACTGCCAGCTTTCGAGAGGGCTGTGTCATTTTACTATTCAGACCACCAGTGAATGAGGCCTCAGCGGTCTCACCAGTCTCACCAGAGCTTGTTATGTTATGATTTTTCGTTCTCATAGTTACCCTAGCAGATGTGAAGAGCAACGCTTTGTGCTTTTGACTTGCATTTCCTTGTAACTGATAACACTGTGCATCTTGGCATGTGCTTTTGGCCATTTGTACTCCTTCTCTGCAAAAATGGCTATTCAAGCCCTTTGCTCTTTTAAAAAATTGATTTGTCTTTTGTTTTTGTTTTTTTTTAATTCTAAAAGTCCTATTCTCTGGCTCCAGGGCTTTCACCAGATACATGATTTATATCACCCAATCACTTTCTTGATAGCGTTTGATGTGCAAAAGTTTTGATTTTAATGAAGCACAATTTATCTATTTTGTGGCTGTTCTTGTCCTTTGGGCTTTTGGTGTCAGACTAAGAAACCACTGCTGAATCCAAGGCCAGAAAGAGTCACTTCTGTGTTTCTTCTAAGAGTTTTGAAATTTTAACTTTTACATTCAGGCCTTTGATCCAATTTGAGCTGAGTTTGTAAGCGAAGTGAGGCATTCAGCTTCATTCTTCCGCATGTGGCTGTCCAGTTGCCCAGCATCATTTGTCCAGAAGACTGTTTTCTTTCATGAAATGGTTTGGTAGTCTTGTGGCAAATCAGTCAGCTATGGACAAAGAGGTGTCATTTTACAGTCTCCACTGTTTCCCAGAGATCAATAGGTCTATCCTTAAGCCTGTGTAATAGTACCTTCATTTCCATTATTGTCATAAGTTTTGAAATCAGATATTGTGAGTCTTTTGTTCTTTATATTCAGGATTGCTTTTGCGATTCAGAATTCTGTATGAATTTTAGAATCAGCTTGCAATTGCCACAAGGAGTGATCTGGGATTGCGATAAACATTGTGTTGATTATACAGATCAATTTAGGGAGTGCAGTCGTTCTATCAATCTTAAATTTTCCAATCCATTAGATAGGGGACATTTTAATATTAAATCTCTCTTAATGTCTCTGAATAAGTTTTATAACTCCCAGAGTAACAGTTTTGCACTTATTTTGTTAAATTTATTCTTATTGGTGCTCTAATAAATTTTCATTTTTGAATCGTTAGGCATATGCAAATGCAGTTGATTTTGCCTACAGAGAGGCCCCAGCTGTGTGATCCATAATGAACTCTCCATGCTCAGTCACATCTGCAAAACACTTCTTGCTATGTGAGATAATACTTAACAAAACCCACTTTAAATACATATAAGATTCATATATGAAGCCGAACAAATACACATCACCTGCACAAAAGGAATAATTGGTGGCATTTACTCAAGAGTTCTTATGAGCAGAAACCCTAAGTATTTTACGTTATCTTTTTTGGCTCTATTATTTCTTGAAGCATGTGGATGAGGGAACTGAGGCCTTGGGTATGATGTGAGTCACCAGTGAATAATCATAGATTTCAGAGTGTCTTCCTTCATTGAGAACTCTAACTCTTAAAGCTCAGTTGAGTAATCAAACCAGCAGGATCTGCTGGAGACAAATGGATGGAAACTCAATGGTCCTGGCCCTCTAGAGCCCAAACTAGTGAGGACACAAGCAACTAGGCATTAGGGTGCTGGGAGGAAATAAAAGGGGCAATGCCAGCTCTTGGCAGGGGATCTGAGCCCGAGGGTCTCAGGAAAGGGGTCCTAGGAGAAGCAGTGCCTGAGCTGCATCCTGGGATTTATGGGAGGGGTCCAGGTAAGAGATGGGGATGCAGGCAGAGGAAGTCCCAGTGGGAAGGCTCAGAAGACTCCTGTGTTTTTGCAGAAATGGAGAGTTTCTGACGTTAAAGATGATTAAGCGTGAACACTCTCATGGATTATGTACCTGAAAATAATTCTGGGGCTAGCTGACATTTCCTATCTCTCTGTGAAACGCATGGACTTTCTAACTGGTGTGGTTAGCAGGATTCGCCTTTGTGAGTGTCCACTTGTCTGCATTCCCATGCGATGGTTTGTGTGGGTGCCAAAAGGCGGACGTGTTTTCCCCCCCATTTTTTTTCTTTGCTGGTTCTGTGTTATAGGAAAAGAATAAAATATGAATGTCAGAGAAGAATAATTGCATCTATGGAAACAAAATTTATTAAATATGTGTGATAAAATTGTAAAAACTTGGGGGGGGGATGAACGTAGATGGAACCTCAATGGTCTCAAACTGTCAGAGTTGTTTAGAAATCTTTCCACCATGCTGAAATAAAAATGATAGGGGTGTGTCATAATTGTGGTATGTGACTCAAACTAGGATGGGGTTAGATTCCTAGAATTTCTGTCTTTTTAGACTGTTTCCTTTAAAAATATATTTGTATTAACATCTATTAATTTTGTAATATATTGGGTTTCAATGCAAATTTTATATATATATATATATATATATATATATATATATATAATTTTTTTTTTTTTTGTCTTTTTGAGACAGGGTCTTGCTATACAGTTCAGGCTGGCCTTGAGCTCACTTTGTAGCCCAGGCTGGTCTTGAACTCACAAAGAGCCTCCTGCCTCAGCCTCCTGAGTGCTGGGATTACAGGCGTGAGCCACCATGCCCGACTGCAAATGATATACATTGATTATATCCATGTCTCCATTATCCTTGGTTTCTGTGCCCCTCCCCGCTTCTTGACCTCCCTGGAGACAGGGTCTCGCTCTGTAATAAAGGATGGCCTTGATCCTCCTGCCTCAGCCTCCCGAGTGCTGGGATTACAGGTGTGCACCGCCATGCCCAGGTCCCTCTTGTGTAATAAGAGTCTCTTCTACTTTCCTGTCATCTATTTTAGATTCCACACAGCAGGGAGAATGTATAATATCTGCCTTTCCAAATCAGACTTGTTTTGCAAAGAAATATTTTTGGCCCTTTGACAAAAGATTGGTAAGTGTACATTTACTTGTTTTTATGACAAAATAAGTAGCTTGGGATAGAGTTAAAATACTGATTTTATGTATCTCAACCACCTTCTTGGATTCACCAACTACCAGCTCTGATTGCCTGAAGTCATAAAGCTTCTATATATTGCAGAAACTAAGCATTAACTGTATGAATCATGAAGCATTTAAAATCCATCTGACTGCTTAAAAGGGACAAAAGGTCTCTCTTTTAATAGTTCACGGTATTGAAAGCTGTGAGGCCCACCTCTGCTGAGAGCTAGGTTTCAGTGGATTTCCCTGCAGCAGGTCTGCTGTACTAAGTTAAAGACATAGCACCACATCCGCCGGTCATGTGGGCAGGAGGACGGAAGCCTAGCAGCGCTCCTTTACTTTTGAACCACAAATCAGGTTTTGGAGCCCTTCCGTTTTCCTCGCTTCTCTGAGGTCCAGAGTAGCTTGGAGGAGAACGCAGCAGAAGTGCTCCTGGAAACCAGGACGGCACCCAAGTTCCCAGAGGGACGTGCCAAGGTTTGTGCAGCTCGTAGGCAGCCTGGCTCACGGGAAGTGCTGTGCTGTGCAAGTGTTTGCCATGACTATTTTTAAGGACCTGGCTTCCAGTCTTTTTTCTATTTAAAACTGTCCATCCTCCCTTAGATTCACTGGTGGGCCTTTCCAAGTACATCCTGCTAGTACAGTGCATGTCTGGGCTTTACACACACTCTCTCTCCCTCCCTCTCTCTCTCTCTCTCTCTCTCTCTCTCTCTCTCTCTCTCACACGCGCACACACACAAACCACGAGCTTTTTAGATGACCTGGTTCTCCAATTTCTGCTAAGAACTCTTATTCCTTATATGCTACCTTCCCCAGCATGGCATGGCCCCCTCCCCAAGCCAGAGATTCAGTTTCTTCCAATTCTGTGCAACTTCTGAGTGTTTTAATACTTTTCCAGTTGTCACCACCACACTGGGTATTTCGTATATTCCTCCTCCTTAAGAGATGACATGCACCTAGAATACAGGATTGTATTTTACTTATTCCAATCACCTGACTAAAGCCTGGCACATAGGCGAGGCCTACCTACGTGCTGGGAAGTTGTTTTCGCATATTGAAAAGTGTAGGCAGGCTACGGTTAAGGAAAAAAATGTACTTAGACCTATTTTATGTTGCAACAAGGAATTCCCACTCAGGCAGAAAAAGGAAGTTTATTCAAAATCTGGAAAGCCTCAATCCAAGTTCTCCTTAAGCAGCGTTGGTGGTGATGCAACACAACCGATTAGGTGGAGGCTCTGACTGTTGGATGCCTTGAAGCCTTGTCGTGTGTTACAAGAGGTGTGTGGTGGTGCAAGCCTGTCCCAGCACTTAGGTTGAGGCAGGAGGATCACAAGTCTGAGTACCATCTTGGCAATTTAGCAAAACCTTGTAAAAAAAAAAATGATTGAATGAATGAATAATAAAAAGGCTAGGGGCTCAGCCTGAAGGCCCTGGATTGAATCCCCAGTACCCGGGGAAAAGAGTGTTACACGAGGGTAACCAATGTACACCTTTCTTTTCTACTTTGGGGTCCGCCAGGAGGAATTTTATGCACTCAGCGGGTTTTCCCTCCGCCTCTCAGGGGACTGCACGGTTTGCAGGCTCCCGGCCGCCGCAGTGAGGCTGCCGACTCTCGCCTCTGGGCCTCCGCCCTGCGCGCGCCCCCCGCCCGGCCCGCTCGCCCCGCCCGGCGCGTCACGTGAGCGCGGATGCACACTCCCGCCTCGGCCTCCCCCTCCCGGCGGGGAGCGGGCGGAGGCGCACGGCGCGGACATGCCGCGCGGGCCTGCGGCTCCCGGCCATGGCGAGGCTCGGCGCGCGCGCGCCCTGCGCCCTGCGGCTCGGCCTGGTCCTGGTGCTGCTGCGGGCGCCGCTGCTCCCAGCGGCCGCGGGCGCCGAGCTCGGCCGCTCCGACCTCAGTCTCATCCGGCAGCAGCAGCAGAAGCAGCGCGCGGAGGCCGAGGCCGAGCGGCCCGAGACGCCCGGAGCGTCCGCCACCCCGCCGGGGCCAGGTAGGTGCGGGCCGGGCCTCGCTGGCGCCGGGCCGGGCCGGGCCGGGCCGGGCCGGGCGTGTGCGCCCGGGCGCGGGGCGGCGAGTGCCTCCCAGTGGCGGCGCCTGCCCGGTCCCCCTGCCGCGCCGACCCTGCCTCCGCCGGCCTGGGAGGGATGCACCCTCGCGCGCACTCACACGCGCACACACGCACGGCCACACGCGCACCCCGGGTCCCCAGCATCTCGCCCTTCGTCCCCGGCTCCGGGTCCCACGCAGCCTCTCCCCCGCGTCGCCCTGGCGGCTGTATTTAAATTTAGACCCTGAGAAAGAAGTCCGGATCGATTGGATTATTTCGCCGTCTCCTTAGCCCAGAAAGGGGGCGGGGAGCCCGCAGTACAATAAGGTGAAACGGATGAGATCGGGTTGGAGGCGGGAGGAGGGAGGAGGCGCGGAGCCGCGGGCCCGCTCCGGGAGCCGATCCCCAGCGGCCTTGGCCCCCCCCCCCCGTTACCGCTCCCGAGGATCCGCGCACATCGCCTCTGCCCAGCGCCCGGCACGGCCCGGCCCTGCCCTGCCCGGGTGTGGAGATGCCGCCTGCCTTTTGGAAGGGGAGGGGGAGCCAGTCAGTTTCCTAGAGAATTACACGAGGACGTTTATTTTTGTTTGAAAATCCTGCCTGGTAACGAACGTTATGCAAGATGCCAAAATGAGATTCCAGAGCGGAATCAGCATCTTAGGCTGTGTCCCTCGCTCATCGTTAGAGAGCAGCGCTCACGCCAGCTGCGATTCCCCCGCAAGGCCAGGGTGGCTGCATTTATGCCAGGGCTCAAATCACCAACGTGCTCCCCACAGCCAGCCTCCCTGACGCCTCCTGACACCCATTAGTAACGCTGGAGTGTGGCCAGAAGCCCCGAAAGGTGGGCAGTGCGCCCTGATTTTCCCTGTCCAGCCTGGAATACTTGGAAGCCAGGACCCCGGGGTGTGGGCCAGGCTCTTGCTGGACACGCGCGGAACTTAAATTGGAGACACGGTGTCATCGATTGAATATTTTCCCTACAAGAGAAATTTCATAAATTAACTATGAAACGGAAGTCTGGGTGCGTGCTGATGGGCTTTATGGTTGACATTTGCCTTTCAGGAATAGCAGGTAAATGGGTGAAGAACGTGTGTTGCCATGAAAGTTATGGGTAATTGCAGGAACCGTTGTATGGCGTGGACAGATTAAATAATGGCTTTCTGATACCTGTGTGGGGCTGTGCTGAGGAAGCGCCTGGTGGGAAACTGGCAGGCTTTGTTTTACTCACCTAGTGGAGTCATTGAGCCATAGGCACCACTAGCTAGCAGATCAACCTAGAGTAAGGAGCCAGGTGCTTCTTCCTCAAAGACCCTGAGCCCCATTCCAGCGACGACAAGAGAGCAGCTCCACTGCTGCGCATGGAGTTCCTGGAAGGTCACCCGCGTGGTGACAGAGCCCAGCCTGTGTGCGGGTGAAGCTGGGCCAGTCCTCCGAGTGCCCTGTGATCTCTGCCTACCCTGAACTGATTTGCTTTCTCCAGACTGTCACGGCTCCTGGTTGACCTCCCATGCAGCTAGCCGGCTTTTAAACCGTTTAATAGGATCATTTCTGCTCCATCCTCCCGTGGTTTCGTGTCTGTCTCCCTCTTGCGGGACGCTGAGATCTGGAAAAAGGCCCAGGGGGCTCCATCTCTTACGCACCCCTTTCCCCCTCCTGCAGCCTGGCCCCCACTGCCTGCCCCTTAGCCAGGCTGTGCCCTGTGTCTCTGCTTTGCCAGTGGGTTCAGGAGCTGTTTTCTCTCCCTGGATTCCTCAGGCCATCTCACATGTCACTGTACCCTAGAAGGCTCTCCCGACCAGGGGTAGCAAATGTTGACCTGCAAATTCTTCTGCCCCTAGCATGACTGACTGTCCTCAGTGCTTCTGACGTGTCTGTCTACTGCTAGCACAGAGGCGCCAGGACTTTGTCTTGTTCACTTCTGTGGTTGAAGAGGATTCCTATGGGTAGACACTGTGTGAATGAATGACTCTGCCAAGATCAGTGAGTGTTTTACTTGCTGAGTGTTTGCTGTTAAAACATCAGTGAAATGTAGCAGAAGGTGTGTAAATATAAAGGAGTGTTGTATAGAAAGACATGTGTATAGATACATCTGCATCTTTAACAGGAGCTAATGTCCGTGTTTATCTAGTGTTATCTACAGAGAACCCACTGATACTCATACTTGAGCGGGTTTACTAGGCTCCATCAAGAACATCAAGACCTCAAGACCGTTCCTTCCCTAAGTGCACTGGTAATCCTGTGACGGAGGGCGTTAATGCATTACACCTTTAAATAGCTAACATTCAGCCTGAGTGTCTTTTTCACCCCTGGCTGGTGCTTCTGACTCTTGGGACCTGTGTGAAAATGGTAGAACTTTCCTCAGGCACAATCTGGAAGACTAAGATCCTCTCAATGCTGAATACATAACTGAGCGTGTGTGTGTGCATAGTAGAGAAATTGACCGAAGTTGATTTCTACACTTTATTATTGTAAACATGTATGTCTCAATAGTGTTGAGAAATAAGAAGGTGAGGTTCCCAAAACTTGACTCCATTTTTAAAAAAATTGAGATTTAAAAAGGGTACGTGTGTGTTTTCTCATTGACTGATTAAAGCTGTGTGTTCACAGGTTGGAAAGGAGACAGACTAAGGGTAAAAATCCGTCAGAGGAGTTTTCTCCAGGGTCTGCAGCTGCTCTGATTTGGCCACCTGTAGCGATATCTGCTAGAGAGAAATAGTCGAGGGGCTGCAGGAAGGTGATTGGGGGCTGGTGGAAGTCAGACAGCCCTGCCTCTTCACTCCGTTGGGTGGGGGGGGATGGTTTGGAGGGGAGTGGGGGAAAGTAATGAGCCACATTTAAAATTCTCCCTGTGGGCCAGGGATATGGCTCAGTGGCACAGTGCCTGCCTGGCAAGCACAAGGTCCTGAGTTTGATTTCCAGCACACACAAAAAAACTTCTCCATGTGATAACAGGGTTATCTGTGGATCTTTAGAGATGATTTTTACATGCAGAGAACGTCTTGAGGTATGTATTTTGTTTCTGTGGTATGGAAAATTTTCTGTATATTTCAGGGATGTCTAGTTTTTAAACTTTTTATTTTATGAAATGGCAGGTGACCAAGAGATGGAGGGAAGGAGGAGAGGAGAGACGAGAGAGGAAGGGGACAAAAAGAAAAAAAAAGAATTAACATGTGAAATGCACATGTAATCACTACATCCTGCACAAACACACTAATACAAATAAAAGTTGAAAAAGAAAACACACAGACAAGACTGGCAGTCACTCAGCTTTAACTGATCAAAAGTTTGGCATTACCGGTTCACACCTGCCTCTGTCCGTGTCTTTTCTACATGGGTTATTTTTCATCATTCCTTTCTTCAAGAGGCAAAAATGCATCCGTGGATGTGGACTGACCTTAACTGCACTATTTTGACAGAAGGGTACTGCCATGTAACCACGAGCTGTCTCCAGGTGTGATGTGGGTCATTTCCACCATCCCACAGAGCTCGCTCCCATCTGCTTTCCTGTCCTTCACCTGAGCCAGCAGTGGTTCTGATTGTCTTCATCACGGCCTCACATTGCATTTTCTAGAGCTTGAAAGCAGGGACTCCTATAGAATGCACACCATGGTGCCCAGCCTCTTTTGCTCAGAATAATTTCCATATACTTCAGTCTTGCCGCTGCACGTTCAGTAGTTTCTTTTTGCTGCTGAGTAGTATTCCACCGGATGAATGACTCTGCATTAGCACTTCTCCTATTGTGGCTTGCGGGTTATCTGCAGTCTTTTTTTTTTTTTTAAATCTCTCCTATCACTTTGATCAACTGATTTTGTCTTTTTTTTTTTTTTAAATTGGTACCAGGGATCGAACTCATGACCGCATGCTTGCAAGGCAGGTGCTTATGCTGCTGAGCTAAATCCCCAGCCCCTATCTGCAGTCTTAACTATTGTGCATTAAGCTGCGGTTTTCTTACTGGAATTTGTGTGGACATTGTTTTCATAGCTCTTGGACAAGTGCTCAGAAGTGGCATATTTTTATAAGTGCTGGGTCAAGTGGCATATTTTTAAAGTTTACCCACAAAAGGTTTCTCCCATGTTTTGTGCAGCTGCACTTATCTCCATAAAATAATTAAAATTAATTAATATATGGTACTAAGTTAAGTAGATTTAAATTTTTATTTAATTTTTTTTTTCTTTTTTCCAGTACCAGGGATCGAACTCACAACCTCATGCTTGCCAGGCAAGCGCTTATGCTGCTGAGCTAAATCCTCAGCCCCTATTTAAAATTTTTATTGTGTATATATATGGTGTACAACATGATGTCTTGAGATACATAGTAAATAGTCAAGCAAATTAACATACCCATTCCCACCATCACATAGGCTGAATAGTTACCCACCTGTCCCCCTTTTGGGGGTGAAGGGAATAAAAAGCTAGTCTCTTAGCCAGTTGCCAGTACACCATATGACATTGTAATCTTAGACTGCAGTTGCTACCTCGGGCCTCTGGACTTACATCTGTCTCATGTCTTGCCATTTCTTTCTGCTCATGTTAACTTTTTATTTCCTATTTAAATCTCCCCTCCATGAAACCATTTATGTACTTTTTTTAGTTCAAGGAATCTGAAAATCCATATGACAAGAGGGAATGGAAACCCACAATGCTGTTAAAAGTACTCCTGTTCCACCGGCCGTATTCCCAGATGGGATCCTTGTGATTTCTTTCCAGGATTTTCATAACCAAGGGGAGCTCTTTCTTGGTGTCGGTTACAGGTTGGAAACACATGCCATTGTGTTGGATTTGAGTCTGGTTTGTTTTAGTGGTGGTTTTACAATGTTCTTCATGTGACTGAACAGACACTGCACCAAATATTTTTCTGAAACAAAACTCTTCTCCCAAATATGTAAATATTGAACTTGACTCCCTTTCAAAGTTCTGTCTTCCGAGGTTAGCTGTGGGATTGTTGATATTCATTACTTGGCTCAGTGTCATGAGTCATAATTTTTTTTCTTTTTTGTTTGTTTGAACTGCCTTAGCTCGGAAAGGATGCAGCATTTCCCACCTGGACTTGGTACAAGGTGTGCTTTCAATGAGTTACCTGGAAGATGCCCAAACTGTGAATGCTATGTGTTTATGTGCAGTGGTGAGATGTAAGCATAAGTAAGCAGCTTCTGTTTGACTAGAGATGCCTTCTTAATTGGCCTCTGTGTGAGCATAAGCCACATGTCCAAGACATAGCAGATTTCTGATTTCTGTGCCTTTTCAATTCTTCTTCCATGACTGTTCTCATCCTAATGGCCAGGCTCGTTCTCAGGTACTTCGGGGTGATCTCTGGGTGATACCTTAGCAGAGAAAGGTTGACTCACTCGGCATAAAATGAGTGAGTGATTCCAAGTGGAGTTTCATGCAGGGCAGTGGATGTCAAGGAAATGGTCATTGCATCCCATCATTACTAATGTGTCAGTGACATCTGTGTGACTGAGCCAGCCAGACTGTACAGTATCTTGGAAATGCATTGTGCAGTTGAAACCTTGAACTCATAAGTAGGGTTCCATGTCTTGCAGAAACATTAAGAATTAATTTCCTTTATAAGTGAGATATTAATTTCTACTTAATGTGGGTTTTTTTTTTCCTTCCTCCAGCAGGTTACTGTATTACACACATTAAGGGAAAAATTTGACATTTAAATTAATAGTTGCAAGTATTATCAGTTATTGTGCTCAGTTCAGTTTTATACCTATTCGGGAAAGACATTACTTAGTAATGATATAGTTTTAATTCATATATTAGCCCTGTTGAAATCGTGCACTTGTCTGGTTAAGCCAATCACAGTTCTTATCAGTGGACCCAGTTCTAGCTGGGTTTATGGGTGACTGACCGGCTGGAAGCTGGTGTTCATGTCCATCCTTAGCTCAGGAGTTGGCTGGAGGTCCTTTGTTTATTCCTGAGTAATTACTCCAGGGTGGTGACGGCGAAGCTTTTGAGCTTTCAGTGATAACAAACATCCAGCTTTGGCATTCGTGCCGTAGGTTCACCTTCAATGCTCTGGGGGTATCGCAGAACTCCACATCCTTTGTCCTTTCTAAAGTCTTATTCCTGGCTACCTACTCTTTTTTTTTTTTTTTTTTTTTGGTATTAAGAATGTGCCAAAAACGAAAACAGGGTGGTTAGCAGATGATTTCTTTTTCCTAACGTATCCTGCATATTGAAGCGTATCCCACCCTTGCCTGTACCTGATCTTTAGGGAAGGGGTAGAAGTTAAAGCTGTTGGAACACTGCTCTGTCGTTCACTGCATTATGTTCTTCTGAACCTCACACGGCCGGTCCTAGTCTTCCTTCACATATGCACTAGCAGTGCTTGTTGATAGATGTCTGAGTGACCGAGACAAGGTTTACAAAAGAATATTGAATTACTGTAAAACTGTGAGAGGTGGAGATCATGCCTTTTTGTGTAACAGAAAACATGCCACCAAGAATAATGAGCATAGAATTTATTTCACTGTTTAAAAAAATGAAATGAATTCTGTGTGAATCAATAAGTGTATTGTGGAACAGTGAATTAAACTTGTATACCTGAAGTTAAAAAGTTACCTTATTTAAAATGAACTAGTGTTTTCAAAATATGTTCACTTAAGACAAATTCTTTTCCTCAAGTCCTATAAAGTGTATTTTGTCATATAGACAGCATTAGATTATGCCGTTAGATTATGGAGGTTTAGCAGAGAAGTTTTGGTTTGTGCTTCTCAAAATCTAAGTGTTTCTTTAGTGTATTTCATTAGTGTAATAAAAGTGTAACTCATTATAATTATGTAAGAAATGAATTTGTGCAGCAGTGGATGAATGAACTAATCTGTTCTTCTGAAGCTGTTAACACAGAAGCAGTGTCTGAATTATAAAAGAAAAAGGGGGTTCACTTTGCAGGTTATACCAAGCCCTGTGCCTTACAGGAACCCTTCTTGAAATCCTAGACTCCCAGGTGACCTTCTCTTAGGTGCTTTGCTCTGGCTGTGTTGGAGAACCTGTGCCATAGAGAAACTGGCACCACCTGGCAGTCTGAACAAGTGTGACTAGACTGCTAAGGGTCATTTTAGGGTTTCCTACAAAAAGAATAGGACAGGGGGTGAGTTTTTTTATAACCTAGACCCTGCATTACCACCTGACTCAAGTACACAAATCAAGAGTCGAAGGTGTATGTTTTCAGATTGCTTCTGTTGCGCAGAATTTCACATAGTTGAGGAGTCTTGTAACTCGATAAATCTTCACAAACGTAGGAAGTAAAGGTGCAGGAAGTGGAGATTTTGGGGCCCAAGAGAAGAGCGAGGTAATAGATCTCATGGGGACAATGGTGAGTGGGAGTGGAGGAAGTCAGTCAGCGGAGGAGGGCAGTACTGGCTTGCAAGTGAGGAAACTTTTCTTCTTCCAGAGTGGGAAGGTCCTCAGTGTCCCTAATACATTATGAAGTAGAGGTGCCAGGGAGCCGGAGGAAGCGCAGGAGGACGCCACAAGGTCCCTGCAATTCATGATATGATCTGAAGGTGCCCAGTGTTTGGCATAGATGAGATTTTCAAAGGAATTCCTGACTCTGTGAAAGGTTAAGAAAAGCTGCCCTGTTTAATTAAACCTTCTTGAGTACATGCAGGAGGAAGAGAACAAAGGCTCCAGTAACATTTAGGCTTTAATAACATTTTTGTGTTTTTTCGACACATGAGGTTTTTCTGTCACTGCGCAGATGTGGGTAAAATTAGTAAATACGCAGTGTAATAAATTAGCAGTGTAAGCAGTCCTGCCAGAAAGCCTGAACCCTTATTAGGAGTGGTTGCTTAGGGTGCAGGACCTTGGCCAGGTCTTTCAGCCCCCTTTTATCTGGGAGATTCTGGGGATTAAATTCGGAGGGCTGGGATTTCAGAAGTGTGCGGCCACACCTGGCTCAGCCTTTGGTTTTTCCATCCTGTTTGCTAACAGCTACCAAGATGTAACAAATACCTTCTGAGAAATCACACGACTCTGATTTATAGCCAGCTTTCATTATGCAATAAATTGGCAGATACCTTAGATCTGAAAACCCCTCTCTGTTAAGAATTTTTGGCAGTCAACCCAGAGACTCTGAATCTTGGCTCTTAGCTGTTGCACTGACAGGCGAGGTCACTGAGATGAAGTTAATAATCTTAATAGGGGCTCTGATGACTTCTCCAGGCCGGATTAGAAGTCTCAAGCAGCTGTAGCAGATGCGGGTCCACCCTGGTTGTTAGTAATTCCCAAAGAAGGCATTTACAAAAACCTAAGCCTTTTCCCACCCACGGAACAAGTTTTAAACTTTGATCTTTAGACGGTTTGCAGGTCAGAACAGTAATGTCAGACTGTGCTGATTGAAATCTGTGATTTAACTTGTTTTCGTCACTAATGCTGTTCCAGGCTTTGGAATTAGTACCATCTTTAAACTCAGGCCCATGATTTTTTCTTACTTTTGGATTCACACCTTCCCTGGCTTTAGTAATAACTAATCATATCTGAAAAGCTGCATGCTAGGAAGAGCCGATGCAGAGGGAAGAAGCTCTTTGTTTTGATGATTAGCTCTGTGTCTTGCAGAGCTTTTCTTTCATTTAGAAATCCAAATGGAGAAATTTGTATTTCAGCACGTTGCAGTGTTAAGTAAGAGCATGTGTTTGAGGCTCAGAAAGCTGCGTCTTCAGAGAAGAGCGTAGGGCACAGACATAAAGATAAAAAACATACAGCTGCCCTGACAAATCCAAACTGTGCCCGCCCTGCTTCCAAAGAACAGGACTCGGAAGGGACGGTGCGGGTCGGGGATTCCAGAGGTTAGGGGTGGGCTTGACCGAGGCCGAGGAAAGTAGGTTGACTCAGTTTACCCCTTGTTTCGCACCACTGTTCCTTATCAGTAATACACTGTGAAATCTCTAACTCGTGAATAATTTGCTGATAATCACATGATACTGAAAAAGAATACCGAATATTAAAAACCAGTAGGTGTTTTCCACTGCAATGTATGGGTCCATTAAAACATTTTAATATTGTGAAGCATGAGAGTAGGAAAAAAATTGTATTTTTACATTTCATCTAGCAGTGTCTGACTCAGTTTCCTTCTCTGTGACCTCATCTACTCACAGCTGCCTGCGTGGCGTTTCCATCCCCAGGGACCCTGGTCTACAGCACCCCACATCTCTGAGGCTGTAATGGGGCCTGCTAGCCTCACCATTCATGATGCACCTTCCCTGCCTTCTTATTAAAAACCAGTAATGCAACTTGCTACCCCTAGAGGGGGAGGTCTGAGCGCTGTCCTCGTCACCCTCTGGACCTTCCTCTCCCCCTTCGCCTCTTTGGGTAAGGACCGCCAGTCCCAGCCAAGACCTGCAGGAGTGTCCTCCTGAGGTCCCCACTCCATCCTCACGTTTTCCTCTGCCGCTCAGGCACCTCCTTCTCTACTTTATGTTCTCATCAGTGTCCTCTTCTGTCCCCAGCCTCCATTGTCCCCAGGAAGCCAGGGCAGTCATTCCCTGAGCTTCCCCTGCCATGCGTATAAACCTAATGAGACCAGAAGGAAGTCCCATTCCTCAGCGTGACCTGTGACCCCCCCCATCCAGGCCAGTCCCCTCTGTCTCCAGAGTGACAGAGTGGGTACCTCAAGGCCCTGCGCAACTCCTTGCTTCTCCGTCTGCAGCACTTCCGCTGTCCGCAGCACCTGCACCACATGGGCACCCCGATAGCCTGGATGATGGTGTTGCGACATCAGACTTTACCTTCCATCCCACTTCTGTTAGAGTTTCCACCTCCTCTGCCCCCCCCCCCCCCCCCCCCCCCCCCCCCCCCCCCCCCCCCCCCCCCCCCCCCCCCCGCTCTCATAAGCACCTCCCATTTGCTCAGTCTGATTCACCTGTGTGTCGGCACCTGTTCCCTCTTCTCTCTTGTTTTTGCTCTAGATTGGAAGCCAGCAGAAGCCACGTACAAGAATTCCTATCCCTGAGGCTGCTACTTTAAGCCCTCATTGCCTCAGAGAGACAGGTATTTGACTGACTGAGTGTTTTCTTTCCTCCTCACACCTGAGTTGGCTTCTCAAGGCAGTGTACATGTGAAAGTGATCTTATATGAGGACGAGAGGTAGGCGTTTAGGATGGGAGGGAGCAAAGTGTACCAGCTTTGGATCCAGAGTGGTGCTTGCTCTGGAAAAAACAAATTCACGGGAAGAGAAACTGGTTTTTTGCTTGAATCCAGTTCATAGTATATGCTGTTTAGGGTGGTAATAACATTTCTACAGTGACTGGTCTCACTCATCTTACAGTTCTTTCTTTTTTTTGTACCAGGGATCGAACTCATGACCTTGCACTTGCTGGGCAGGTGCTTATGCCACTGAGCCAGATACCTGGCTCCCATTTCTTTCTTTTTAAACAAAACTCATTGAGTTTCCACTGTCTGCCAGGACTAATGCACAGTGCCAAGTATATACAGCTAAAGCAGAGAGCAGCCGGCGAGGGCATAGAAGGGACCCCAGGTGACAGAACACCGTGATAAGTGTGTCAGAGGGTTGTATGGGATACTGCTGAAACACTGCTTGGGGGACAGTAATGTCTGATTTTCCTTTAAAAAGGCACGATTAGAGTGCATTTCAAAATTGTGTAGAAAGGCCGAAAAAGGAGAGTGTTTATTTCCTTATTTTGATTGGTACCTATTGTTCCATTTCTATGATAATGTAATTCTTTTATCTGTAATATTCTCTAGGACTCTTATTTCCTACTTCCATGGCTTGTCATTCCGCTTTGTTAGAAGACAGTAGTGTGGCATCTTCCCTAGTGCCCCGCTTTCCTGAAGAAGTCGGACTGATAATGCCTTTCCCTTCATTAAATAAAGGGGCTGAGTTCAGAATCCAGACATGAGCCCCTCTCTTGTCAGCTCACCGGGCTCGGGGCCTCTTGTGAGCTAGCGATTCTTCCTGCTTTTAATTCGTATAGAATGGGAGCATTTCCTTGCCATTGGGACAGTGGCTGTGTGCCACCAGTGAACTACATTTTGCTGTTTTCATGACCTAGCCCCCGTTGCTGTCTGGCTAGTTCCTGACGCACCCCGCTTCCCTTCTGTGCCTGCCTGCTGACCGCAGCCTAGCATGAAAACAAGTTTGGCTTCTCTTCTTTCCACCTAAGCCAGATTTTATTTCTACACCCCTCTGCAAGGCAGTGAGCAATTTAAAATATATTCTGTTCATGATTGTGGTTGCATGAGCTGAATGGAGACTTTTAAAAAATAAAATTGCATGTAGCAGTTGCCCGGAATGCTCATGAAAAGTAACAGATATCAATAATTTTATGTCCTTGTGAAGTTTTTCTTTTTCTTTTTCTTTTCTCTTTTCTTTTTTTTTTTTTTTTAAGATCAGCTCAGGGATGTGCTCATAGCAAGAGATCATTTAGGTGGAAATTTCCAGTGCAGAAGAAAGGGTATCACATTTATTTTAAGCTGTGTGCATCCATGTACACATTTTTGTAGATACAAAGGTTGCTTATATCCCGTGAAGCACCCTGTGTGGAGCTTGTGCATTTAAAAAGCATGTCCCTGAAATTCTGTACCTCTTCGTGCTGTGAAAGCTGAGACAGGAGACAGGTGGCCTCACAGGCAAGCATATGGCGACTCGAGGCTGCTCTGGCTGGGGTTCTGGCCCGCTGTGCTTGGGGTGCTGGGGTGCTGAGTGTCTTTTCAGGCTCTGGGCCAGGAAGGGGGAGCACCTACCACATGACCTCCCGCCCCCCAGTGGGAACTGCACTGACAAGGAAGGGGTGGTTTTTGAATCAGTTTCTTGAAAGACTTGGCCTAACCCAACCGACCAGTTCTTCTCCATTCTCTCGGGTTCCCTAGTCCTCCAACCTTGAGAACCGGAAGTTGTCATGGAAACTATCATCCCAGTCCCCAGGGACGGGTTTTAGTGTCTTTTTGCACAGCCGTTTCTGTGTCCGGGCCCTTCTCCATCTGTTGGGACCAGGGCGGAAACCTACCAGGTCTCCAAGTGTCCCTCCAACTCTTAACAGTAGCCTTGTGGAAACACTGCTTGCTGTTCTGATATAATATAATCTCTAATACAAAAATATTTCATGATACTGCTATTAAAATTTGAAGTCTCCATCAAGCTCCTTCCTGCCTCCATTTATAATGAAAACTGAAATAAGGTCATGGATGCCAATATACCGTCTCCCAAGATGCAGTTGTTAACATGTTATCTTATTTCTCTTTAGCATGCCTCTCTTAATATCTGGTAATTTTCCATCAGCAAATAATATTTTTTTGGTAATTATAAAATTATGAAAAAGTTAAAATGAACTGTTTAAAATCAATGACAGAACCTCAGGTAATGAATGAATAAATGAATCTTCGAGACTAACTATATATGGTAGATTGTTAAGACAGTTCACTAGATTGGCTTGACATATTTGTACCAATAGCATTTTTATAATTCATGGCTACTAGGGTATGCTCAGACTGAGTGCCATATAATGGCAGCATTTTAGCTACATTTTTCTTTGACAAGTTTCTAATTTGTTGTGTTGTCTGGTCATTTTTTTACCAATCTAGGCTTATTTCCCCTTGATCATCTCTGCTCTGAGTGTGATATATTTTTTTAAAATTTTCTTTCTTTTATTTGTAAAGGAGATTGGATCAAGGGCCTTTGTACTGAGCTACATCCCCAGCCCTTTTTATTTTTTATTTTGAGAAAGGGTCTTGCTGAGTTGCCCAAGCTGGGCTTAGTCTTTTGATCCTCCTGCCTCAACCTCCCAGGGAGCTGGGATTACGGG
Organism: Hydrochoerus hydrochaeris; assembly: GCA_004027455.1. NCBI lineage: Eukaryota > Metazoa > Chordata > Mammalia > Rodentia > Hydrochaeridae > Hydrochoerus > Hydrochoerus hydrochaeris. The sequence goes on from PVLA01000938.1 coordinate 365,452, forward strand.
TGTGTGCCACTAAGATTGGCTTCTCTGTGCGATTTTTATGATGGATCTCCACAGAATTGTCTGCCTAGCACTTCTCTTTCTCTTTCTCCCGCCTGTGTCACTCTCTCACACCCACGTTTGATGATGGAAATGATTGGACCTAAAACCCTTGAGGTGTCCTCAGCCACGATCTCACCATGCAGGGAAAACAAGCCAAGCTGTGAAGAGAGAAAAGATAAAACCAGTACCAGAAGTGGGGTTCCTGTTTCCAGTCATTCCCCAGTTCCATTGGGGTGACGGTTACCCCGTGGGTTGGTTATACAGTCCTTCTGTGTGTTCCAGGAGCTGATTGATTCCCAGGGTTGCTTCAGCAAATTCTGATTGGCTTCCCTAATTCTCAAGCAAAAAGGCTTCCCTCACCCTGTATGTGATTGCCTACACTAAGTCCTAACTCCAATCTGCTGACATGTCCCTCTCCCTCTGCTATATCCTACATCCTTTTTGTCCCCGGTGCCAGCAGAAACCTACTTAGCACTGCTTGGTGCAGGAAGCTTTCGTGGTCCGCGATTATCTTTCTCTTACTGGATCACTTAGGCCCCTACTTGATGTTGGATACTTGGTAATTTGCTTAGATTCCTCTGCTTTCTAGTGTTTCTTTTTCTCTCTCTTGAGCTTCTGAATTCTTTCAGAGCACAGCTGTGTTCATTTTCCCATTTTATATCCCAGAATATCTAACACTTAGTAAGTGCAAATCACTTTTACATGGATTGCTGATTACCTGTGCCCCTGTTAGAGCAGTTCCATGAACTGTAGGTCTGCGGTCTTTTATCTTCGTGCCCTGCACAGCGCTACACATATACTAAATATTCCAAAATTCTCTTAATGTAAAAAACATATTTTCTCAGGATTGTACAAGTGGTGGTGTCATAAAATTAATTGAAAAGTGATAATATTAATGGAGTGATTTTCTTCCCCGGCCCCTATCCTTTTATTTCTTTGCGTTTCTGCCTCTATTTTTTGGTGTCTTATTAGCACTTAGTTTGTCACATTTTGGTGCAGGATGTTAACCTCCTGCCTTCTCACTCCGCTCCCCTCCTTTTTGGCACCTGCATCTCTCCTCGCTGGAGAGGACTAATTTAGATGTCCTTAGGAATTTTGCTCCCTATCGGGATCTTTGTTTTTCTCCTCTCTTTCCTGCTGGAGGGCCTCAGACTGAAGAAAACACATTTCTAAATCTGCATTGCAAATAAGCACATTTGAATAATTAGTCCTCAGTCATTATCGAATAAAAATTCTCTTTGGCACAAAAAGCATAACAAATGAGGACAGTTATTAAGTTATTTTCTTGGCACTTACATCATAAAACTTGTGGCTGGCTGATTGTCAGTTGGGAGCTGTCGGTTTGTGCAGGACAGAAGGGAAGTGAAGTGGTGGAGGTGGAGAATTGGGATCCAGCCTGGCTGCCCCACAGAGTGGGCTGTGGGTTCGGGGCTGGGGTGTGGTGGAGGCTGCGCTCACTGGGGATCTGGGCATCACCTCCAGCTGTGTGCAGCACCTGGGCTGCTGTGGTAGGTGCAGCTGGAAGAAGAAGGTGTCCAGATACCAGCTTGGGGGTTAAAACATCTGGATTGAACATCTGTCCTGCCACTTAGTTGTGCTGTTAGGCAAAGACCAAACTTCTCTGAGATGGAGATAATGATGAGCAGAATTGTATGAGAGATCATGTGTCTAAAATACCTAGAACTCAGCAGATACCAAACAGTTACGGCTGCTTTACTGTAAATTATATGTTTCAGAAGTATAAACATCATATTGACTTTCATACTATATTAGTAAGGGTTGAATAAATAGAGAAAAGATAACATGTGTTTTGCAAGTGTCTAGTGAAAGAAGCTGCATTTTTCATGGTTTAATTGTACATCTCGAAAATCTACTGTAAAAAGTCACGTTGAAGCTGGGTGTGGTGGTGCACTTCTATAATTCCAGCACCTTGAAGGCTGAGGCAGGGGGATTGCAGTGAGGCCAGCCTGGGCTATTTACTGAGTTCAAGGCCAGCCTGAACTACATAGCACAACCCTGTCTCAAAAAAAAAAAAAAAAAAAAAAAAAAAAGGTTATATATGTTTCTGTAGTGTTAAAAACAGGTGGTAGAATTACTGTTTTTCTTTTAAAAGAACTTACAAACAGTATTGTCTTTGAAACATCCTCTACCGCAAACAAACAAGAAAAATATATTTGAAAGCCAAAAATTATTAATGTATTCATCTGTGAGCTTCAATTTTTGATTATCTTATTGATTCCTTTTCTTTGGCTGAGAAGATAAATTGGCTCTTAAGAAAGGTTCAATCTAAGCAGTAGCTTTTATTATTCTTTTTTTTTTTTTTTTTGGTCCAGAGCAATCTTAACTTGAACTAGAATATTCCTCAGCATACAAATAAGCCACCAACTGCTGGCTGTTATCTTTTGGAAAACTTTGTGTTGAAAAGATAGTGTGTCTCCTTTGTGAGACAAACAAGAATGCTTTTCAGCTCTCCTTTGTCTTTGCTAGCTTGGCTCTGTGTTAGGTATATCATTTGTCCATTAAAGTGGTGTGTCTTGGAACAATCTCTCCAGGAAAAAATTCTGCAAAAGATGCAAGGCTCTTTCTTTTTAAAATGCATACCTCAAAAAAGTGCTAAAGGATCTTTCACTCCAATATTGCACTTGCTACTCCACAACAGGGAAGGACATTAACATCCCAGTGGGGCAGCTGATGGATTAATATATTGATTGGTTCTAGAAGACTGTGTTCTGTGAAATTTGAGGCTGACTGAATTTTCACATTGGTGTGGCAGTTGCAGCTAAATAGTTAAAAATGTTGAACATTAGTATTCACAGTTCAATATTCATATTTTAAGGAGTTTTTATTAAAATTAGAAACTACATAATATGAGAAAAGTGTTCAGAGGTTATTTGGCCTTCATGCTATTCTAAAGGTAGGATGCAAGAGAGAGTCATGAGTGATAAAGCCCATAAAAGATTCATCAGGAGTTATTAAAGATTCCTCCTCAGGATATGGGGTGTGTCCAAATTAATATAATAAGTCGGGTGAAGGTTTAGAAAGTTGGTGGGACAAAAATAAATGGGAGCATTATGTAGGAATTATTTTTAGTTCATTTGGATACAGCTGAAAACAACTCAGTTATGTTAAACTGATTTTTTTTCCGTGTGCTTCCAGAATTCAGCAATTAAGCAGGAAGTCAGTATCCACTCTGAACTTGAGTTAGGTTCAGTGTGTACTTTTCTCAGTGGTTAGATTGATGGTTAAATATTTGCTTCTTTTGTGTGCGTGCACACGTGTGCATGTGTGTGTGCACTTCTTCACTGGTTGAGTGGAATTGATTAACAGCTGTGGTAAAGGCCAATAAGGCATCTGTTGCCAAATTGATGACCTGCTAAATAAAAGATTTGATCTCTGTCACTCAATTTTTTGTTGTTCTCTGAGGCTTTGTTATATGAGAAAGAAGTAGAAGTGTGTACTTTAGGAGTTATAATGTCTTGAAGTTTCCATTTACAATAATTAAAAATTAAATACGATGTTTTGGACTACTAGGATGGAAAACTATCCAAACGAAATGGATTTGTAGTACAACACTCAGATTCAACACAGTAAATGCAGGTGAACATTCTCTATGCACAGAATCTCTGGTCTTTTGAAGGAAGTTTGAGCAGCAAGCTTTTTTGCTTTCAGTGCACTTGGCATTTATAAATGGAGAGGGCATAAACACATAAATGTAAGGCAAGATGTCATAATATGGCTGCATTAGTTACCGTTCTACTGCTGAGAAAAAATACCTGACATATATAACTTAAAGGAGGAAGTGCTTATTTTGGCTCAGTTTCAGAAGTTTTAGCCCATGGTGAGCTGGATCCATGGCCTTAGTCATGGTGCAGGGCCTGGCGGAGGGAAGCTGCTCACCTCATGGCAGCCAGGAAGCAGAGGGAAAAGGAGAGGCAGGTAAAGCTTACCCTTCAAAGACACCCTGGTGGCCTCCTTCCTCCTAATCAACAGGTTAATCCCCTGTTGAAGTGAATTTCCTCACAATCCACCCATTTTACTAGGCTCTCTTAATCCAGTCAAACTGACTTTGCCAGATTGACTGTGGCAATGCTTTGCTAGCATTTCCATGTAAGAGGAACAAGGGGAGAAACGAACTTTTGATTGTTATGGGACTGGTTTCCCAACTCTTTATTGCTTAATTACCTACTTTTTCATTACTGCAGTTTTGCAACCTTTAAAAATGCTGATGGCTGGAAAGGAGTGAGGAGGGTCTTGTTTCACTTGTCTCTTAATAGATGGTGTATGGTTTAGGTCTAGGAGGTCCCCCCCACAGCTCCATAGTTTTGAGGCAGGGCTTGCTGTGGGTCACTGTGCAGTGGGGTACTGTGCTCAGCATGATTTACCCAAGAGGAGTTCATGGCTGAGCCTGTGTCTTAGTTACTTTTCTCTCCTTGCTGGGACAAAACGAAGGAAGGAAAGGTTTTAAGCTCACAGTTTGTGGAGGTTTCAGTCCATACTCAGCTGGCTCCAAGGCAGGGTGGCCTGGCACCAGGGCAACACTTGAAGGCAGAAGCCTGGTCAAAGGAAAAGCAAAAGCAAGCCTCTTTTTCTCCCTTATATTGTACACAGGAGGGAGTCCCCCCCACCCCACCAGCACTCACAAAATCTCCTTCCCTTCCTCTGGCATGGTATGAGGCTATTTACAAAGTAAGGATCCTGGATGCTAAGTCTGTCAGTTAAACTTCTAACCTTCTCAAGTTGACACAATGCATCAGCCCTTAACATCCTGCTATAAGGAAGGGAGGCCTGGTCTGAAGAAGCAGGTGTATCCTGGCAGGATTTGGTTCTCTTTCCAGGCCCGTGTCTCTCTCTGCTTCTGGTCCACCAGGAGGGCAGCAGCTTTCTCACCCTGTGCCTCTTGGAGCTGGCTGACTGTTGCCAGGACTAAACCATGAGCCTGAATGAACCTCTCCTCCTATCAGGCATTCCATCCCAGTGATGAGAATCAGACTCAAAGCAGAGGGGTCGCTGGTACAACTTAGTGGATAGAATAGAAATGACAAGTTTTTGGTATTTTTATATTTACTCACACACTGGTTGTTTTTTTAAATTCCATTTTCATTATGAAAGATTTCAGAATAGAGAAATGTAGTCTATATGTGATTGGCAGCCATGTACTCACTGTAGATTAAATATTAGCTTTTTCAATATATTTGTTTTGTATTTTCTTTTTATTATAATTTCCTTTTTTTTGAGACAGGGTCTTACTGTGTAGCTCAGGCTGACTTTGAACTCACAGAGATCCTCATGCCTCAGCCTCCCAAGTGCTGGGATTATAATCATGTACCCCCATGCCCAGCTATTATAATTATTAATGCATATGAATTGTACAAATTAATGAGATTCATTCACTGCTGTTTTCATAAATGTATAACATGTGTATATCATGCATGGATCTGGGTCCATCTATCCTTTTAACTTCTCTGCCTCTGTTTTCAGTGTTTTCTTAAATTACTGGTTTAATAGTTCCTACATCTTTTGAGTAATCTTTTTATAGTTTACATGATGTTATTGTTGTTTTGAGACAAAGTCTGCTGTGTAGCCCATGCTGGCCTGGAACTTGTAACCCTCTTGTTTCAGCCTCCTGAGTGCTGGGAATCAGGCATGTGTCGGCACACATTTCATGTTTTTTCCAGTGTCGACTCATCATTTCACATTGTTTGGGCTCCTTTCTGATGAAGGCTTTTCGTTTTATTTCTTTTACATATACTATTTATCAACATTTATGAATTGTCACATTCATCTACCTAGTTTGATATTTCCTTACCTAATCCGATTTAACAACAACAAAAGACTCTACTTAATTCTAAAACTTTTTCTGTTCATAAAAATCTTTAACCCACCTGGTATTTATTTGAGCATAAGGTATTAGGTAAAAACAAAATGAATAATCTAAATCCTTAAAAATTCTTAAAAAATCCATATTACATTGTTTCCTGGTTTTCAGTGAGCTTCTAGCAATATTAGAAAGCTTTATACCATCCTGATTCTTCCTTAGTATTTAGTGCATCATTTTTATTTAAGACAGTATTTATTCTTTTCAATTATTTATGAAGCGATATTGCTTTGATGCCTTCAAAATGAAAATCATATATAAGGCAGATGATTTCATGTCATGCACAGTATTGACGTGGAGGATGCGGAACAAAGCTTGGAAGAATGTTAGCGTAATTATTTATTAATGCAGGAAACACGATGGGGAGACTCTGCCAAGGCCCAGACTAATGACGTGTGTCAGAGGAGGGTGAGGCCATCATTCATACCTGAACGACCGCTGGATTTATTGCTTATTTACGGATAGGGAGAGCCATGCCGGCTGGCCGGCCAAGTGGTCTTTCCTCAAAGATCAGGAAATGGACTTCACACAGGGCTTTCTCTGGTGAAGGTGTGGGACTGAGGACTTGCAGCAGTGGTGCATGTATGACTTTAGCAGCAGGTGCAGCCTCTTCTGCTGAGACTTCCACTGTTTGGGGTGGCCTGCCAGGCAGATCGTTGGAGTGAGTCCATTCTGGATTGGCTGATGCGTATGAGTGCTGGCTATTGATTGATTGCCTTACAAAGGTATTATTTGTTGAGAAAAGTCAATGATTGGTCACAGGAGATTCAGTGCAATTCTGTGTTGGTTCCCAGGTCATAAAACTCTCACGTATCCACAGAGCATGTTTAAGGTCTAATGGCTTAGACAGAAAGATTTGTCTTAAAGAGTGAAGGGATTTATTTTACTTTTGTATGTAGTACAGTTGGTTTTTAGAGTTGTTTCATAATTGTATAGCTTCCTCCTAGCAACATGTATTCAGATTTCAGGTGGAAGGAGACAAAATACCTGGTTCTGCAGTGAAATTGTTCTTACATAGCTTTTGGCGTTGCTCAAGCTTGGGGAAAAGAACTATGTATAAATTCATCAAATATCTTAGAATCTACCCAGTGGCTAGTGATCATATTTGATGCCTTCTTTTTTCTACTTGAGGAAGAATGGGCTTTTTCACTGACCATTGCACTGTTCAGTGCTACCCGGCAATGAGATGGTAAGGAAGTTAATTTACATATCCTACGCCACGTATAAATAGGGAGGAGTGATACCTAAAGTGTTTGGGAGGCTTGAAACAATGCACATGATACCTGGAACACACTGATTCATCAGGCAAGAGTATCTTTGTCCATCCTAGTGTTAGCCTTTTTTGCCCAATAAATGTTTGTTGAATGCATAAAACTTCCTACTTCAATGAGACTTTCCATTTCTGTCCCGTTCTTCCCAGGTCAGAAGGGGCGTGTAAATGTATCACCTGTGTCTTTGCCTAACAGAAGTAATAAAAACAAATAAGGTATTGTAGCAACTCACCAATGTGTATCACTCATCAAAATTTGCTCAAAAAATTTTAGTAAATGTCCATATTTCCACTCCATGATATCATACAAGGTGATTTTTATGCAATGTATTTCATCGGGTTGTTTCCTTTCATAGAAATAGGCAACCTTCTTATAAACTTCAAGTGAAAGAAAAATTTCCAGAAGGGCCAATTTATCTACACTAAAATATGTGCAGATTTTTCTGAGGCAGCTCTTTGTAAAACCACATCCCTTAAAAAATATCAAGAGGTGCATGTTTGGAAGTTAATGCAAGTATGGTCTGACACAAAACTGAAGTGATACTCACTGGGGCGAAGTGTGCTTTGGGTTATGTCATTCCCTGTAGCTGTGAGCTAACCCATGAGTTGTGTCTGTTACTCTGATACTGTGTTTGGAGTTCAGGCAGCCGGGATCACACCTGGCCAGGATGTCCCAGGGAGTGAGAAATGGTTCTGGGGCAGAACCCTGACCGTGTGGCTCATATGCTGGCCTCATGACCTCTCTGGGAACATGGCTATTGCTAACCAAGAAAGCAGAACAGTTTTCAAATTAGCAATGGCAGTTAAAAAAAACAGTCATTCTTTTTAAAGCTGTGGACCGTGACATGTGACGACCTCCTTAGCAATGTTTAGAACCTTCGTCTGGAGGATCCTCTGAGCCCAGTGATATCACACACAGAATTTTCATGTCTTCGTGCTTTTTATTTTTATTTTTTGGCTGCATAGGGCTAAGGAGAGATCCCTCATGAGATTCTCAAAGGGATTAGAGAGTAAAACATGACTGTTTTGGTATCAAGAGGAGAGATGGTTTCGATGGAGTTCCAGTGTGGAATTCCTGGGATGGGCAAACTTTGCAAGCTCCTTTATGTTTCTTGATGGAAGGACATGATTGGTCCTTTGTCCAGTGCATCTCTGAGTTCTCCATCTCCTTCCTCTGGCCCATGCCTGGCCAGGCTTTCCTGCCTATAGTTCTCGCTCTCTGCTCTTTCAGGCCCGATGGCTTTGCTTGGCTGTCTGGGTCTCTCTCCTGTCTGGAGAGCTCTGCTTGTTAAGGGCAGAAGAGAGCTGGGGCCTCCGCTTTCATGGATATCAGGAGTCACTGTAGATCCTGCTGTCTGGCTTTGTGTCGCTGCTAAGCCGTGGAGACGTGCAGCCCTTGACTCACTCTGTGTGCAGTCCAAATGGACTATTGATCCGTCTGTGGCTTCCCAGTAGACCTTCAGGATCACAGAGTAGGGACTGATGCTGTTTTGTTCTGTTTTTCTGACCCTCAGTGACAGCCGATCACCTTGATGGATGGACCCTTATTAGTTACTCAAGAAATAATTATGACGGAAGTATTCTTTTTGTTTTCTTGGCTGGTGAAGCATATTTGTAATCTCAGTATTGCATCAGCTGTCAGATCCTATGTGGTTTTGTGTCTGATCTTTCTCTGTTGCTCCAATGTTGATGTTCTTTACTTGATCCTAAACTAGTTCAAAGCTACCTCTCGTTTTTTATCATTCAATCCATTTTACAAATCGCTCCCAGACAGATCTTTTTGTACAAAAAAAGTTGTTGCAAGGCACTGCTCAGTCTTCATTCCGTGGACAGTGCAATGAAATTCAGTCATCTCGCCTTTTCCAAGATTCGTTTATCTTTATTGCTATAAGTGTTATTCCCTTCACACTGCATGTATTTCCTTTCCTTGTTTTTTTTTAAAGCCTTGGTGATCTTCTTGCTCTTCCCTCTTCCCGATATGTCCTTGCTTTGACTGTAGATTTTACAATTTACTCTTTCAGCTTCGATCTTAATTAATTCCTTCTTGAAAAAGATTCCAGATTTCCTCAGGCAGAATTCAGCTTTTCTGTTTCTATAGGCCCCTACTACATTGTGTGTGCCATTCTTTTTTTTTTCTCCATCCCACTAGATTTTGAATTACTTCAGGCTGGAAATTTTGGAATATTAAGTATAACAGCATACTTACCATTTTCACATAGTTACTCACAGAGAAGCTACTGGATAAACAGAAGCTGTTGTGACACATGCTGTCACTGGGCTTGGTGCTTTCTTACTGCTGGTTAATTTAATAAATGTTTGATGAAATGAATTTCATTACCTTTCTTTGAAAATAATGAGATGCTAGGGGTAGACTTTCCTTTCATATAAAGTATGCACTACGTATGAATTGTCCCATGTGCTGTTTTTGAGGTCTTTCAGTTGAATATTTTTCACTGGAGAATAAATTAACAACTGCTTATTTTGCTTAAAATTTCCAGGCCTGACTGTCTCTAACAATACCATGGACTGCACCCGTTCGTGCCGTGACAGCCAAATTCCTATTCACTTGTCTGTGCTCCTGTATTCCTTTACTGTGTTAGATGACGGGGAATGTGCTACCTTCTACTGAGGCACTTGGGAAACAGTAGAAAAATCCTGTGAATCATTCTGTTCAGATCTAACCACCTTCCAGCTCATGGGTCTCAGAAGCTTAAATGAAATGCTGATGAGTGCTTCTTTCGGGGAGGCACGCTGATGAAACCTGTGTCTGGCAGTTTCCAATGAAGTTCCATTTTCTCTTCATAGATTTCAATGCACTTTGCATGTAGATAGGACAAGAAAAGGAAGCCTTCTATAAGTGGGAAAATGGATGTTTTATTAAGTTCTTTCCACCTTACTTCACTGTGAATAAAGTATGTGAATTCTAGGATGGAACTGCAAAACAACAAACGGATACCCGTTGGGCTCTCACTGCTTTTTTTTTAATAGTCAGGCTATTGTTTGTGTTTTTCATTTTCTTTGTAAGACCTCTCAATCTATCAAGAGGGTGTCATGGGAAAAAAAACCCAGCCATTAACAGTGTGGGCACTGCAAGGTAAGTTAAAGAAAAGAGTAATTTCAAAGCTCTCCTGAACATTCTTTTTCATCGCTACTCCCTAGGGAGACAGGAACAATCACACTGATACATTGACTATAACAAAATAAAATAGGGATAATCGCCTGTTCACTGGATAATTTGGTATCGTGCTTCTCATGCTGCAAAGCATTTAGCAGACTGTGTCAGGAAGCAGAACGGAGAGCTCATCCCGTGACCTCTTATTTCTCCTCTCCTGGAAAAAATAAAGATTCAGGGATATTTTTATATTTGGATTTTAATGAAAGCATTGTTTGTAAATGTGAAAAATTAGAAATGACTAAAAAATCAAGCAAGAGAATATTTAGCAGCCTACAGAATTGTCTTCAACAATGAAATAAGTTCATTTGAAGAGGACTTAATACTGTGGATCCATGTTTACAGTTCGCTGCAAACACAGCACTAAAATACCACTGGCGGGCTGGGGCTTTAGCTCACTGGTCTAAGCACCTGCCTGGCAAGTGTGAGGTTGTGAGTTCGATCCCCAGTACAAAAAAAAAAAAAGAATAAAATAAAATACCACTGGTTTCCTTTCTTTTTTTCCTTCCCGGCTGAGAATCCATGTCCTGTATTGTGGTCTCACTGTCTCCCCTGCCTGCCACGAACCTGTCAGCACTCAGCATGAACAATGTGGTGAGGGGCTTCTTTCGAGCCTTATTTCATGCTTACACAACGATGCGATCTTCGTTTTGCATAGATCTGTTTTTTCAGTATGTTCAATGTTTTTAAAAAAATGTTTTCATGAGGGACAAGGTTTATTAAAGCTAACATCATTATCAGGGGAGCCTAGGGTTACTTGTGACTCAGCATCACGAGGGGGTCCCCAAGAAGTCATTGCATTTCTGGGACACCTTCCCTGAGGGGGACACTGTCAACAGCGTCACCTGGCGTAGGGCTGCTCTCTTAGGGACACTGCTTAGCAGCTCTCTAGGTCCTGTACAGGGGGCTTTTTTTTTTTTTTTTTTTCCAAACTGCAGTGCACAGCAGTGACACCCTCAGGTCTCCGAGTCACTCCACAACAGGCCTTCCAGGGACAGCCGGCTTAGCATAGTGTCAGGAAAGAGCTCCCACAGGAACTGTGCCTGCTCTCAGTTACCAGCCTCCTTCAGGTGCCAGCTCCTGGCCATTTCCGCTTCTGGCCACTAAGAATGCCCTTGAGTCAGCAGTGCTGTTGGGCAGGGGAGAAAGGTGTTTCAGGGACATGGTGCCGAGGTCCTAGTTTTTCTTAGGGAAGCTCTATTCCACCCCGTGCCCAGGTGCCTGAGTGCCTTTCCACCTTCCCATGCTGTCTTCCACAGTGACCCTCAGGGTACATCCCCTGAGATGCACACTGCCACCAAATCCCACAGCGTCAACACCAAAAATAGCCGATGTGATAATGCTGCTGACACAGCGAGCAGACAGAAAAGAATCATTTCTGCAGATGGTCAGTAGCATGTAGTACCATGGTAAGGTCGCTTTGTTTCTATAGCAGACAAAAGACATGGTGTTTAGTGTTATTGAAAGATGCAGGTTTAGGTCCAACTTTGTTGTGCAGTTGTCCAGTTACCAGTGGCTTCCATTGAATGAAAGCAGCTGTCACACTGTCATGGTGGACAGTAGGTCAGGACAAAGGCAGCACTGTACCCTGGCGGTCTGTCTAGCTATTGTTTTTCTGGACTGCCACCATATACTCAGCATGTGTTGTCCTTGAGCCGAAATGTTTGAGTCTGTTTTAAAAAGTGCTGAATGCAATCCAAGTTACCACTGAGAAATAGGATTAGGAAATGTTTTTATTTTCCTCTACATTTTTCTAGATTTTCCAAATTTTGTGTATAGACAGTACTATTAAAAAAACCAAAGAAGTACAGGGTGCAAAGTATTAAAAAGTCAGATATTTTTAATGTCAGAAGCACACAAGTCAATGAGTAGAAAATAACAGATGTTAGTGATTCCAGGAGTAGCTGTAAGTCTTAGTGGATATAGTGACCACTGAGGTCAGCTGTCAGCTTGGTCAACATCTGACATCTTTGATTCTCTGGGGTGCTTATGACTCCAGGCACACACACTGGAGGGACTTCCAGGGAATATCACCAATATCAAAATCACACAGTTTGGGTTTTTATTGTTATATTAAAAGAGCAATTAAATATGAACTGATGAGGAAGGGTTTAGGTCAGAGTCTTACCTTCTAGGTTTTACCTGATTACTACACTGGGTCAGGGGTTCTCAGCCCTGGCTGTGCACTGAGATGATGTGGAGCCTTTGAAACATAGGATTTCCTGGGCCCCATCTGCAGTGCTTCCCACTTGGGCCAGGGGGAGGGGCAGGGACCAGCGTACCAGTCCCCCGGTGAGTCGCACGTAGAGCCAGGGTGCACAACTGCTGTACGTTGAAAAGCTCACAGTAGCAGCGTCCTATGTAAATTGGTAATCTCGAGGTTCTGTAAGATTCTCACTCAGATTTTTACTTAATCAGCCCTGCACTCAGAAATACATACACTGTTTATTTCAAGGAATGTATTATTTCAAGGAAACATAAACATATTGTTTATTTCGAGGAAAAAGTGTGTTTTTTGAATGCTCTTATTAAGTGAACAGATGCTTTCAGAGAGATATACATTAAGAATCTATACATGCCTGTGTTCTAGTTTAACATTGTTAACCAGAATAATTAAATGTACATGCTTTTGAACTTTTAAGTTTTTTAGCTCTACTTTTTTTTCTCAGTACTATGATCCTGTCTTATTGACCTCTGTATGTATTTGACGTATTTGAAGGCCGTCATTTTTGATATAGGGGAAAGAAACTCCCAACCTACATATGCCCGATACGAGTTTGTGTTCTCTAAAATTGAAGAATGAATTTTAGGAACAATGGAGGTTAAGAGCGGAATGTATTTATTAAGAGAAAGGAAGCTTCTGTCTGGGAGAGAGACAGAAGGGGTCCAGAGCCGGTTGTCAAAGATTCCGTCTTTTCTAGGGACTTTAAAGAGCAAAACCATGAGGTGAGATGGGCCCAAAATGGGAACTTGCAAGTTGGGCATAAGGTGGGACAGAACTGTGGTCAACCAATGAGATAAATTGCTCAGGTAAAATTGATGAAGTCAGGGACAGATGAGTCACATAGCAATTGGACATGCTTGAAGAACAGTGACTCTTCCTGTCGGGGTTTAGGATGGTGGCTCCTGGCGTCCTCAGGGTGATAGAGACCAATTTAGTGTATCAGTCTTTAGGATGTGGGTGTATTTGATCTTTTGTCTTGTGGCCTGGTGCACAGCAAGAGGTGTCTGTTGCCCCCACAATTGCAAGATAAGTGGGCTTCTGCCCTGGCTCCTTTGAGGACCCAGCTCTGTCTGACTACCTATAATATTTCTATCTAACTCACTTGCCTGTAACACTTTCCTTGTGTTTCTCTCAGGGATTGTACAGATTTTGCATATAGCAGGTACTTAATAAAGGTGTGGACCATAAAGACTATACAGACACTCCCAAGCTTTCTTATCCACAGTTTCCTTAGTGTCTTAGTAAATTTATTATGGTCAAGCAATTTATTTTGTCTTTTTTTTGAGACATGGTGTCACCATGTAGTCCAGGCTAGTCTGATCTCAAAGTCATGGGGATCTTCCTGCCTCAGCCTTCAGAGTGCAGGGATTACAGATGTGCACCGCCATACCTGACTGATTTCTAGGAACTTACTAGTTAAACAAAAACCACTACAAAACCACTATGTCTCATTACTGAGTGGGATGAGTGTCTGTTGGTGCCTCGGGATGAGATGGAGCCCCCGCCACCTTAGTTTCCTGTTCACAGCTTGTTTCAACGCAGTGTCTGCTTCCTCTCAGGGCGGTCATTTGAACGTCAGCTTTGCCCAGACGTACAGTCATGGAGCCGGGTGTGAAGGAGCCCAACCCGAGGCTGTAAACGCTTTCCTGTTTGGAAGGTGTCCAGTATTGTGTGGAAACTTCAAAGTGATCTCCTGACGCCCATGCGTATTTGTTATGTCATCTTGATGACTTCGAGCATGGTTGGAGAACCATGGCCTTAACTCTTAGGCTTTTGATTTTTTTTTTTTAGTGCTTCTTGTGTTAGGCGCCACGCAGGGTTTATTTAGGAAGTTGTATCCAAGTGGTTCACTCTAGGTATCCGATTGCTGAGTTTCTGTGTGCAGTCTAAGGAGAGAGCACCATTTTTTTTCAGCATTAAGATATAGAACCATTAAAAACAGGTACTTACATAAAAAAGCATTTAACCCATTGGCAGGACAGATTTTGTCCAGTAGGGAAAGGGTCCAAGGGAACAAGGAGAGGGGGAAGGAAGGGGAAATGAGAGGAATGAAGATGTGTCGTGTGGGCCCTAACGGCCCCACTCAGTGCATCACTAGCCAGCGTGTGGGCCATGGCACACAGTGTGGCGACAACTCCATTGTCTCCCCTTGAATGCAAACCAATTACTGTGACTCTGATTATTTGGAGACTTATTTCCTTATATGTAGAGAGCTGGCTAGGGTGTTTCCTTCTCTCTCCAGTTGGCTCTAAGCATTGCAGATAAGGCTAGCTGAGGTGCTGACGTGCAATTTCTATAGCCAACAAACAGTCCTGTTTCTTTGCATAGTGTTCTTATAGCACAGGCTAGATATTAGGGTAAATGGTAGGAGCCTCAAGATAAAGAGGCTATGACTCCCCAGGGCACAAGAGTTTACACATTAGAACCGAAGCAATAGCCCCCCAAAGTAATTCCATTGTTACCTAAATTGGATTATGTAAATTGATCCTTCCACATCTCTTTATCTCTGCAAATTTACAGAGATGCCAATCTTGTACCTCAAGAGTGAGTGCAAGCCAGCTGGTTACTCACGTAATTCCCGCCATCCTCACTGTCACTCATCCCTGAGCCACCCCCCTTCTTCACAAGATAATCAATTCTGGGAGAGGCCTAGGATCAAGGCCTTTGTTCACATATCCTCGCAGGATTGGATTTAGGACCCCTTGGCTGCCCTTAACTTGGAACGTGTCTTGATGTTTTTACTCTCGCCATGGGTTGCATTGGTTATGGTAGATTGGAATTAACTTGCTGGGATTCCAATGATGTCTCAATGGGATTACAAATATAACTCTTTGGATTGTGAGGAAAACTAGGAGAAGGACTACAATATTTGGATGACTGAACTCGATATTGGGGATTACAATAACATAGTATCAACAGGTGGGAAAAAGCTGATGAGGAATCGGAGGAGGAGCAGGGGGCAGGAAAGGAGAGAGGGATTTAAAACTAAAGAAAAAAAAACCAAGCCGAAACATGAAACACACATAACCACTCCCCACGATGATCATAAACTGCATGAATGACAAACATGCACCAATATAATAAAACCAAAAAAAAAGATTCAAGACACCGGTGGTTAATAGGTATTTTATAAGTGCTATGTGCTTTGGTTCTAAGGTCAATTTTTTTTTTTTTAAGCATTCTGTGTGCTTCAAAAACAAATGCAGTTCACACTATTGGTAATGGAAATTTAGCAGCTGCAGGACAGAGAGGACAGGGGTTAGAGAAGACAGCTCAGAGGCAGAGGCCACAGTTCTGCTGGAAGTGGAGGTCCCAACCTTCCCAGATGGCGCCCACAGCTTCCCCTGCAGTCCCTTCTGCTGGACTGGTTACTCTGACTCCAGCATGGAGTTTCTAGTTCCCCCTCACTCTGAGTTCCCTTCTTTTCAGCTGGGCTCAAAACAGGAGTTGTGCTTTCCACTGATTTGCTATTTGGGGGTGCTGCACCCTTTCTGGAACCTTTCTTTTGCAGGTGGGGAATACTTCTGCAGGGACGTTTTTAATTCTAGCTGCTAGACCCTTTGCAGGATATTGCTTATCTAAATAGCAATTCCTTGATTCTTTTTTTTTTTTTAATCTTGGAGAGGATAGCACTCTCTAGTATTTACTCATCACTGACACTAAGTGAGGAATACTGAAGCCATTGTGTCATTAAGTTGCCAAAGGGTGCCAAGTACTCTAATTCCAGGTCTTCACTCAGTTCATTCCCAAGACGTTACCCTAGCTGACTAATCTAATCTGATTTCCACTGTTAACATTCCTGAGAGGGAATAGTCACTGAATAGGTGGTTCCCAGAAGGTCATTTTGTCTTTCCCGTGTCTTTCCCGTGTAACTACCATCAATAAATTTGAGACCCTTAGAGGAGGAACACGTCAAGTCATAGATTCCTGTGGGATGAACTCTTAAGCGGCAATTTGTGAAGACACTCGAGTCTGTGTGAAATATAACAACTCTAGAAAAATTGATTGTCCCAAGTGAACTTTTCCCTTTCTATCAATTTTTTCCCTGCCTGTTTCACCTCTTCTAATTTTTATTGCCAGCTTTAATGTTAGCTGCAGTATTTCTGCCAGTTAACTACTTAAGGTGTATAATAGATAATCGATGGGGCTTAACCTTCCTCTGTTTTTTTTCCTGATGAAAAGCAACAGTCTTGTTTTCTGAACATCATGAAAGTTCTCTGTTATAGAAATGGCTGCAGGAAGCAGTAAAGAATTTGTAGTCCTTAAAATACCTAACTTGCAAATGTTCTGTGCTGAGAATTGGGCATTTACACACCCTCTTGTTCTACCACTGCTTAGCGTGGTTACTTCATTTCACATATTTGCATCCTGTCTTTCAGTTTCAGGTGTTTTTGAGCCTGTGGTGTGACCTCGTGATACCCGAGTAAGGAATCGATTCATTAATTTAACTATTTATTTGTTCAAAAATATTTATTGATGTTTGAAGACATAGCAAATAAAACGGAAAGTGCATGGCTTCATGAGTTCACATTCCAGTGGAGGAGACAGAAAGTGAAGAAGAAAATATGAAGTGTAATCAAGATAAACCATGTTTAAAAATTATAACAGGAAAAGACACCTTTCCATTAACCCGCCTCAAAATTGTTCCCCTTACCTCGGTTCTTCTCTCATCCGTTCTTGCCAAGCTCTGAAGCAGTTCTGCAGGTCCTCTTGCGTGAGATTCTTCATGAGGTGCGATCGAGAAACATGGGGAACGCTGCCGCTGAGTGCCATTCAGCAGGAAGGCAGGCTCTTAAGAACATCACCGTGTGTCCTCACCACCTGAGTCACTGGATCTGTTCACCTTGTGACTCCCAGCTCCTCTCCAGAGTCACGCTGACTGTGAGAGACAGATGCTTTGAGTCCATTCAGGACTTCAGGGCAGCCATAACAGCACCTAAAGACGCTCTGGACATCAGAAGCGCTTTAGAGAGAGGCGGGAACTATTTGATACGGGGGTAGAAGTGAGGGAGTATTTTGAGGGGAATTAATGGCTCTGGGTCATTTTCTGTAATAAGTTTTTAAAAAACATTTAGATACTCACCTTAAGTTTGGCCATACCTCCTATGTCAAGATGATTATGTGGAAGAGACCACGCAATGAAACAGATCAGGGTGTGCGTGGAGAATCAGCATTGCGGGGCTGCTTGTTCCGGGATTCTTGGTGTTGCACAGCAGGGGGGACATGGTTGTCCTTGCCCAGCTTTTGGGAATTTGGCCTTTGTTCGTGTTTGGTGATGGCGTTTTGCATGTTCGGAGTCGGGAGCCGTGCGGCTCCTGCTTGTAAAGGCTTCTCGGGATTGTTCAACAAGTTCAATATACACCTGGCGTTTATACCAGGGCCCTGCATTGCTGCTGCCCCGGCGTGTTCTGAAACAGGACTGCCTCCACGTGGCCTCCCTTTCACAGACACTGCCTGTATCCCTTTGGCTCAGAGCTAGAGAAAAGATGTGATCTGGGGTCCCAGGGAGGGAAGAACTCAGAGTCCTGGGCTGACTTTCTAGGAGTGTATTTTTCCTGTTTTGCTCTTCGCCCTGTGCTATACTGAGCCTTAGCTGTGGCGCCGGCTGTCATTGGATCTTTTGGTGCAGATGCAGACGTGAAGGTGACCTTAGGACGTCATGAGAAGTCATCGTGACAAGGCTTTGAGGACATGGGGCATAGACCTGTGGCTTTCTGGGAGGAAAGAATTCTACAAGAGCAGTGTGTGCAAAGGCCTGGGGCCAAGACAAGCCCAGCATACTCGGGGAGCTGTAAGGATATGGTAATGGGTCAGCATAAGCGTGGACAGAAGAAAGGAGCCCAGCAATGCTCTGGTGTCAGGATCGTGTCTGGGAGGTGGAAGGTGACCTTGCTTCGTGGGCGCTTGCTGGAGAAAGTGTCACCTTTTCTTTCCTGAGTACTCACTTCTCATTTCTCTCAAGTCCAGTTCCTTTTTTCCCCCCTGTACTCTCCACCTCATTGTTCTGTCCTGTCTTACAGCAATTTTGCTGAATTGCTTCCCAGAGAATTTTCACCTCTTCTCCTCTTTGTCTGCAGTGCCTAGCACCACTCTGTCTTAGGTGGACTCTCACGGTGAGCCCAGCTTCTCTGTCAGTTCAAGGAGGAAACAAACCAGTTCCCCCAGCACCCTGGCTCCCTGGAGGACGTCCAGTGTCACAGGGCTGCACTCCACCTCTCTCCCAAGGGCCTGCAACTCTTCCACCTTGACCTCAAGGAGGAGCCCTCTGCTGCACCTCACTCCGAGTTGGGTGCCCAGTCCATTCATGCCAGGCATGGCCAGTGCTTCTGCAAACACTTAAATGAGCAAAGTGACCTGTGCTGGGCTATAGATTACTTTTCTCCACCTTGTGCCTTTACCTACAGAGTACTTAGGAAATCTGAATGCGTTTGCAAGTGAGTGATTTTTTTTTTTTAAAGTGATTCTAAAGCAGGATGCAGAATTGGGAAGAAAAGAAAAATAAAAACAAGAAATGCCTGTGGAATGAGCTAGGATGATATGTTTTAGGATCTCAAGTCAGATTGGTTGTTCCACTGGGGAAAAAGGCCCTTTGGGTAGCAAGAAGGACCTGAGTCCAAATACTATAAGGCTCGGCATTGTTCTTTCTTTAACAGCTGTCTGGTCATTGTGCTAGTTCTTAAATTATCAAGGCTCATTTTCAGGTTATCAGTTTCATTAGTTTTGTAAATCATGCTTATCCGGGCCTGAAGCACTGATGACAATCCTATTATTCTTATCTTTGGAGATCATGTCATTCTATCTTTAATTTCTTCTTAGATTTCACATTTAATGTATAATGAATACTTGTTTATCATAAATAAATTTGTTTTGGCTTTGACTTCAAACACTCAAATTTAAAAATATACTGTTTTGTTTTTCTTTGACATTCTGAAGCCAATAAGAAATTTTGGGTCCGATTCTGGAATTCAAGCGATGTGAAAGAGCCTTTTCTATCTCACTGAGTTTAATTTTTCTTTCCTTCCTTTTAGTTTAGTTCAGCGCCCTTTACTTGCTCTAAGAGGAGGTGCGTGTGTGCATCTGAAACGCTGTAGCCTGCCCTGGTTAAGCCCTCTGCCCACCGCAGTATGGAGTGCATAATTGTGTGGTCCTTTCTCTCCCTCATCTCCTTTGCTGTCCTTGGCTCCCTTCTAGACTTTCAGATCCCCAGTGAATTGGGGAAGTGGAGCTAGAATCTCCCTGGGAGAAAGACTAGTGAAACTGCTTCTTTGGTTGTTTTGTGATGGCAAGGCTACAGTTTGACACTTCATCTTTGTTATGATGCATTATGATGCATTGTTTAGTCAGAATCTCCAGATTAAACACTCTCAGGAACAAAAAAGGAAAAGTTTGGTTAGTTTCCAAAACCAAGAAATCTTAGTATTTATTTTATTGCTGTGATTGTTGTACTGAAGTGAAATAGTTTTTACTAGCAACTGTGGGATTAAGATACAAATTATGCCCCTAATCCTGGGGCTTCTTGGGAAGCTTGCTATAATTTCAAGTGGCCCCTGTCAAAATCCAACAGTTACCATCCTTTTCCTAGGGACCAGCTGCTTCTGGTCGCCTCCATCCTTCTGTCTATCTGTGTCTGTCTGTCTGTCTGTCTCTCTCTCTCTCACACTCTCCTTTCACTCAGGCGGCTGCTGTTCTCTTCTGTTCTCTCTCCCCCACCCCCACCCCCGCTGGCCTTTTATGTCCAGTGAGTATCCACACGCCCACCCTCACCAAGCTCTGGGAAAGCTCAGGGCTGAGTGGGAAACAATATTGGCCAAAAGACACCCACTCTGGTAGGAAGGGAAGACAAAGACACTGAAGCGTAAAACAGACACTAGAACACATCGTGTGCTCTTAGCCTGGTCAGCAGAATAAAAGGTCCCCTCTGTGTGTGATGAAGACAGATCCGTCGGACCAAGACATCTGAGCTACACTGAAGAGTGGATTAGGATTTTGAGAGGTGGAGATGAGAAAAGGGCATTTATTTATTTGTTTGTTTGGTGTGCGGTGCTGGAGATCAAACCCAGGGCCTTGGCCATGGGCTGCATCATTTGCGTAATGTAGTGGTTATTACCTTTGCCTGGCAATGGGCTGCATCCCCAGCGTTTTTTTTTTTTTTCCAGGTTTTTAAAGTTTTGAAACAGAGTCTCAGACACTGCATTGCCCAGGCTAGGCTCAGACTTGAGAGCCTCCTGCCTCGGTTTCCCAGAGTGCTGGAGTTACAACAGGCATGTGCCACCACGCCTGGCTAAAATGGGGCATTCTGACAGAGGAAATGAATGAATAATTTCGTAGTAATAAGCTGGGGTGGTCTCAGGTAGTGACCAGTGGCCTGTTTATGTGGCAACCTTGACCAGGGTTTGGCACACTTTTTCTGTAATGTGTCAGATAGTAAATGCTTCTGCCTGACATTAGCATTGAGTTTGCCATCGTAGCCGTAGGGGACAGATAAGAGGGTGAGCGTGGCTGTGTCTCAGGAGAACTTTTATTTACCAGATGAGGAATCGGTCTCCAGGCTGCCGTCTGCCAGTCCCCATGTAAGAGCACGATTAGTGGGAACTAGGGAGAGGGGAGGTGCTGGCCGGATTTCAGAGGAGTCTGAACACCAGGTTAAAGGTTTGAGAACTAACTGATATTTTCTTGAATGAAACATGATTGTTCTGTGTCTTTACTATAAGTTTTAAATATATAAACTCTTAAATTTGGGACCTGATGCTTTTAGTTATCTCAGCATATTTGTATATGTAGCTGTAAACTGTGATTTCTCTGTGACTGAACGTTTTGTAGAGCGAGCAAGCCAAGTCTCAAGGCCCACAGTGCAGTCTGACTTGGGTCCTGAGCAGAAATTTGGCCTCTTTTGGGTTCTTACTGTACAGTCTCTGTCGGAATGGACCAAAAGAGTCAGATCACGGGAAATGAGAAGACAAGGGTTGGCCCTTACAAGATCTGAATTCAAAACGTCAATGTTCTGTGGCACATGGTCTAAAAAATTAGTGTGAACTGATTTCAGAGTAGATATTAGGTTCCTATTTTTAGATACTTTAAGGAATTGCTATGCATCTTAATTCTAAATTAATTTTGTTGTTTCATAGATTGTTATATACTACAGAAAGTTATTTTGTTTCAACATTACTTTGTTGCCACGTTTATTATCAGAAATTCTGCAGTACATTTTCTTCCTGTTTTCCCCATGAATAAACCTCCTCAGTGGAAGGCTGTGCTTTATTTATGTTTCTACCCTCACTCCCCATCTAGTGCAGGTCTGACTGTAAGTAGGCAGTCATTAAACATTTGTTGAAAGAATTCATGTGAATGTTTCTGATGCTCCTGAACAGTTTTATTCTACTATATTTTGTGCTCTTTGTTTTTCCTAGTTCTTATCAGAATAAAGTCTTTTAAATTTATTTCACAAAAATTAATCTTTTAAAAAATTTACTTGTAGTCAGGGTTTGCAAGGAAAACAATTTAATACACAGGACACATAATTTCTAGAATTATTGTGTAATGGTCACCCAAAGAGGCAAACACAAGAAAACTGCAGGGAATCGATTCACACTAGAAGGAGCTGAAGAATCCAGCAGAGGACCTGAGTACCGTTGCAATGGCCTGCAGGAATCCAGCTGCAGATGCAGAGCCCAAGACAGTGTTTCATGCAGGTCTGTTTCGTGGATCCACACTGGGAAGGCCCAAAGGTCAGTAGTGGAAGCTAGAAAGTCTGTGCCAGTGTGGTGAAGGATCTGTGCTAGCAGGCTGAGGGATCTGCTCTGGAACCAGAAGGCAGCACTCAAAGTGAGGACCAGAGCTCCCCACAAAAGTACCACAACCATCCTCAGTGACAGTGAAGTACCGAGCTCCTCTGACAGTGAGAACGGCCAAGTGCATATCAGGAAAGAAGCTCAACAAGCTCCCCCAGGAGAACCAATGGCAGCAGGAGAACCAATAACACAAAACAACGCTTCTTCCTCTCCAGTTCTCCTTTCGGTGCTGTTGGCAGCAATTCTCAGTGGGTCCTCCACCCCCAGCACCATGCTGATTCAGTTTCGCTGGCTGTTACACATTGATCACCAGTTGTCAGTCCGTCACATCTGTGATATAAAGGCTTCGGTTCTTGCATTATATTCCTGTAGAGAAAACAAAGGTGCAATATAGTGGATGACGTCATTGTAGATGCTTGTGACAGCTGGCTAGTTCTTTTATGAGACAAATTTGCAAAGGAGGGGCTTTCCTCCATGTTTGCAGTTGTATTCTACATAAGGGCAATTGCATAAAAGGACAGTGTCTCATTGACTTGTCAAGAAGTGGGATTGTAATTTCTATCAGCCTACCCTATATCAGATGTATGTAACACCAAATATATGTATAACATATATATAAATATATATCTAATATATAGCAATATATATATATATATATATATATATATATATATATAGTACGAGGAATTGAACTCGGGACCTTGTGCTTGCAGGCAGTGCTTATGCTGCTGAGCTATATACCTGGCACCCAAATATGTTTTTTAAAACCCTGTGCAGACTTTGAGTTATCTGCCGAAAAGCCATAATGTAGTGTTAGTTCTAATGCACTTTTAAAGGAATGTTTCTTTATCCTTTTTAATTATTCTTCAAATTGTAACGTTTCTGACTATTTAATGATGGTCTTCTAATAACCTGGCAGAAGTAACCAGCAACCTCAGGATGTAGCTCATTGATACATATTTTATTTTTACTTGTTTCTCTCAACATTTAAATTACATGTTTTCTAAGAGCACAGTTGGAACCATTTGATATTGAACCGTTTCACAACCCGTGGCGACATATTGAAAAGAAAATTATGTGGGCAAGACATAATGATTATAATTAAGCGACAGAGAAAATGGTAGGTTCCTGGGAAGCAGAACAACTCGGTGGAGAAGGGAAAGGTAGATTATGGAGACACTTGCGCCTCTCGCTGAAAACCACATATTTAATCACAGAATCTGCCCAGTCTAAATGCCAAAGGGTTTTTGTTGGAGGACAGAACTGGCAAACGGGGTTGTGCGTGTATATTACTTCTGGATGCCAGTGGTGTTGGCTTCATCAAACAGTTGATACCACAGAAGTTCTGAGCAGGTAATTCCTTATAACTTTCTTTGAATGCAGATGAGCTTTTCTTGCCTTTTTAATTGCTTTCAGCAAGCTCTCAGCCAGGTTAGTACTATTTTTTTATTCCAGTGCTTTTGCTGGGTATTGTGTGAGGGTGAGAGAAAAAATTGCTCAAGGATGGAAAAATAAAAAAGGCTCACTGACAAGAAAGGAACATTTCTTCTTGGCACAGGCTGGGGGAGAATAAATGCCCTGGTGCATATGCTGAGAGCCAGGTCCCCAAACAGGTCAGCGAGAGAGAGCCTGGCCAGCAGAGCGTGGGCAGCAGAGTTGGAGGAGCTTATTAGCTATTCATTTTCCTTGTCTTGATACCAGAAAGTAAAGTCTTGCAGTCCTTTAAGATTAAACTGGTGATGTGATTTTCTGGCACTGGGGCCTGATATGTGCATTGCAAAAAACAATGAATGCCTATTTTAAATTTGCATTTTATAATGTCAGCTTTCACTAGCTGGGATTGGGGAGGAAACTATTGTAAGAAAAATGTTGGCTGTTTTTCCCTGAGTCAAACTGGAGAGCAGCCTGCTGGTCAGGCTTCCCTAGGTAGCAGTAGGTCTACAGAGAGACCGAGGAGATGGGTAGGTAGGTACCCAGGCCCTCATCAGAGAGGCGGGCTGGGGTTCTGACAGTTGACCTTTGCAAATCTGGCTTGTTTTCCTCTAAGTATATTTTCTCATCAGATTTGCAACATTATTTGTGAAAAATGAAACCATACCATTCTGGATTAGGCGACATTTTAAAAAAGAGTTTGTGAATCAAACCCAGCTTCAGATGTCAGATTTCATTGCCTTATTTTGGCATCTGTTCTTTTATGATGCTGGAACAGATGGAATCTACAGTTATTTTGTGAATTTAACATAAGACATTACCACAGAGTGGAATTTTTAAATGCAAGGGCTCTGAAAATTTCTGAAATTGATGTTTGAAGCAAATGAATTAATAGAAATTCCCTACTGAATTTTATTTTTTAATATGCTGTTAAAGGAGCCATTTTAGGTACATTTGGTTTCCATAAACCAGTTGATGATTTAAACAGGGAATCCTAATTCCTGTGACTTTTATTTCTATCTCTCTCATATGACTCATACCTAAAATCACCTTTCCTCTATTTCTTGAAGTAGAATGGCCTATTCATAAAATATGATATAGCTACAGTTATACTTTATATCATGTAAGGCGATTGCTTTAGGAGTGAGCAACAAAAACTGACTGTGACCAAGACAAAGAAACTTCACAGGAAGGTTCAGATGGACTCACAGATCTGCTGGAGCTTCCAGAGGGAGAGGGACCAAACACTGAAGGTCTAGCACTGAGAACGTAAAGGGAACGAGCTCACAGACTTTCTAGGAAATTCAGCACTGGCAGTGTGTCTTCATTTAAATTTTGATGTCCTCATTGTATCTCTCTGGCATGTATCAGTGGGCCCTTTAGGCCGATGGCTCGATACATATATGAATTTTAATGAGGAGCTAAATGGCTGAGGGAATTATTTTGAATTGAGCAGCAGCTGTATTATCTTCACTAAGCATAGTTGTACTAGATGGATCCACTCAACATTTGGCCTAGGCCATCCTTGTTTCTGTAATTTTGCTTCATAGTTTTATTTTCTATTTAGCATAGTTTGATGGGTGTGTGAATGGGAGATGCTTTTATTGTTTCTTTTAAATTTATGTTAAGAATTTAATCTCCAAATGATGATTGCAGTTAATTTTGAGGGTTTTTTTTTAATACACTGGGTTAATTTTTAACAGTTTGACCCAAACATTCACTGCCATAGGGTGTGCATAGATATTGTTGGACAGTTTCCTCTTCTTCATTGGTAAAATGGGCTTGATAGTATGTATTTTACCAAGGCATACTGAGACTTTTGTAATAATATGCATACAGAGCTCGGCACCAGGAATATATATTCATTCCAGCTCAGCACAATATTTTGATTTTAAACAGGTAAAACATGATTTTATTTACTTTGTGAGATTGCACAAACCACTGAAATTATCATATGATGGAAAAAATACTGAAATAGTTGAGGAATGGTTGGAGTTGAAGCGCATGGCCTAACTGATCTCTTGGTACTTGATGTTCCTAACTTTATCTAGTGAAAGTAATGACAGTGACAACTACTCACAAATGATTTGACCTTCCACAGGCTCTGAGGAAAGCTGAGGAAACTAAGGCATGGATACACTTCAGCTGTCTCGGAATCTTTTTTCATACTTGATTTGAATATAGTCTTGTGTCTCTTAAGGAGCATATTAGTGAGAGTATGTTCTGAAAAACACATTAGTAAGTGATTTAGTAATTGTGTGAACCCCACCGAGTAGATTTAGACAAACCTAGATGGTAGAGCTCTGTCACTAGACCTGGTTTCTACATACAGTCAAGGTGTTTCACCGCGTAACCTGGCATCTGTTTCACGGTTGTTGTTTTTGTGTAAGTAGAAGTATGCTCTAACGTAATGGTGAAAAGCATAGCATAATAACTATACCAACCAGAAACATACCCTGCATTACATTGTGTGCATTCTCAAGCATTACATTGTGTGCATAGTTGTGCATGCTATGCTTTTATATTACCAACAGCACAGCAAGTTTGTTTACCCCAGCATCCTGACACACTCCTGAGTCATGCATTTCCATGTTACAATGGGTTTGTTGCCACCAAATGGTAGGCCCAGTGGCATTTGTACAGTCTGTCATGACCACAATGCTCTGTGGTGCATGACTGTATGTGGGAGTCACTGCCCTGGGAAGTGATGGTGTTTCTTGTAGACTAATGGACCTTTCTTAAGCTGTGATTTTCGAGGCTGCAGTTCTCTCTTCTCCTCCCTTCAGTTCTTCCCACATGTGCCCTGCACATGGAGGATGAAGGCTGCTTTTAAGAACATAATTAGGCAGACACCATGCAGGGCAGGAAGGGCGCAGGTATAGAGGAGAGGTGGTCCCAGCTGCTGCCCTGTTTCTGTCACCTGTCGTGGGGTAGCTGTGGATGACTTTTCCAACCTCTCTCACTCTCACTTACCAATGTGTGTAACAGGAAAGAAGCATGTTATCTCTCTAATGAGAGCTGTTTGATGAGTGGGGAGATTTATGCACCTAGAAATTCACTCAGTGGCTGGCTTAGGTTTTAGGTCCCGGTATGGTTAAAACTATCACATAAGAGGACATGCACTAAAGGATGCTTGTGTTTGGATCATGTTTGTATAACATATAACCTCATTTTTAGGCTCTTGAAAGGATTAGTGCTGTTATTTTTTTTTCTTTTTAAATCCATTTTATTTTAAAGAGAAAAAACAAAATTTCAAAACACAGCTATCAAGGGACAACAATGATACATATATTGAGTATTGCCATCCCCAGATCAGTCACCCAAAGTGCAAGACATCTGCATTCAATTGTCTGAACAGCACCAGCACAAACTTTTCTCTTCATTGAACTTAGAGAAATCAGTAGCATAACTTTCTTATTTTATTATACACACACACACACACACACACACAGACATATTTGCTATTTTATTTCATCTGAGAAACGTGTATTCATCTCAGATGCCCATTTTTGGATTGGGTTTTTAAATCTGGTAGGACTGATTTTTTTTAAATTCTTTGTATGTTCTTGATAGTAATCCTTTGTCTGAGGAACAGCTGGCAAACATTTTCTCCCACATTGTGGGTTCTCTCTTCACTGTGTTGGTGGTTTCTCTTGCTGTGCAAAAGTGTTTCAATAAGATGAGATTCCAGTTGTTGACTCTTTGTGAAGGTTCCTGTGCAGTTGGTGTTTTGTTCATAGTCTACATCAGTGTCTTCAAGAGTTTTACTTACTATGTCTTCCAGGAGATTTAATGTTTCTGTTTTACTATTTAAATCTTTGACCCATTCTGAACTTGGGTTAGTGCATGGTGAAGGATATAGGTCCAGTGTTAATCTTCGGCATGTGCAGAGCCAGTTCCAGCACCATTTATTAAAAAGGCTGTCTTTATTGTAGTGAATGTATTTGGCACCTTTGTCCAAGATAAAGTGGTTTAGTGTGTCTGGAGTTGTTTCTGCATCTTCTAATCTGTTCCACTGATCTTTGGGAGCTGTTATTTTTAACTTGCTAGACTGTACTTTTCCTAGGACTGAGTCCCTAATTGGTACTATTTTTTAAAAAAATGTGTGTCTGATCCAAAGCCAATTTAAGGTTTAACAGAGTTAGAGTGGGCAAGGTGTAATGATGCTTTGTTAACAATATTGTGGCTTAGTGAACATCGACGAGGACTTTTTGACATCCTATTCTTGATGAAAAACGATATACAGTAAAAATGATTCTGTTTATGCAAATGCAGAGCAGCATGGGCAGTCCTTAGGACGTATTTTCTTTTTTTGTTTGTTTGGTTTGGTTTTTTTCTTTTTGGTACTGGGCATTGAACTCATGACCTTGTACTTGCCAGGCAGGCACCTGCTGCTGCTGAGCTATGTCCCTGCCCGCCTTCAGGAAATATTTTCTATCAGTATTCTGTGATGTTTATGATGTGCTCTCCAGTTGTGGGACAGCAAGTTTTATGCATGTTTGTAGCCAAGCATATTGCTCATATTACTTGGATTTTATTATCTAAAAGTAGTTTCAGCCTCCCAGTTTTTCAGATGAGCATCTGGCCTAGGAGGTAAGTTACCAGAAGTCACAAGCCTAAAGAGTGGCAAAAAAGGAGCCGCACTGATCATCGAGCCCAATTGGAGGGGAGGAGAAAGCATCTTTGGCAAAGGCAGGTTCACGATACAGAAGTTCTTTTTAGCCAGATATTATCATCGGTAAAATGAGTGAACACATTGTCAAGATCTGTAATTGAGTAAGGGCAGAGGTTTAAGCAGAAACCAGATTTGATTCTCATTTTCTTCAGTTGATATTAGTATTCTTTTTTATATAGACAATGTATAGCGACTTTTGATATTTTAGAGAAAAATTTCTGTTGACATTTTGTGTATCTGGACTGAAAAGCACCCCTTGCTTTCTAGACCACAAAATAAAGAAGCTAGTCATGCTTTAATGGATTTCTTTAGATGGATTTGTTTTTAATCTAAGATTTTGTATAATTTTGGAATTAATATTAAATATATGCAGCTTTGAAATCAACAGCTTTTCATCACTGGGTCCAAGTACCTGACATACACAATTTAAAGGAATAAAGATTTACTGTGGTTCGTGGTTTTAGTCTGCAGTTGGCTGGTTTTGAGGAGGAAATAGTATGGCAGAAGGGGCATCACAGAGGAAAGCCGTTCACCTGGCGGTGGCCTGAAGCAGAGAGGAGAGAAGACAGAAAGGTGAGAGGAGGGGAGAGAAGAGAGACAGTCAGGCTGGGGACATGAGTATCCCTGCCAGGTCCGCGTTCCAGGGACCCACTTTTTCCAGCCCTCCTCTCCCACCAGGCTCCACCTCCTAGCCACACATCCAGCTGTGAACTCAGCAGCAGATTGAGCCCTCAGTGAGCTCAGCACCACCATGATCTCATCACCTTCCAGAAGCTGTACTTCTGGACAGGAATGTTTTGGGTGACATTTTTGATCCAAACTGCAACAACTTGATAGTGTTAGAATTAGACAGTGCATAAATGTACTTTTCTGAAGAAAAAAACCCTATTTTTCACCCTTCTCCTTTTAACAGAAAACCATGGAGTAATAATACTGTGCTTTATTAATAATATAAATTCAAAATGGAATGTTCTTACCTTTTCTCTTTATCTGTCCACCCGTATGTATTTTCCAAATGTAACGGCAGCTCTTTCTTATTAATCAGGTGTGTTGAATTCTGGGACCTAACATGCTGCGATTTCTGGCCTTTTTCTCTTACAGTGTCGGTGTTTATGCTGAAAGTCCAGGTGAATGACATCATCAGTCGTCAGTACCTGAGCCAAGCGGTTGTAGAAGTGTTCGTAAACTACACGAAGACAAATTCCACAGTGACTAAGAACAACGGCGCAGTGCTGATCAAAGTACCCTACCAGTTAGGACTCAGCCTAACCATCGTGGCTTACAAAGATGGCTACGTGTTGACCCCGCTGCCCTGGAGGACCGGGAGGATGCCCAGTAAGCCCCCCAACAGTGTTTTGCATTTGCCAAACATAAATGACCCCCCGCCTCCTTTTAGGAATGTTTCATTCTTGGGAGCTGAGACGTGAATGCCTGAGAGAAGGCGGCTGGACGGAGGGTTAGTTGGAGAAAATATTGTGTCGGTATGTTTAGACCACTGTAATAAAATGCCAAAAGCTGAGGTGACTCCTCCTTATAGGTGACTCCTCCCCTCTGTTCCCTGTCCTGGAACAGGTGAAGGAGTTGCCTTGGACCTTTTTTTTTTAATTTAAGTTTATTGGTAAAATTCAGGTTCATAATGACCAGGTTCATTATGGGGAATACCCACCTGTACTTGATGTATCTTGATTCCTCTTTTTTTCTCCATTCCCATCCCCTCTTTTCAAAACGACTTCCCCTCCCTGAGCTTCACAAAGCTCAGTTTTCATTGTATCCTTCTTTTCTCCTTTTTTCCTTTTCCTTCCTTCCTTTCCCCTCCCTCTACCCCAATTCCCTTTCTTTTTGAAATTTCTTCCTATTTCACAATATTGATTGTACATTTATGTTCTTATTTACATTTTCATTTTCTCATACCAGAGTGATAATGAATATTTACATGTGTGTCTGATTTATTTCACTTATGATTATGGTCTCAAGGTCTGACTTCAATTATAAATGTCTCAATTTTATCTTTATGGCTGAGAAATACTCAACTGTATAAAAACACATCTCTATATATTTATTCATTGGTTGATGGGTATTTGGGCTCTTCTAAGATGTCGTTATTACAAAGTGTGCTATGTGGGTGTGCGTATTTCACTGTGGTATGATGCTTTTAATTCTTCTAGGAAAATACTCAGAAAGGGAATAGCTGGGTCAAAGGGGACCTCTAATCCTAGTTTTTTGAGGAGTCTCTGCACTGATTTCCACAGTGGTCGAACCAGTCTACATTCCCACCAACAGTGAGGAAGGATTCTCCCCCCACCCCACAGTCCTTCTAGCTTTTGTTATTAGTTGTTTTCTTGGTGATAGCCATTTTTTTCTGGAGTGAGATGGAATCTCAGCAGTGTTTTAATTTGCATTCATTGAAAACCCAGAGATGTTTTATAAAGGAACTAATTCCATTCATGAAATGCCCTCTGAGCCTGATTACCATTCAAAATCTCATCTCTTACTGCAGTCAACTTGGGGTTTAGGATTTCAACATGAATTTTTCAAGGGGAGAGTCACAAACCTCAGACCATAGCACGTAGAAAGGCATCTTTTTCTCCTAAAGAGGCTTGAAGGAATTGTGAACATGAGCGGTCCTCCACCTGAGGCTTGTGTGCTGTTGGCATTGCGGGGACTGGTGTCCCCAGCGGGTAAGGAAGTGGGGTGAAGGGGGCCAGGTGATGAAGGAAGGACCTTCTGAAGGGCTACTTACCAGGAGGCCCTTTCCAGGAAGCCAGACACACTCAGCAGTGTGGGATGGATGCAGAGGGGCTGGTGGAGACCGAGAGGGGCTGGCAAGGCCCTGTGACAGTGCTTCTGGTATTCAGGGGCAGCTGCATGCCCCTGTCCCCTGCAGGCTAGAGGGATAGCGAGGAGATCAGCACAGGAGACATTCAGAAGAAAGCCCTGGAGGGGCTTGTGCGGCTGATGGAGTAACAGGGAGGTTAAGCCATCGCAGACGCCTAGTGCACAGTACACAGTGCCTAGTGCACAGTACAGATTGGAAGGAAGACACATCGGGCTGTCGGTTGCTCTTTTCTCAAAAGACAGACAAGCTGAACACACTTGTCATTTACTAGAGATAGAAAAGCAATTAAAAAGAAATTCAGAAAAAATGAGAAAAGGAAATAATGATTTAAAGTGGATTTGCAGACATTGGAAAACAGAAAGATGAGATGAGATTGTTAACAAAACATAAAAACAGCCTTATGCTTCCATCTGGCCAATCTAAATAATAATCATGGGGGGAGTAGGAGAAGGCAAGAAAAAGAAAAGGAATACAGAGTAAGTTTTGAGAATTCATAAAAGTGTTGTACAATTGAATAATTTTCTGATCTGTAAATAACTACTTTGATTTTGGGTGATGTTGAATCATTGTGTTCTAGGTACAAAAACCAATAATCCTTGCAGTCTAGGTATAACCAGTGTAAGTACTATTTTAAAAGGTATCACAAGTCTTATAAAAATAATACACCCTTAATTCAAGACCTAACAGAGATAACACAAACTTTACACACCCCTCTATGTGCTATCTGCCGCACACATAAAACACGTGTGTGCACTTTTATATGTTAGTCTTGCCTGTAGCTAAATGCAACAATTCTAAAATAGAGTGAAAAGAAGTTTGCCATTATTCATGTATACCATCCAGTCAAGACAATGTAGGATTTTTATTCGTCGCAGGACTATGAGAGTCAAATTAAACTCTTAACTTTAATATGTCATACTAGTAAAACAAATTCTAATGGCCATCCTGTATCAGCAGTTATCTTTATCTATGCCTGATTAAGAAAAGAGTATTTTTCAAACCGTAATAATCAGCCAGCTGTGGTGGCACACAGCTGCAATCCCAGCGCTCAGGAGGCTAAGGCAGGAGGGTCACTGTGAGCAAGGGGAGGTGTTTCACCGTGCAGAGAATTCATGCACATTAGTTAGTGCAGAGTCCTGCAGTATTAATCGTTACTGCCTCTGTGGCAGCTTTGAAAGGACCATCATTTTCTTATTCCTTGCTATATCTTCAGCTTTTCCACCATGGGTGTTTATCCCTTTTTAGTAAGAAGAAAGGGTTCAGGTGAAAAGCAACTGAACTGTGAGTTCTAGAGTGGTGTTGGCAGTGATCTCAGGTTTTATAGCCTCATGGCTGCTGTCAGTGCCACCTCCTTTAAGCTACCCAGGACTGAAAAAAGCATTCACATGTGGGTGTAGTTCCCTGCTTGCAATCACTGCAAATCCAACCTCACCACCCTCTCCAATGTAAGTCCATTCATCAGTCTAAATGTTCATGTATTCTGAAACTGAAATGATGCTTTCATTTGGCAGCTCAAAGAATGAAGAATGGTTCATTTCAAGTCCCCCCATGGCTGTGTGCTTGTTCTGTGCTCCCCTTTTCTCCCACTTCCTTTAGAGAGCTTTGAAGCATGTGTAAAGGCATTGCTGCGCGAGTGTGTTTTCTCCTTTTTTTTTTTTTTTGTCTTTTTGAGACAGGATCTCGCTATGCAGTTCAAGCTGGCCTTGAGCTCACTTTGTAGCCCAGGCTGGTCTCGAACTTGCAATGATCCTCCTGCCTCAGCCTCCCAAGTGCTGGGATTACAGGCGTGAGCCACCACGCCCGGCTGTGTTTTCTCTTCTAAGGTCAGAGGATGCTGTGCGATTTCTGTTCCTTTTGTGTACTCAGCTCACAGAAGGGAGATACAAAATGAGAGTTGGTGTTCTGGGAACTCCTCAAAACTTACTCTCCTTTTATACAATTGGTCAGTTTGGTTTGTTCTTCTTTATAAAATGGTCTTTTATGGCAGCTTCTTGAGCCAGGTCTTGAAATAATTTAGCCATGTTTCAGGTGATCTGCACTTGATCACGCTCTTGGTGATTCTGAAGCCTTGTGCACAGCCGGGCTCAACTCGTCCTAGGCTGCTGCTTCGGGCTGCCGATGGTGAAGTTTCCTCCTCTCCTGCTCCAAATTGATTTGGCAAAGCACACTGTATGCAGAAGAGCATCTTACTTTATGTAGGAAGAGACCAAGAAAAACTTTTTAAAAAAAGTTTCTAAGAAGTAAATAACAAGTAATAATTATATAGATAAAAATAGCAGGGAATTAGTTAAACACGTAACTTGATCTTTCATGTTGGGTCATGGTAGACCATCACTGGTCTTCCTGATGAAAACCTCTTTGCAATAGAAGAGTAGAGTAAACTAAAATAGTGATGCCCCGTGATTTCTTCTCACTTTATTGTGTTCTGTTTTTTTCTCCATCCTATTTCATACTCATTTTTGCTTTGTTTTCAGTTGTTTTTTCC
The DNA here is from genome assembly GCA_004027455.1 of Hydrochoerus hydrochaeris. Classification (NCBI taxonomy): domain Eukaryota; kingdom Metazoa; phylum Chordata; class Mammalia; order Rodentia; family Hydrochaeridae; genus Hydrochoerus; species Hydrochoerus hydrochaeris. The sequence continues at coordinate 399,247 of PVLA01000938.1, forward strand.
AACAAGCAATTTGCTTTTTTCTCATTTTTTTTAGAACTTGCTGTAACAGAACTTTACTGGTCCCATCCTTTCCTCTACATTAAATGCTTTTAATTGTGCTGTATTTCACAGTATATTCATCAGTTACACTTTCACTGTTCCCGCAAAGCCAAGCAAATATATGGCTATTTGAAGACACTGTTTTGATTACTGGAAAATTAGCTGGTAAGTACAATGCTTCTTTCCTTGTAAGGAAACAAAGTGCTTATTATTTAAGTGAATTAGTAATGCTTATAACTTGAAAAAAATCCAAATCAATCAGTGATGATTAGCATTGACTTTAAAGTGATCTCAATCAAACAAACGTGTCTTCCTATAAAACTCATGTTTCATGTAGTGGGAATCATTTTCTCACTCACTATTCTAGCTTCCCAAATGGGAATATTTGAGTTTAGGGAATATTGGAAAGAGTTTCTGTTTGTTGTGTTTTCTAAATCGCTTCTCTTGCTAGGGCTTTAGTGGTCACTCAGGTAGGAGAAAGGACAGAATTCATGTCATGCAGACTTTCGAGGCTCTCTAATTGCAGGTTATTTTCATTCCTACGTTCTTGGACATCTTTCTGCCTGTGTGGGAGAGGCCTGAGATGGAATAGTTGTTGTATGTGCTAGGTAGGCATGATTTTCCTTACTTGCATGTCCAAAGAGAAAGATGCAAAGCTTGACTTTGGGTACTGATTCAAGTTATGTTCTCCATTTCAGCTTGACTAACCATTAATGTGACCGAGTGTTTGGGCCTTACATTGCCTGCCTGCACCCCTTCATGAGTGCTTAGGAGAAACGCAGGCATTCTATGACTTTTACCTACTATACAATGCCTTTATCAATGACAGCAATTTGACTTGTTTGTTTCCTTGTTCTATACTGGTGAAATGACTGGTGAGGGTGGAAAATTCTCAAGGTAGAGCCTATTATGAGACATTGTGTGACATTTTTCTGTTGCTGGAACAAAATATCTGGCATACAAAACTTAAAGGAGACATGTTTATGTTGGCTCATGGTTGCAGAGGTTTCAGTCCATGGTTGGTTGGCTCTAAGGTGGAAGCATCATGCTGAAGGGACATGACGTAGAAAAGCCACTCAACATATGACATTCAAGGAGCAGGGAGAAGGAGAAGAGCCAGAGAGGGAGAAAGGGGCCAGAACCAGATAAAGGCCCCAAAGTCACTGCCCTGTGACCCACCCGGACACATCTAGACTAGATGTGCTTTCCTCCTCTGCTCGGTGTCTGTCAGGCCGGTCAAGTTCATAATCCAGAACACCTGTTTATGAAAGTTCTTTTTATTAGTAGAAATTATTTAGTTTTAAGCTATTAAACCAGAACACTGAATAATATTATTTGGAAAAGAATGGCGTAGGAGGTTGAAGACCCAAGTACTCTTGAGATATCAGGGCATTTGGCAGTTTTGAGCCATTGATTTTGGTGGATGTGGAGTTGGGTGCGGGAGGCTGGGAAATAAATAGAACTGTGTATCTGACAGAAGGGTCACAGTGCATGCTGCTGGGCCTTTAGGAAATCAGCTTCTCCAGAGCTCCACATTTGTGTTGTTTTTTAAAAATTATTTTGGGCTTGTTTTGACATATCCTTATCTCTTTTTCGCCTCTTTAGCTAAATTTTAGTTTTATAAGTTGTGAATTTATTATACATTATAAATTGTGGTTGCTGCTGGAATTCTTGAAATGGGCTGGCATGAGCACGTCCTGTACCCAGGCAATGCCACGTACCAAGCAACGAGGAGCACATTTGCCTGGGTGGTACTGGCTGCCTGGCAGGTCTTCCTGGGGACACCGTGAGCCCTTGTGAATTTTCAGAGCATTTCCAGTTACTGTCCCTTTATTTCCTTAAGAAGTGGGCGATTGCTGAGGAAAAGCAGCAAAGAATGGATGTTTGTGATGGCATTAAGTCTTTTTGTAGAAAATGTATGTTTTTATTCTGTAACTCGCATTCAATGTTTGATCAGGAGGTGTTGTTGATTTTGTACAGTGGACATGAATTTGGCATGTGTGTGAATGTATTTGTGGTAACAGTAGGAGAAATTGAAAAAAGTAAGAATATACAATCCTTGAGAAGTTCAGCTAGCTATTTCACATCGCATGCCTGTTTTCCTTTATAAGAACTTTGGTTAACATAATTAATTTACATTACTTTAAAAGTGTAAATTGTATGTAGTACATAAAGTGATCTTACTATATGTGTGTGTGTGTGTGTGTGTGTGTGTGTGTGTGTATAGTTGTAGTGTTTTAAATTACCTGTTTGTTTTTCAGTTATTTTTCTGGCTTAACACATAAAAAATAAACTAGAAATTGATGTCTTTTTTTTTAGAAATTGGTGTCTTACATTCATCTATCATTTACTGTAAAGAAACTTTAAAAATTGATACTTTTCATTTTAATAATTTAAATGATGTCTTCTGGCTTTATGAGTGATCTTAATAAGATCCAAACCAAAAGCTGATGTTTCTGATAAATTTTAATTTTAATGATTTAAAAGTTGATCCTTGAGTTTTTACCTGAAGTCTAGTCATTACAGATATATTCATATTGTCTGAGTTTTTATTTAATGAGTGTTAGATAGTCAAATCAAAATTACAGAAATGAGATAATATTTATAAAATGAGCACTTGACGTTTGGAAAAATTTCAATGTATAATTAGCTATCTCTTAGAGAAATCTATCCATTTTGGTATAGAATCATTGACACCTTCCCTTGCAAGTTGCTGAAAAAAAAAAGTCCTAAATAGCTGGAGCCCAAAAGAGATTTTTTAATTTTTATAAAGTAGTGAGATCGACTTTAAACTTTGCAGTACTGGAAAATTAGTGTTTCTCCACATTTTAAAATTTTTATGCTCTTGAATATGGACTCGGTTTTCAAACACGATCTCAGTTTGGTCACAGAGGGGCTATCCCAGATGTATACCTGTCCCCAGAAAGTCCCAGCAAGCCTTCTCTCCAAGTCCAAACAAAACTCACATCACATGTCATTAGCTGGGCCTGGGAAAAGGCCCATTGGGGAACAAATTGGGCCACTAGAAGAATGAGATGCTTTTGTTGGTTTCAGCCTCTTCTGGCATTCACCACCAACTTTGGGTTTTACAGAGATGAGAGCCCAAGCAAACCAAATGAGTTACAGCGGGCCAGCTGGGGTTCCCTAAAGGGAAACCCAAAAAGGCATGAAGGGATTCTGGGCAACAGAATCAAGCAGTCTTTGCTACAAAGCTGCTTTGTGTGATCTAAAGAAAGGGGAATTTCTTAGTTAACCAATTCTGGTTTTAAATTCATAATTATACAAGATTTAGTGTCTTTTAGAAATAATTACATCCGCTTTTGTTAAAGTAAAATGTCTTGACCTATGAGCTATGCAAATATACACTTGTTTGTGTGTGTGTGTGTGTGTGTGTGTGTGTATGTTTGCTAACGAGGTTTTTTTTCTGCAGATGCCAAATCTCAACCAAGTGTTCAGTTTTCAAAAGCTTTAATTAAACTTCCGGACAACCATCACATTAGCAACGTTACCGGCTATCTTACAGTTCTACAACAGTTTTTGAAAGTGAACAATTTTCAGTATACAGCTGGAATTACTCTCAGTAAACCAGGTACTTTCTAGTTTGTGCATAATATCAACATATTTGTAAGAAACTTTATAAATCTTTTTTCCAATGCAATTTACATAGGGATTTTTAGATAGTTATTAGAAATTTGATATTTGTTTAAGCTTTGGAGAGCACAGGTCATTTTTTTTATTGAGTGAAAGAATGATTGTGCTGAATCTTTGGCCTGCATTATCTCAAATTAAAGAAAATTTCACTTTGTTTTAATTCGGTAAATTTCATTTGACCCAAAACAAGTAAGCTAAGCAAAGAAAATGCTATGATTAATTGTAAACTTTGCAATTTAAAAATACACTTATAAATGGAAATTGGCTTTAAAGACATTTATGCATGTTGTTTCATAGTTTGCCTTCTTATTCAGTCTTACCAAACTGATGACCTGTGTTAGTGATGGTAAAGATATTAAAAAGAACCAAACAATATAGATTGGAGTAAGCTATTGCAGTTTTTCTTTTTATGTGTTTTAACTATCCTCTCTGAAGTGTATCTCAGTAAATATTGTGAATATATGCCTTCCAGAATCCACAACTTCAGTAGTTTACACTGGTTTAAAATTGAAGGGAATGATGGGATTTTATGCTTACTCCAGAACACGTCCACATTATTCTACCATTTCTATTGTTCTTGTGGCCGTAAACATGGAAGCCCATTGTTTAAAATCATCTCACACAATGTATAATTAGCCTCAGTTGTGAATCAATCTCTCTCTCTCTCTCTCTCTCTCTCTCTCTCCTTTTTGATCTATAAATTAAAAAGAATGTTTTTTTTTGGATGCTTCATTTGGGAACCAGCCAGAAATGACAGCAGGAAGGACAAATGGTCTTCCTGGTTAGATAGGCATCTTCTCCAGGCTGCTGTAGCGATTCCCCCACGAGTGACCCTCACTTTCTGGTCACAAAACTTTTCCCTTCTCTACACAGCTGTGACTGTAACAGACATTCCCTGCGATGCACTACAGCTCGTTCTCTGGTAGCTCATGAAAAATGTCAGTAAGCCAGCTGTGACCTTCTCCCGTCACTGAAGACACAGGGCAGACGGCCACTTGTCTTGCTGGCACCTCCAAGATCACATCTGATGTGAGGTTTTGTGCTCATTTATCCTCCCTGGAAGGCTCTCCTCTGCATCTTGGCATGGGTGTCTCCTGCCCATTGGACACAGCTCAAATGCCCTTCTTCAGGAGGACCCTCTGTTGACCCCACCTGGTTGCATTTCCTTTCTAGATGACGGTGTGCTGATTAATGTTCTGGCAGGGGTGCAGGACTGACAGTAAAAATGGAAGAAGAATGAGAAAGGATGTTCGTTCGTTCGTTCTTTCTTTCTTTCTTTCTTTCTATTTTGTAATACTGGGGTTGAACTTAGAGCCTTTGTACTAAGCTTCATCCCCAGCCATGTTTATATTTCATTTTCTATGAATTATTACTAACTGTATATTTGGACATACTTTTAAACAAATGATGATATGAGGACCTCTCTAGTTTTCAGAGTTGCCCAAGCTGGGCTCAAACTTGCCATCCTCTTACTTCAGCTTCCCAGAGTGCTAGGATTGCAGGCGTCCACCACCATGCCCAGCAAAATGGGCTTTTGATAGCATAAGTTACTTCGTATGTGTGTGTTCAGCATCTCTTTGGAGCCCATGAGTATGTTGGGCCAGTAGGAGTTTTATAAATTGTTAAATGAATGAATAAAGCTCTAGCTTTGAAGCCAAATATTCAAAAATTACAGTAGGACAAATGCAAATAATAGTGTAGAAAGTATACTTTCTCTGTTTCTAATGTGTTAGTGAGTTTTCGTAAAACTGATCCCTCTATGAACCTGTTTTTTCCTGCTCTTTGGGCTGGAGGTATCAGTGGTATCAGGTATTGTGGTATCAGTGTTTGAAATCTAATTTTATGTTAATTCTTTTAATTATATTATTACTAAGCACATGCCAAGACATAAGTTTAACAAAGAATGATATTGCTTAGTGGCTTTGTTTTGTGTTTAATTGCCAACTGCCAAGCTTGCCTATGACAGTTTCCATTTTTAGTAAGAGTACTTTTTACACACGAGGCACAGCTGAGTAGTTGTTTGTGTGAGACGCGGGTCTAGTGCTGCAGATCCAAATCTGCACTGAGGATGTGAGATGGTGCAGCCTCTGTTTAGGCACAAAAGGGGAGATGCGATCTTCGGTCATTGGTTTTTAAATTTTTAAAAACATTTGATTGAATTCCAGTGTGCTTGATCATTAAATGATGATGTGAGAATTAGGTAACTCAGACTGAGACTGATTAGTCAGTGTTGCACTGGAGGCTTTCACGTGTTTGTGAAATCTTTTGAAATTACTTTAGAAAATTCTTTAATGGGAAGTCAGTAACTATTTGGTGTTAAAATGAGTGAGACTAGATGAAGATCAAGAAGCTGGATAGTTTAGACCCCTAATAATTTTCATGTAGCTTAATGTGTTTACATAGAATTTGAACATATTGTCCTTTTTTTTTTTTTTTAAAGGTTTTGAAAACATTGAATTGACCCCACTTGCTGCGATATGTGTGAAGATATATTCTGGGGGAAAAGAATTAAAAGTGGATGGCTCTATCCAAGTGTCTGTTCCTCTTCTACACACAAATGATGTGAGAGCTGGGGATCGGATCCCTGCTTGGACCTTTGATATGAACACAGGTATGTTAGCTAGGAGAAAGCCTTTCGAATAATTGATTCATCTGAGAATTTGATGCAGCTCTGGCTTTGCAGTGACATAACTTTATATACTTTGTTAGTAACCAAAGTGGACCAGCTCCCCTTCTAGGAACTAGAGGTACCTTACCAATGAAAAATAATTTAAAAAATAAATGATTGCTATGAAACAGTTATGAGTAGATATGATTATACATTATGTCAAAAAAGAATGTCATTTACTCACATTCTCTTGTATTTTTTATACTGCCAACATTTTGAGACAAAAAATTTTTTTGAAAAATTTATCCTTTTAAATATTGGTTTTGGAGGCCAGAGATTTAGCTCAGCGGCATAAGTGCCTGCTTTGCAAGCGTGTGGTTGTGAATTTGATCCCCAGTATGAAAAAAAATTTGTTTTAACAGATGACATGACTTTATCTAAAAGCTTAATGAAAGCAATTAAGTAATGTAGACTAATTTCATGAAAAGAAAAACATGTGATTAAGAAAACGAATGTATGAAAAACACTTAGGTAGGAGGAATTAGTCTAATGTTCTGTAGCATCTTAGATATTAGAGTAAAATATTCCAAAAAAAGTAGAAAGTGGATCCAGAGATTCCTAACATACAGAAATGATACATATTTGAGGAGATGGAAATGCAAATGACTCTGCTTTAATCATTAAACCTTGCTTATGTGTGTCACAGTATATCTTACCTTGATAATATATGCAAATGTGTCAATTAAAAATAATAATTTACTACAACAAGAAGCCAAACGTATAAATAGCTATTGTTATTTGCACATAAAACTTCATGAAATACATGGGCTTTACTGAATTCTTTTCTCTGTGGAGGGCAAGATTTTATTGACCCAGATAACAGTTTTTATAGTTTAAAACAATTCTAATAAACTACATCAACAGCGCTAGAAAAACAATGTTTAGTAAATTAACAATGCTGTAAAATAAACACTGTAGATATTTAATTAAAATCCCAGCACAGGTGATAAATAACTACCTGACATGAGCTAAACTTTCACTATTCACATCCTTGGGAAATGTTTCAGTATGTACAATTTAAACATAATTAGACAGAAATTATTTTTCTAAGCGTGTCACATCCCTAGTTCATTTATAATCAAATAAATAATTCAAATTGTTCCAAGTTGTATACTATGTACTGTACTATAAAAAATGATATAATACTTAACATCCATTCTTCTGTGGTAATATATATTGTGGTTCCCTCATAGGCTTTGAGAAAGTCCTGCATAGCAGTCTTCACGTGACTTATTAGCAAAGTCCTGTTAGCGCTAAAGATACGTAATTATATGTATATGTAAAGACACATTATTACAGCTAGCATGTTTTATTTGCCTTCCTTTTTAGGTGCTTGGGTGAATTCTGGCCGAGGAGTGGTCAAAGCACAGGACAGTCATTTAATTTGGACTTACGATGCACATCATTTGGGCTACTGGGTAGCAGCTCCCCTTCCAGGAACTAGAGGTACCTTAACAATGAAAAATAATTGAAAAAATAAATACAGATGTCACGCTGGAAATTATGTCACCAGACCTGTATTTCATTCTAGGCTTTGTCACTTCCTGGCTGTGTGAATCTGGAGAAGGCACTTAATCTCAGCTTTGCTTTGTGACCAGGGCCTATTTGCGTACTGAGCAGTGACGTTCATTTTGGGGAAATGTCCATGCGTACGACATATCTTGACCATTTTGATGCATTTTCCCACCCTCTCCCTTTCCCCAGTCCTCTTCCCCATCTCTAAAACATGCTGTTTCCTAGCAGCTTTCTTTTGGGTTTCTCGTATGAGACAAACCATGTGATATTTAACCTTCTGCATCTGACTTATTTCTCATGATGTTATGGTCTAAAGTCCTGTTTTCCAGCTTGTGACATGGTCTCATTTTTCTTTACGGCTGGATAGTGTTACTTTGTGTATATACGCTACATTTCTCTACATAGTCTCTATTTTTAAAAAATATTTGTATGAAAACGTTAAGGTCCATGAACTCTGAGGACCCTGACAGCTATGATATCTGACGGGTCTGTCAAGGAGGAAGTCTGTTCACACAGGTGGTTACTTAGTGTGTGTCTCACTCTCTTTTGTTTGTTTGTTTTGTTTTGGTTGCTGGAACTCAGTAACCAAGTACCCTCAGTATAAGGGAGGAGAGGTTTATTTTAGCTGAGACTTTCAGTCCTCGGACTGTGCCAAGGCAGGACGGCATCGCAGAGGGGCAGAGCGAAGGAAGAGCTGCCCCCCCCATGGCAGCCAGGAAGCAGAGAGGTCCAGGAAGGGCTGGGAGGGAGAAGACCCTGGCAGGCGACACCCTCCTGGCCAGAACCAGCTCTTACCAGCCAGTCAGCTGTAAGCCCCGTAATCCAATCACTTTCCAAAGACACCACCAGGCTTTGGGGGCCACTTCGGATCTAAGCAGCAGCTGTGTACTTCCATGGCAAATGAATTCTGTCCAGATGAATTAAGAGTTTTCTGTTATAATCAGTAGAATCAGATTTTGGGTAATTTCTGAAAACATGAAACAGGATTCAAGGACAGGCTGAAGACCTGGTGTGGAAAGAGGCCAGGATCTCTGCAGCTCCCGAGGCCCGTGAGCAGCCAGCGTGGCTGTCTTTGCTGGTGGCTTTGGGTAGTGACCGACCACCGCCTCCTGTCAACTTTCTGTCGTCCTCTTCTGGCTCACTCTGGGGACCCAGAGTCGGCTTGACGTGTCCTTGCATCATGAGCACATCCCCTGGCCTGTGGGACTGTCTCTCCATCAAGTGTTTCCAGCTTGCTCTGGAGAGAAGGTAGAGGATCAACCAAATGAAAACAGACCTGACGCCTGGAACAGAAGGGGAGGCTGGGATCCGGTGGCTGAAACCTGTGAATTGTCCCTTAGGGATGAGCCAGTCCTATCACAGTCTAGGAGAAATGAGTGTTTCATTTACTTGCATTTAATACCATCACGTTACTAAGATCATCGGCACCTAGAGAAATCCTCATTTAGTCAATTTCTCAAGAATTTCACACACTGTGTTTTTTATCCACTGCGTCTCTGTGAGTAAAGAGAACTCCTGCTGCCGGCTGTGGTCTAGGCTGATTATACCATTGCCTGCTCCCATCTCGTGGGCCTTTTCAGCATTTGCTGGTGTAAATGGAGTCGATTCTTCATGTTCTCTGCCACCAGCTATGCTTGCTTGCAGCACTTTTTTTTTTTTGAATTTTTAAATTTTTTTTTTTACTCATTGTCCTGCATCTTCATACATTGGGTATTTATAGAATGAAAGCAAAGCAAAACTTTTAGTGTTCATTTAATGAGGATTTGGTATTGAAAGTTAAGGTGTGCATCATTCTTCCATCTTCAGTCATGCATCAGAGAGGATCTTTTTGGTTTTTCAAGTGTTTCAGCTCCCAGCTGAGAGACAGCTGCTGCCTGACTATTTCATGCTGGTCAGTGATCGCCCAGACCCAGGTTGTAGATGACATTTTACCCACGTCTCTCTGCAGTATTCTGTCATCTAACTTCATCTTTTATTTTGAAGGCTCAGGTTTTGCTAAGAAATGTTTTAAAAATCCGTTTGATTTTTTATTTTCATTTTAAATGTTAAACCATGCAGCCAAACAAGGTTTTGTTCAATGAAAACAACATTTAGAATTCCCTTGGAAGAAATATGAGCCATTAGCCAATGCAGTGAAGAATAATAATTCTTTTATTTCTATTTGAAGTTAGTTCTTGCAAGATTATTTATTCAGAAACCAGATGGTGGTTACCTTTGTTCTTCATGTTGCAAAATACCACAGTTTTGCCAGCTGTCTGACCTTATCCTATTTTGGATTTCCAACCATCATGAAATATTCACAACAAAACACAATTAATATTTATTGATACTTCAACTCAACTAAATCTAAGTTATTTTCTTTTAAATAAAAATAACCTAAGGAGCACTTGGGTTTTCTAGATAAATATACTTCCACTAAAAATATACCTAAAGCAACCAGTTTGCATAAGGTGGTTTTATGAATTGCAAAAGCCAGTCATTTTCTAAAAGAGGTAGAAGTTCTGTTCTAGCTTATCTGTTGGGAAAGATTTTGTGTGGGCCTCAGTACTCAAACAGAATTGTGGGATTCTCACTTAGCTTGAATGAGACACCTTCTAGTGATGCTTTTGAGCAGGATACTCTGCAAACTCTGGATACTCTGCTGGCTGAAGGAACAATGTACTATTAGAGGTTTGGATAACTTGCAAGTAGCTCTACCTTTGCTTAAAAATTATAGGGTGAGCTTGAAATAGGGACTTGCCCATCTGAGTGTTAGTTTCTTTGTTTTTAACCTGGGGCTTGGCTATTGTATTCATCTGTTCAGGTTACCATAGCCAGATACCATAGTAGTGTAAAGAACAGAAATTCTGTTTTCTCACAGTGTGGAGGCTGGAAGTCCCAGAGCTGGGTTGACGAGGCATCTCTTGGTGGTGGTCTTGCAGTGACCTGTATGTGTTCAGTGTGGAATCCTCCTCTCTCCTTACCATGACATCTCTCCTATTTGATTAGGGCTCAACCCTTATGACTTTGCTTAACCTGTGTCACCTCTCTAGGTCCTGAAGTAAACTCAGTTGTACTGGGGCTGGGACTTCAGCACATGAATTTTAGGGCAGTGTTGATTCAGCCAGAATATGCTTGCAGAATGGATGGCCCTGAATATCACTAGACTGTGTCTGATTCAACAGATGTGATTATCCCTGCAAAGGGAATGACAAGCTATTCTGTTCATCGCAGAACATTTCTGACACTGGTGTATGTGTGTGGAGGGTGAGGGAGGGTTCCTCACACAAAGGATTTCTCCAGTAAAGACACTTTACCATTCATTCCTTTCAAAATATTCCCCCTCATTTATTCCACCATTCTTGGGAGTGTATCTTGTACTATATCAAACTTCTTAAAAATTTAATTATTCTCTGTACTTCTTATTGACTCCTTGTATAATCAGACTTTTATTACAGTGCTTGGTCCTGCATGAGATTCTGCAGATAGAATTAAGTTACTTTAAAAAAATTACTTAAAGAAATTTTGTATTACACAGCTGTGCTTATTTGTCTATTGAATATGGTATGCACTGTATTATCAGTTACTGTCTATGAAAATAGCCACTACTAGAGTGCCTGTTGTATAACTTTAAACCTTCACTCAGTAACAACCTCGGCTACCATTTGCTGAGTGCTTATCAAGGCCAAGCACTGTCCTGAGTGCCTTGCAAGTATTAGTTCATATATAATCCCTAGTGGCTCATATGACCTATGTATGACTTTTTAAAAAATTATTGCTATGCAGATAGGGAAACTGAGATATGAGGACACGAAGCCACCCCAAACTCCAGAATCTGTATGCATCACCACAATGCTGCTTCTCCAAATCTATGAATATTACCATTATTGTGTCACTTTTATCACCCTAAAACCTTAACCCTAAAGGATGCACATATGACCTGGTGATATTCCAGGCTCTTCCAGGGTCCTCAGTAGAGTTAGGATCCTAATTGTGGATATTTGCTTGAGGTAGAGATGGATAGAAAACCAGTGTCCCATCCTTCTCATCCCAAATACACATTCAGAGTGTAATTGATAGTGACAAGTGGACTTAATGGACACTGCATCCTTTTCTGAGGAAGATGAAAGCAGATTCCCTCATGAGGCATGGCCTGATAGGTTCATTTCCATGCAGACTCTAATAGTTTACACTGACCTCCTGATTATACGGGCTGGCTTTCAGTGCAGGGAAGTTGACCACGAGAGCAGGTGTGGTGTGTGTGCATGTGTGTGTGTGTGTGTGTGTGTGTGTGCGCGTGCGCAGATGTGCATTGGCTATATAGGCGCTCCTAGGAGGACAGCGGGTCCCCTGTGCTCTTGCTGGGCTCAGTCTGCCCAAAGTCATGGTGTGTCTGTAACTGTAACGCCAGGCAGAAGGGCTTGTAGAATCTTTCAAGTCTCAGAATTTTCGAATTCTTTCTATGCTTTACATCCCTGCTTACACTGGTAAATTCATTTTGATTTTAACATTTCTCCTTTTCCCCCCTAATGATTTGCAATTAACAACACTATCAGCAATCTATCTCAAAAACTCTTAACATAAAGGCCAGTTAGTTAGAAATATTTCTATCAGTTTATCAGATATTTTGCTATGACCATTTGGGTCAATTTTTCTTTATAATTTTATTTTGAAGGTAGTAGAAATACAACAGAACAAGACAGAAAGCCCATTGAGACAGTGCAGAGAATTTGGTTCAGAACTTCACAGCAGGTTACCGGGATAGCAGTAATAGGTACCATAGTATATCTTATTTACCTTCACAATAGTTGTCTAGTCAATTAGGAATAGCAATATCAAACCAAAGACAGAACATTATAAAACCCATCAAAAGAGAATACTGAATAGAATAAAGCAATTAATCATAATGAAACAAAATTGAAAACAACACTTGCTCTCAAAAGATAGAGGAGACCCCTCATATTTGCTATATTGCATACAGTCATCCTCCCAAGAGATGCTCAGACCTCTGTTCCCAGTTGCTAACAGAGAGGGGAGGGGGTGTTGGATTCCATACATGGGATGGTATGATCAAAGTATGTTATACACATGTATGAATATGCCACTGTCAAGCCCATTATCATGTGTGATTAATATGCATTAATAAAGCATGAAAAGGCCATCGCTGGGGTGGCAGGCTACCCTGCTATCTCAGTGGCTGACACTAGCACACATCGATTTCTCTTTCTGTGGCATGAGTGCTTTGAGTTAGCTGCTGTGTTGGGGGTTTGGCTTGGTTCAGCCTAACTTACTTTCTCATTCCAGAACCCAGGATAGTGACTCTCTGGGGTACCTTTTCCCATACTAGAATGTCTTAGTAAGAGGATAGAGCCACACCAGGCAGCCTCATTTACATTGCATTTGATCAAAGCAAGTCCATTGATTAATCCCAAAGGGTAGGGAAGGTACACTCTATCCACAGGGAAGGCTGCCCTGGGAGGGACCTGTACAAAACTTTACATTAGGCTGCCTAGTCCAGGATTTAACTTAGCTGACTACTTGACCTAAAATAGTGTTTTCTCTCTCTTTTTTTTCCCCTTTGTTTATATTGAACCTTGGAGGTTCAGGTATGAATGAAGATTACAAGGACATAACAGCCTACCACACAGTGTTTCTTACAGCCATATTAGGAGGAACCATAGTCATTGTCATTGGATTTTTTGCTGTACTCCTTTGTTACTGCAGGTAAGAACAACATGAATCAATGTGGCTAAACACAGAAAATACCAAATCATAGTATCATTTCAGTACATTCCATGTATTACAAAGTTGATTTGTAGAAATGAATGTAGTCTTTAAGATATGTAGATTAGAGTTCAAAAGCATTATGTCCTAACTAACAGTAGATTGCTTAAATGATATGCATATTGTGGGGTTAATTTACAAAGCTGAGCCTGCTAGATCATAACTCTTAAATAAGTTTGTATTATCATTTATTGTAGGGATAAGTGTGGTACTCCACCAAAAAGAGAAAGAAATGTCACTAAACTTGAAGTGCTTAAAAGAGACCAGACAACTTCAACAACACACATTAATCACATTAGTTCAGTCAAAGCTGCATTAAAATCTGAGGACAAATCACAATTATTCAGTGCCCAAAACTCCTCTTATAGTCCTCAAAAGAAGGAATCATCAAAGGTAGAAACAGAAGAAAGAGTTTCCATGGTAAAAACACGGGATAATTTTAAAATCTACAATGAAGATGTTTCATTTCTACCAGCCAATCAAAACAGTTACTCAAGAAAACCATTACAGTCTTTGGAGCCCAATATGGGGACCAAACAGCCTAAACACATTAGCAACAACCTGTCTGCATCATTAGGTGGTGCTCCTGAGGAAAAGCGGTACCTCGCAGGGAGTGAGGAGGGGTATGGGTGTTCCCAGATTCCCGAACAGCTGATGCACATCTACAGCCAGCCCATCGCCATCCTACAAACATCTGACCTTTTCTCCACTCCAGAGCAGTTACACACTGCGAAGTCAGCTACTTTGCCAAGGAAGGGGCAGTTAGTCTATGGCCAATTGATGGAACCAGTGAACAGAGAGAACTTCACACAGACATTGCCCAAGATGCCAATGCATTCTCATGCCCAGCCCCCAGATGCCAGAGAGGAGGACATTGTACTGGAAGGTCAGCAGAGTTTGCCGTCCCAGACTTCAGATTGGAGCCGGTATTCCAACAGCTTACTGGAATCCGTCTCTGTGCCCGGAACCCTGAATGAAGCCGTTGTAATGACTCCATTTTCATCAGAACTTCAAGGAATTTCAGAACAGACCCTCCTGGAGCTGTCCAAAGGAAAGCCCTCTCCTCACCCCAGAGCTTGGTTTGTGTCTCTCGATGGAAAGCCAGTTGCGCAAGTGAGGCATTCCTTCATAGACCTGAAAAAGGGTAAGAGAACCCAGAGCAATGACACGAGTCTCGACTCCGGGGTGGACATGAATGAGCATCACTCGAGCAGGAAGCTTGAGCGGGAGAAGACATTCATCAAGAGCGTGCATCAGCCCAAGATCCTGTACTTGGAAGATTTAGACCTGAGCAGCAGTGAGAGTGGGACCACCGTCTGCTCCCCGGAGGACCCAGCTTTGAGGCACATCTTGGATGGAGGGAGTGGAGTGATCATGGAGCACCCTGGGGAGGAGTCCCCAGGAAGAAAAAGCACTGTTGAAGATTTTGAAGCCAATACTTCACCCACTAAAAAGAGGAGCAGACCACCACTAGCCAAAAGAGATAGCAAGACCAACATCTGGAAGAAGCGAGAGGAACGCCCACTCATTCCCATCAATTAGCCCCTGGGGCTGCATATTCTTGCTTCCTGCTGTAAACTGCGGTATGAACTTAAGAAACTGAGACTGAGCCATGGTCTGGTCCCTGGACATGTCTCAAGCGGAATAAATCAGAGAATGGTAACTCGGTCACCAGAGAGAAAGATACCAAGGAATGCTTCTTCCTGGCCTATCCCTTTCATTTATTTTTGAGTGCTGAATTTGAAGTATTTAAGTTTTCAAAATGTAAAATAGTGTCAAGATGTTAGTTACCCATTCACCAATTTGGTACTGACTCTTCTAAGAGTAAGACCATGAACCGTGAACTCCCAAAGTTGCTTCCCCAAAATGTTGCCTCCACGACTACCCTATGGAATGTTTAGGAATGAAACTTCTCCAGGTGTCATCCTTGTGAAATGTTACCCTCCTCTGCCTCTACTTAAAAAAAAACTTGATAAAGGTTTGGACTGTTGTTATCCTAGAGTTCAAAGACCAAGCACCATTTTCTTTGTCTGAGATAAATAGCATGTGTATTGTATCACCCCAAAAGTAAACTCTGCACTCATATAAAGTGGACAAGGAGCTTCCTGGTCATTAGACGGGGTTGTTTATGAATGTAACTTCACAGAATAAATAAGGTATTGATTTGTTATGTAGAAATTTGAGAAATGCATACTCTGATACTGGATTTTTATTTCTTAATCTTTTTCCTCCCCTTAAGGATTAAGTGACCTTAGCTATCAAGGAAATTTCTTTTTAATAATCCATAAAACAATGATATTGTAAGTTAAAATCAGTTTTAGCATACTCTGTTTCCAACACCCAGTCTTAGTCACTTAAAGGCTATCAAACTACTTTTAAAAATCATAGAAGAGTTGTGTGTGAACAGCAAAATGTTAACAAATATGTGGAGATAAAGAAAAGAAACATTTCACCTCTGTGAGCAGAAAAAAGAGAAGCCATTTTTCGGAGGATCAGAAATGTTTTCAGGATGCTAATTATGTAAGGAGATGGTTCCATTTTAAAGGACAAGACATTTTTGAGGAAAAGTTTCAGTTTCAGGAGAAATATAAATGTTTCTTTATATCACTTGTTTTTTTGACTTTTCTTCTTGGTTTTAGAAGTATATATATCAAAATCCTTTTTTAAAAATCATACAGAGAATTCAGTGTGAACACATTCAAATATTTGTTTTTAATTATGTGTGTTCAACTCTGAAGTATCATTCATAGGTCCTAAAAATAAAAGCACTTGTTAATTCAAATCAACCCACTCCATTTTTCTTAAAAATTTCCATGAAGACTTGTCTGAAACATCTTTCCCTTCCCCTTGGTGGGAAAATAATGGAACTAAATTGCTTTATTTATCATCCACTGCTATTCAATGTAGCAGCAACATAGAAACTCAAGCGGCCTAAACAAGTTAAAAGAACCAAAATAGTTACATTAGCTTTAGTAACATTGTAGATAGATGTACAATGGAAGAAAACACCTTTTTCCCTTGAGATAGTAGACTTCAGCCAATATTTTCATGTAACCACTTCTGAAACATCTAATTGGTCAAACAGCTCTCCTACCTTCTGTATTACCCAAAGAATTTAAAGATAGGCATTTATATAATTTGCTATAATTACCCTAATCCACAGAAGAGATAAACATTTTGGGTCATATGAATTTTTTTTTAAGTAGTGTTAAAGTTTACACTTTAGAGGAGGCTTTTTTGTTGGTCTTATTCAAAAAGATTTATTAGAAGCAGCAGGAATAAAGATGATTTGGAAAAGGTTAAGGAGTTAAGTGCTCTATGGAAGTGCCTTTGATACAGATTTGCATTATTAGAAGGATACAATAACATCTTTCTTAAGTGTACATTTTCTCTCTTAGCCAAATTAAGCAGATGTGCAGTTTTTATTAAAAATTATGGACCTAGTGTTTCATGTTGGAACAAAGAAGTTCGCATGTAAGTAACGATTCTTTTTGTGTTTAATCCTTTTTGTAAATGCAGCACACGTTGATAAATTGTTTATGTTGGAATGAGGTTAGAAACTATATAGCAAAATATCTCACCTCCTCAATATTTTAAGTGTATACTTCCCACCTTTAAAATGTTTCATCTCTCAGCTTGGAAATAAAATACACGTGTTGGTGTATGGGCGTGCATTCCAGACGTGTAGCTTACTTTATTCATTCTTGTGCAAGGGAAAGAGATGACACAGCCCAAGGGCTTTTCTACAACTTCTTGTTTGGTTTCAGGAAAAAAAAAAAGTTTATTATTTCTCCCCCATCTTCTGTTATTCCTGCCTCTCTCCATCTTCCTTCTCCTCTGTCTCTGCACATACTGTTTGTGATTGGGAATTTTAGGCAATTTAACTTTTCTAACATCAAAAGAGTGTGACTTCTCATTTGTGAGCAGTTCACAGACTTTCTGTTAAAAAACTGAAGCCATCTACTTTTTCATAACCCAATGATAATAAATGAACAATATTCACTACTTTCTTAAATTTTTAAATTGAAAACTAAGCTTTTCTGCAAGTATATAAATCTAGATAATTTTGGTTACAAATTGTTGACATTTGAGGATCCTTTGTACATACTCTGGACATATCTTAAAGGCAAAATATTCAAACTGATGGGTTCATTTGCTAAAACACAGCTATATGTATTTTTGAATACATGTGATCTTGAGACTTTATAAAATCAATTTTTATGACTTTATGCAGTTGTATGGGGATGGTGCCCTTTTATAATGCACATTAGACTACGAAGATCACAAATGTTGAAGAATAAAAGAGCTTAGTTGTTTTGGCAGTCACTTTTCAGATCTCTTTCCACATGTTCAAATCCTCCAGTATCAATACATATTATAGGATTTTGTAGATCTGTGGGTCAAATAATGCACCACAAAACTTCCTGGAAAGGTAAAACTCGAAGTTATACATTCATTTATAAGGTATGGGTTACTTATTTCTCCATGCACTGACATTGTGAAGGAATTTGACTGTATTAATTTACATTTCAGATCTAGAGTTTACATTTTTCCCTCTTGTTTCCAAGTGTTTCTATCTTTTGTATCTTTTCTTCAGAGAAATCTCATATTTTAGTGTATTTATTGCCATTATTTCTGTATTTACTGCTGAAAACTGTTAACAGATTTGTAAAATGTTAAACCTAGTTCATTAAAGATATGTAAAAGTGGACTCGGTGCATTGTTTGATTTTGGGTAAAATGCAAAAGCTACCCCTGTCTGTTGCCATTTAATCTGGTAAACAGCTGCTTTCTTTCTACTGATTAAATTGTGCACAGTAAAATAAACTCTGCTTATATAATGAACTCGATAACTATTTATATCAGGGCTGCAGACTTCACATTTTTACTATTAAAACGGAGTGTAGATATACTGGTTTCCATACAGCAAGATTAAAATTGTTACAATTTTAAACAACTTATAATTCCTTAAACACCAAAGTGAAAACTTGAAGTGAAACCCCTCATTCCATTTTTAAAACATTCTTTGGTTTTTAAATCCAAGACTAAATGATAACTCAAAGGCCGTTCACATGTGTTACATGGCCAAGGGCCTCTGTTTAACCAATTGAACAACATTTAAATTTAAGAAGTTTGTATTCAGAAGGTTTAGAATAGTTTTTTTTTGTTTTGTTTTGTTTTGTTTTAAGTTCTGTATATTCCAAGCTGACCTTGAACTCACTGTGTAATCCAGGCTGGCCTTGAGCTTATAGTGATCTTCCTGCTTCAGCCTCCTGAGTGATGGCATTACATTACGTGCCTGGTTTAGAATAGTTTTGAAAATCATCTTGGCTGCCATATTTTTAGATGTTTTCTATAATTTTTCTACATTAATATGTTACTGTAATTACCTTTGGCCTGGTTTAATGGGATTGGGCTCTGACTCCAATGCAAATCCATTAATATAGACAATATGATTTCCACCCTTGCATGGTGATGGAGACTTCCACTTGGAGCCCTAAAAGTACAGCCAGCCTTCATTCCAGGGCCTGGTCTCCGTCTGGGAAGGCCCTGACATCTCAGAAATGCTCCATCTCCTGGAGGAGCATGGAGACAAAACAGAACCTAGGTGATTTCCTAAATCACCATCAGAAGCATAACTGCAGACAGCTGAGGTTCATGAGCAGGCCATCCTGTTCTCACCGCAAAGGGAAAAGCAATATGGGAAGAATGACAGGAAATGTAAGAACTGCAGGCAAGGGATGTTGGATGGACACAAGATATTTTAATTAGTTCATCAAAAATGCTTCACCTGCCAGCCCTTAATAATCGTGACAGATAAGCAGGGACCCTTTCTTTGGACTGCATGTTGGAAACGTTAAGTTACACCACAGTGTTACTTGGTGTAGACTTCATAATTGTCACTTTTCGGCCACCTGTTTATAGGTAGATGTTTTTGTCAGGATCCACAGTTGAGATAGCTTACATCCCTGTGTGTAAGCTCTTTCTATATCAATGGGGCTAATTGCTCTGAGGAAACTGGGTTGGATTTGGATTTCCCTTCTCCATCAAAATAAAGGTTATTTTTTCTTATCTTTTCCTTTTATTTTGAGCTTTAATTTTATTGAGTCTATAAACTTCTAACTACTGAATTTTTTTTTCTTTTCTGAATTGTTTTAAAAGTAACATCTTAAGAATATGCTGCCAGAAAAATAGTTTGGAAATAAGACAATTTATAATGTTAAATACCAAAACCTTGATAAAGATAATCACAAATGATAAAAAAATCATCCAATACACTTGGGGAATTTCTTAGGAAAAATGAACTATTTTGTTTTTTGAAACAGTTATGTTACAGATCAGTTTTTACTACCTCTGATGTTTGTCAAAGATAGTATTTCCTCCATTTTATTTGCTATCATACACGAATACCTTTCTGGTTTTTTTTGAGAAGGCTCACACGGTGAGTGCATTATGACAAAACCTTTCTTAATGCTGTAATTCCTGATGTTCAAACCTAACACTTGCTCTACTTGTGGAGAGTACTTAGGGAGTTGGGTTTCCCACTTGAGTTGGGTTTTCCCTTCTGTTCATATTAACTAGGGGTTTCATAATTCATATGTTGACTGGGTTTAATCCTGGTAGACCTTATTAAAACACTAGACTACTGCAGACAGTCTGACTCAAAACAAATCAGGTAATTACATTCCCACCAGTCTCCGAGGTTATCATATGCAAACAGCTTCATTAAAAATCTTAAATGTCACACAGGAAAGCATAATTGGGATTATTCTATGGAATAAATATCTCTAAGTTTTATTTTACATCCATTTCAGTTCAGAATACATTTTGTTTTATGTAGAAAGTACTTTTAAAAGTCAGTTTAAATTTATCTCCATTATCTGATATTTTGTAATCCATACTATTTTGAAACCAGTTTCTAAAGATAACTTCTAAAAGATTTGTACCCATTAAAGACAAGTTTGTTAACACCTATGTATGTTTACAGATGTCTTTTCTCATTCTTACTGTTTTTCCATTTGGAGTTTATTTCTGATTTTAAAAAATGAGTTGTATCTCTATATTCCATAGATTATTTAACCAAAACACTGTTAATGTTAATACTGACAAAGAGGGTGCTAATAGCAAGTAGATGAGGTTTGAAATTTAGGAGATTCTTTTTTAAGGGAGAGCTAACATTTATACTTCTCCAACCAGGTATAATTTTACTTCATGTACAGATAAAATGGAAAACAAAAGGATTCTAAAAGGAAATTTTTGCTAATAATCTTTCACACATACTGGTTTTCTGAAGCCTTGGTTTTTAAAAAAAAAAATCATTTTTTTCCCCATGGTGAGACTAAGAACAAGCTGAAAAGAATTAGTTATAACAGAACTGTATTTAGTCTTACTGATGAGACCTGCCTATTCTTCTTTTAGAAGTCCAGGCAAAATTTAATACTGATAAAATTAGCTGTGTGAATCAGAATTTCTAAAGTTTCATCTGCACCACAATGGACTCTTCAATTCACTCCAAAGAAAATAAAATCTGCACATTATAAATGTACCGTTCTGTGGTATATATCAAATTCTTACAATGAACTGTTGTAGTTTTTCTCTTCAGTTCACAAGATCTGTATGCAGGAGAATTGTGTTTATAACTCCTCTAACTCCCAGTAATACTTTTGTTATATAATAATATGTACTCAGTAAGTATCAGTAAGTAGACTTATGGATTGAAAAATGACAGTTGATCTTGTTCAGGGGAAAGCATGTAATGTGTTCTGAGTGTCGTCAGCACGCTGGTGGGAAAAGAGTCCCCTGCTGGTTCCTCCACAGCCCCAAGGATTCAGCAGCCACCCACAAACAGAAGTGCCCTCCTGGAGCTCTGGGATCCCTCCCCCAAGACGGCTATGAAACGCTGGCTGAGCTCCAGACCTAAGAGGGCTGGTGTGAGAGGGAGGACTCGCATCCAGGTGGAGGACAGCAGATGGCCACGCCAGACCTGCAAGTGCCACTTTCCCCTGTGCACACTGCTACTGCCCTGTGTGGTCTTGGTGTCACTACCAAAGTCAACAGTCCAGGGACCCAGAACAAGTTCTGACCGCTTGGACCTCAGGTGACGGGTCTGCTTGTTTTCAGCTGTGAAATCCAAGATGACTGTGAGACTTGGGCTTAGAGACTGAGAGCACGCTTGCCCCTCATGATAGACCTGGGGCGGGGACACACTTGCCCAGGTGCCCAGCAGCTGGCCTACAGGCCTTGATATATATATATATATATATATATATATATATATATATATATATTTTTTTTTTTTTTTTTAGCAAAGCAGTTTGCATTTGCCAGGCAGGCACTATGCCACTGAGCTGTACCCCTGACCACAAGTCTTGGTCTTGGCTCTGCAGACAGTTGCTGTCCTGTGACTCAGTTCCAGCCTCTCCCCTGTGCACTGGGGCCAGTGTGATCTGCCGGGGACCTGCCAGTAGGGCTCCCCCTGGGATATAGAGGCTGCCATGCTTGTCTCTCCACCTGGAGACAGAGGATCCTAAAGCAGCCCCTCTTTTTTGTTTAGTTTCCACATATGAGAGAAAATGTGATTTTTAAAAAGTCTCATGATAGTCACAAAAGAAAAAAATCTGAAGTGGAGAAACAATAATTAACAAGAAATCAAAATACACTGCTAGAGTAAATCACTTAACCATAAATGGAGACTGTGAGAGAGGGAGAAAGAAAGGAACTGCAACAAAACTACAAAAAGAAGTTATAAAAAGGGTTGCAGTAAGACTTTACCTGTCAATAATTAGCTGAATGTACATGGATTAAATTGTTCAATTAAAAGTCATAGAGCAGCTAAATGGATTAAAAAGTGAGACCAACCACATTTGCATACAAGAAACTTATTTTGCGCCTAACAACACACAGGGGTTGAAAGTGAAGGAACGAGGAATATATTTTATGCAAACAGAAGCCAAAGGAAACAAGAGTTGCCACACTACCAGATAAAAATAGATTTCAAATCAAAAGCAGTAAACAGATAAAGTTATTGTATAATAACAAAGGAGTTGATTCAGCAAGTGGAAATAATCTAAATATATATGCATTTCCATAGCAGAGGACCCAAATATATGAACCACTATTAATAGACATAAGACAGAGACAGGAACTTAATGTTATAAGCTTGGAGACCTTAACACAAAGCTACTGTGATAAAATCAGCGTGGTACTGGCAAAGAAAACAAACCTGAGGATGAGTGGAACAGATTAGAAGATGGAGACATAATTAAACACACTCAGCCACCTTATCTTTGATAAAAGAGCCAAACACATTCACTGGAAGATAGCTTCTTTAATAAATGGTGCTGAAAAAACTGGCTTCCCATATGTTGAGAACTAGAACTAAACCTGTATCTATCACCATACACTAAAGTCAAAATGGATGAAATATCTAATATCAAAACAGGAGCACCAAATGTGTTGGAAGAGAAAACAGGTAGAAATACATATAGGCAGAGACTTCATGAAGAAAGCCCAGGTCACATGGGAAACACTACAAAGAATCAACAACAACTGGGATCCCATCCCATTAACAAGCTTTTGCACAACAAAAGAAGTCACCAATAGTGAAAAGATAACCCAGACAGTGGGAATATATTTAACCAGTTGTCCCTCAGACAAAGGACTTATATCTAGAACATCTAAAGAACTGAAAGAATCAGACCCCCCCAATTCAAAGATCCAGTCCAAAAATGGGCATTTGAGATGAATACACAATTCTCAGAAGAAGAAATACAAACAGCAAATAAATATATGAAAAAATGTTCAACATCATTGGTCATTTGAGAAACACAAATTAATACAACACTAAGATTCCGTTTCACTCCAGAAAGAATGGCTATTACCAAGAAATCATCCAATAACAAATGCTGGAGGGGCTGTGAGGAAAAAGGAACCCTTCTCCACTGTTGGTGGGAGTTCAGACTGGTACAACCACTGTGAAATCAGTGTGGAGATCCTCAAAAAGCTAAGATTAGAGGTCTCATTTGATGCAACTTTTCTGCTTCTGGGTATCTTCCCAGAAGAATTAAAACATAGCACAGCGATACATGTGCACTTATGTTTATAGCAGCACATTTGTAATAGCTAGATCTTGGAAACAACCCAAATGCCCATCAATTGAGAAATGGATATAAAGATGTAGTCTTTATATAATGGAATACTAGTCAGCCACAAAGAAGAATAAACTTAGACATTTATAGGTAAATGGGTGCAACTTGAGACCATACTCATAAGTAAAATAAACTCATGTGAAGGTCAAGACACCCGCCGTGTGTAGGAAGACACCAACAGACGCCTTCTCATGCAATGGGCAAGGGGTCTTTATTGTCCAAGCATGCATGGGGCTCATTGAACATGCAGGAACAGAGAGCCCCGAGTTGAGCCAGAGCAGGGCTTATAGGCTATAGAACAAAGGGAGGAGGGGTCTTTGCAAGCGTGGTCACAGAAGCAGATGGCATTGGTTAGTTTAAATGGCTTTTTACATTCATTGGAGGAGACGACCTTAGGGAGGTCTAGAGTTGGGCGGTGGAGGGCGCTTCCTAATATGGGCAGCAGATGCTCAGGAAAGGTACATTCTGTAAATTCCTTAGTCATGAGAGGGGGCTGTTTTTATCTCACAACCCAGATTTCTAGTCAGCTCTATCCTTGTCCTTATCTAACTTAGGCAGCTTTAAACTGTAACAGCTCAATTCCTGGAATATTGGGAGGAGATGAGCAGCATAGACCATGCACTTTTAATAAGAGAAAATTCCTCTTGCCTTCCCCCCTTTTTGTTTTGTGAATCTCTAATCTTAGAGATCGGGGTGTTTATTGTTGGGATCATCTAGAATCGCATATTGTTGTCTGAGGAGCATTAGTTTTACATTGCCAATCTGACTTTGTAGTAGGTTTGTTATTCTATTTAATATACAGGGTCCTATAATCACTATTAAAAGTAGCACAATCAAGGGTCCCATTAGGGCTGACAGTAAGGTGGTGAGCCATGGAGACTGGCTGAACCAAGACTCAAATAAGCCTTGTTGGGCTTCTCGTTCTTTTTGTCTTTGGTCTAATCTTTCCCTGAGTTTGGCCATGGACTCTTTAACAACTCCAGAATGATCTGCACAGAAGCAGTATTGTTCTTTTAAGGCTGCACATAATCCCCCCTCCTTAATCAAGTCCTCTATTCTATAGAACTACTGAGAGAGAGGTTAGAGAGTTTTGGAGGGCCATGACGGATGTTTCTATGGCCTTTAAGTCTTGGTCTATTGCAGCTTGTAACTGACTAGTCTGTTGGTTGCCACGTATGATGGCAGCTGTCCCTGTGCCTATACCGGCTGCGGCAGCTACTCCCATAAGAACTGCCAGAGTTATCGAGATCAGTTCTCTTTTGTATCTAGTTTGGCCTGATAGTTTATCTTCCAGCTCTGTCCCTGAATGGTAGAGAATTCGGGGGTATATAGAGACCAGTACACAAAAGTTAACAGAGTTATTGAAAACTTTTGTAGATACGCAGGGGGTGATTCCAGTGTCACATGCCCATTTTAAACCTGTGGGAGGTTGAAGGAACTTATCTTTTTCTTGGATTTGATTAATAGTGGTACATAAAGTTTTAATGTGGGAAGGAGGATTACCTATATAGGTCCCCTGTCCCATAACATCAGACAAGGTAAGTTTAAGGTCATTGTCCCAATCACAGGACGAGCCAGAAGAGAGGGTAGCGTATGGTCCTTTGACAGCTATCCCTTCATAGGAGGGTGGTGAGGCAGACAGGCAAAGCCAGCATGACTGTGTAAGGTCAGCTTGAGAGTGATTAAGGGCAGAATAGGCTCCCAGGATTAGGTTATATAATTGGTCACCAGGAGTCATTAGTTTTTAGGGAATGGGAGTAAGAATTGAGGAACTAGTGGAGTTACGGGGAGTATAGTCGAGTTTTAGTGGGGTTGTGGGTCTTGGTTGAGGAGGTGGATTCTTTTTAGTAAGTACAGAGTGTACAGAGTTGGGTCCTATTCCAATAGCTTTTTGGGAAACTTCTTCCTTTTTAATTAGTATCAGTCCTCCTCTATCTGTGCCACCCTCATAATATCTGATTCCACGTCATTCCAGTCTGCCATTTTGGGTCGGTAGGGGTGGTGACATTTATATATATCTTTTGGCAGGATTCTGGAGTGTTGCCTGGCCCGTCTGCGTCTATGTCCTAAGCATCAGAGGGGGTACATGTATATGAGCCACATCCTGTTGGGCATCCTATTTTTAAATGTTGGTCAGGGGTAGTGACGTTCCAAGTAGTTGCTAAGGTTTCACATCCCCAATAGGCACAGTAATAGTGTCCTGGGATGTTGCAATAACTTTTTCCAGGATTGGAAGCAGGACACATATATACACCAGTAAGGTTACAACAGGGTCGGTGGGTAGTTAACTGACAGTGGGGTATCTGGAAGGGTGGTCCCCCCATTCCTTCCCAGGTGTGTAAAGTCTTTCCATCTTCCCATCTAGACATTGTCCATTTCCAAGGTTTATGGGGATTGGGATTGAGTTCTCCTAGGGGAAGGAGGAGGAGGAATAGTAACCCTATGAACCCTTAACTTGAGGGGATTTTCAGTCTTTTCCAATTTCCATTGAGGCTCCGGCAGTGGCGGTGCTGGCTTGAGGTGAGATGTGTGGATCCAGGACGCAATGCCATCAACTTTAACTGCCATAGGGGTAGTCAAGAGTACTTGGTAGGGTCCTTTCCAGTGAGGTTCTAGGGTCTGTATCTGATGGCGACGGACATAGATGAAGTCTCCCATGTTGTATTGGTGATGAGCGGGTCCATCTCTTGGCTGGTAGGCTGAAGAGAGTTGGCACCACAGGACCTTCTGAATTTGGTCTAGAGCCTGGAGTCTATCAGTTAAAAAGGTATGGGGTAAATGGGTGTCCTTAAGTAGGGGGCTGAGGTCTCGAATGGGGGGAGGGGTTCTATATAGGATCTAGAAGGCAGTTAGATTAGGCGGCTGGGAAGAAGGAGTGTTTCTAGCTCTGAACAAAGCATAAGGTAGGAGCATGGTCCAGTCTTTAGAGCCAGTCTCTTTGGCTAATTTTGTCAAGGTCTCTTTGATTGTTCTATTCATTCTCTCTACCTGTCCTGGACCTTGGGGTCTATAAGCACAATGAAGTTTCCAATCAATCCCCAATATCTTGGCCAACCCCTGACTTACCTGAGCCACAAATGACGGTCCGTTATCAGACCCAATTACCTTTGGCAGGCCAAAACGAGGAAAGATCTCTTCCATCAACTTTTTAACTACCGTCGGTACAGTTTCCCTTTTGGTAGGGAACGCCTCGGTCCATCCTGAGAAAGTGTCTATAAAGACTAACAAATATTTAAGCCCATAACTAGTTGGCTTTATCTCAGTAAAATCCACTTCCCAGAATTGTCCCGGCCGGGTTCCTCGTAATCTCTTTCCTTTTGGGGATTTGGAGGGGAAAGCGTTGACAACCTGGCAAGCTTGGCAAATTTTGGTAACTTGTTCTGCTAGTTCCTTAATTTGGGTGGCTGACAGTTGACTATCTGTTGATTGATTTCTGGCCAATAAGCACAACTTTTTTTGTCCCCAGATGGGTTAACTTATGGGCCTGTTGGAAATAGGCTAGAAGTTCTGTTTTTCCCATCTTGGGAGTTTGGAGAGGCTCATTTGGACAGGTCTCTGATAGAGTATTGACCTCCAAGAGCAAAGTGGTGGGGGCACTTAAGGCCGCCTGCTTCGCAGTTTTATCTGCATGGTTGTTGCCCTGTATTATAGGGCCTGTACCTTTTTGGTGGCTATTGCAGTGCACTATGGCCAATTTTTGTGGTAGCATTATAGCCGCCAAGAGTCTAAGAATTTCTTGTTTGTTTTTGATCTCCTTTCCAGCAGAAGTTAGGAGTCCTCTCTGTTGGTAAATAGCCCCAGGTACGTGCGCCGTGGCAAAAGCATAGCGGCTATCAATATAAATGGTTGCCCTTTTTCCTGTTGCCAACTCTAAACCCTTTGAAAGGGCAATCAATTCTGCCCTCTGCGCGGATGTACCTTCTCTCAGTCCTGACGACCAGATAACTTAAGTCCCATCTGTAATCGCGGCCCCCGCATGTCTCTTACCTTCTAGTAGGAAACTGCTGCTGTCAGTGAACCAGGTTACCTCCACATCTGGGAGTGGCCGGTCTGTCAGGTCTTGGCGAATTCCAATTTCCTCTGCCAGAATCTCTTGACAGGTATTTAGGATTGGCTCAGATGTCTCATCAGGCAGTAGAGTGGCCGGGTTGAGGGCAGTTGGAGGACCGAATGTTATTCGGTCCTTATTGAGCAGGAGGCTCTGGTAGTGAGTGATTCTGGCATTGGAGAGCCATCTATCTGGGGGTTGGTGGATGACACTTTCTAATGTGTGTGGGGCTATTATGGTCAATTTTTGTCCCAGAGTCAGTTTATCTGCATATTTGGTTAGGATAGCTGCTGCTGTGATAGCCTTTAGACTATGGGGCCATCCATTTGCCACAGGGTCTAATCTCTTTGACAAATAGGCCACAGGTCGCTTCCATGGGCCGAAGGCCTGAGTTAACACCCCACGAGCTATTCCTCATTTTTCTTCTATATAGAGAGTAAAGGGTTTTTCTATATTGGGGAGAGCCAATGCAGGGGCAGATAACAGGGCCTTTTTGATCTGATCGAAGGCCTGTTGTTGGTCAGCGCCCCAGGTAAAGGTGGTGTCTCCCTTTAGGAGGGGATAGAGGGGAGCAGCCAAGGAAGTGAACCCCGGGATCCATAGGCAGCAGAATCCCGCAGTCCCCAGAAATTCCCACAATTGTCTCTTACTTGTGGGTGGGGGAAATTGAGTAACAGTCTTTTTCCTGGCTTCCGTGAGCCATCGTTTTCTGTTTTTGAGGGTGTATCCTAAGAAGACGACTTCTTTTTGGCAAATTTGGGCCTTTTTAGCAGAGGCTCTATATCCCAATTTGGCTAACTCTTGTAAGAGCTCCCGTGTCCCATACATACAGTCTGTTTCCGAATCTGTGGCCAGCAGAAGGTCGTCTACATACTGAAGCAAAGTTACAGCAGGCTGTTGGATTCGAAAGGCGGCCAGGTCCTTGTGGAGAGCTTCATCAAAGATGGTAGGAGAGTTTTTAAATCCCGGAGGGAGGCGGGTCCAAGTCAGCTGTTCTGATGTCCCTGTGTCAGGGTCTGTCCATTCGAAGGCAAACAGAGGTTGGCTATCTTTATGTAACGATAGACAAAAGAAAGCATCTTTTAGGTCCAGTACCGTATACCAAGTCTTTTCGGGACCAAGAGTGCTAAGCAGATTGTAGGGATTAGGCACTGTAGGATGTATATCCTCTACTGCGGCACCCTTTTCCGTCCATGCCACGTCCTAGTCCATCCACGCCTTGTGACAAGGTCCATGGGTGGAGGAGAGCGCTTCAAGGAATCGCTTCTCGAGGAAAAGGACACTGCATGTGGGAATTGGGTGCGGGGATCTTGGAATGTTTTGTACTGATAATTGTAATTTGTGTAATTCACATATATATATTTTCATGTAATACTCAATATGAAATCGAAAATAGAAACTCCAGAGGAGTTACTAGAAACCCTCTAGATAACCCCTTTGTGAAAACTAATTGTGAAATTTTACCTTCTGTGAGTAGTATGAG